>OZ005738.1:186876524-187476524 GCA_963930755.1 Eudasyphora cyanicolor | reverse complement strand
TCAACTTTAGAATGTTATTGGCACACAGAATTTGTGCATTTGGTGCAGTAAAAACGTGTCTTCCTACGCAGCTTTTCGTCTTGCGTGAAACAAATTCTGCAATCTTTTCTCGAACTCAGTGTATTAGGGCCGCTTTGTTGGTTAGGCAGCAAGTTGCTGGGAATATTCAACAACCCAAAATGTGTATAATAATAATTTATTTCATACAAATTGTATAGTATCTGGCCAGGCATATATGTTTGTTCGAGGGGGACTTTTTAAATTAACGCTCAAAAATGAAATATACCTTGCCAGAACAATGAGTTTGTCCAAGGGTTAAAAAAATAGAAGAAACATTTTTTGGTATATTTCTTATGTTTTTCCAATAAGAGTGATATGATTTTTCGTTTTTTTTTTTCCAATTCATTACATTTTTTTATTGAATCTTTCATTATTATACAATGAAAATAACAATAAGTAGACAAATCTTAACCTAAAATACTATTCTCTGGGTTATTGCCATTGCGAATAAACCATTGAGACTTTACACGATTTTTGACTTAAACAAAAAGGTTACATTTCAAATTTAGGAATTCATAATTTCATTTCATTTTACTACCGGTTAGTCAAATAACTCCTGAACAGTTTATGCGTGTTGATTGGCAGAAGGTCGCATATTTTGTACAAAAGTCCTTCGTGACAGACTTTGTCAAATGCTTGGGAAATATCTATGAATAACGCCGAACAGTATTCTTTATTCTCAAAAGCTCTTTTGATGCAGGTTACGATACGGTGTACCTGTTCTATAGTATTATGACTTTTTCTAAAACCAAATTGATGGTCAGGTATAATATTGTGAGAAATTATATGAGGTGTGATTTTCTTCATGAGAATGGACTCAAACATTTTTGAAAGTATCGATAGTAAGTTGGATCTTTGCCTGGTTTCGGTATCATCACGATTTCAGACCTCTTCCAAGATAGGGGGAAGTAACCTACACGGAGAATTGCATTGAATAAAAATAACACAATTTTCAAGGCTGAAAAGGGAAGTTCTTTAATCATTTTCGCTGTTATACCATCTCCTCCAGGCGATTTCTTTAATTTTAGTTCTTTGACAGATTTTTCAACATCCCTTATTCTAAGCTTGATTGGGCCAGGAATTATATCATCTATCACGGGCTGATAGATTGGGCGACGAATTAAATCATCTATCACAGGCGGATAGATTGGGCGTGGAGTTATATCGTCTATCACGGGCGGATAGATTGGGCGAGAAGTTATGTCATCTATCACGGGCTGATAGATTGGGAGAGGAATTGAGTCATTTATCCCGGGCGGATAGATTGTGTGAGAAATTGTATCATCTATCACGGGCGGATAGTGTGGGCGAGGAATTATATCTATCACGGGCGGATAGATTTCAGATGTATCACTGTTGGGTGTAAAAACGGACTCGAGGTAGTTTGTGAATGCATTTACTTTCTCTTCTGTGCTTTTTGCCCAGTTCCCATTTTCAAGGCGAATAGGTCCTCGCATATTTTTTGTGGCCTTCCAGAGACTATAATCTGTTTTCTGGTTAGGATCCAGAGATTGCAAATATATTTTTAGATCACTTTCCTCGGCTGATTTTAGGGCTGATTTCAATCTTTTCTGGCAATTTTTTAGTTTTTTTCTCAGTGCTGGGGAGCGCACTCTCTTCTTACGCTTCTTTTTTCATTGATTAATGCTTGGATGCCTATTGGGTTATTGGAGTTATCTCTTTTGAATGCGCTTTTTCGAGTAGCCACTTTAACACCACTGTTTACAACGTCTGTGAATAGGTTTACCGCGGCTTCAATTTCATCCGTTGTACGTAACGATACACCATCGGATAGGTGTGAGCTAACGTATTTTTTACATTGTAGCCAGTTGGTATACTTATTGGGCAAACTGTCACACCCATTTTCATGATTGTTGTAAAGCAGTGTCAAAATGGTAGGCGAATGATCCGATGATAGATCAAGTGATGGACATAGAGATAATTGTTCACGCCTTATATTTTTTATTATAGCGAAATCAATAAGGTCAGGCGTTTTGTTCAGATCTGAGGGCCAATATGTTGGGTGACCGCTCGAAGCTACATCTAGTTTAGCAGATGTTATGGCTTTAAGTAGTTGTCTACCTTTTGGAGTAGTGAGGCGAGAGCCCCAAAATGTGTGCATTGTAGTCACCTGCTACCAAAAACGTTGTGCCAAGAGTGGAGAAGAACTCCATGAATTGGTCTTTATTAATATTGTGCCTAGGGGGACAATATATCGAAGATATCACCAGATTTGTGCCTGTGATAGCGATAGAAGTTGCTTGTATATGCTCAGTCCTATATTCGGGCATAGGATAATGTTTGATTTTATTTTGGACAATAAGAGCTGTACCACCACAGGCTCTCCCGCTAGGATGTTTAGTATCGTATGTGGAATAACCACGTATCCTAAAACAATTTCTGGTTGAAAAATGTGTCTCAGAGACTAATAAAATATCTATACAGTGGTTTCGGAGAAAATTTTCTACCTCATTTCTGTGTTGGCTCAGGCCGCTTGCATTCCAATAACAAATTCTCATTGGATTTATTTTTGATTTAACACGAGTTGCATAAGCATACTTTGATTTCTCATCATTTCTTGCATCATGCTTTGCATATTCAACATGAATGAATTCATAGTTTCTATTATTTTCTATTGAGTTTTCGAAAAAAAAAACACTTATTGTTAAGGAAATTCAAAAGTTTTTTATTTAATGTGAAGTACAATCAATGAACCCAATTTTCGAGCACTTTTTCCACAAAATCAAGTCATATGTCATGAATGACACGTTCAGTATATGAGAGTCTGGACCAATGACTTCAAATAACCCCATAGGAAAGGGTCTAATGGTGTTAAATCACAACATCTTGGAGGCCATTCAATATCACAATTTCTTCAAATAATCGAATATCCAAACTTTTCTCGCAACAATTCGATTGTTTCATTTGCTGTGTGGCACGTAGCCACAATCGGTCAGTGGCAAAAAGATAGCTCTTAATGAGAGCTAAAATATTGGGTGTCAAGGTCGTAGGTCGACTGAAAAGAGTTTTTTTTTTATTTAAAAAAAAATGGACTTAGCATCATTTTCAAATGTGAACGGAAAGTTTATTTTTGCTCTAGCTCCTTAACGGTACGTCAGATCGGGAATCGGTCAATGGCAATAAAGATAGCTCTTAACGAGAGCTAAAATATTGCTCATGGCTGTCAAGGTCGTAGGTCGACAGGAAAGTTTTTTTTTTTTTATTTAAAAAAAATGGACTTAGCGCACGAAATGTTGCAATTGGAGAACGATTACCATTGCTCTGTTACGGGAAAAGTTTCCGGACCGTGTTATCTCTCGAAGAGGTGATCACAATTGGCCACCGAGATCTTGTGATTTAACACCTTGCGACATTTTCCTTTGGGGCCACGTGAAGGATAAAGTCTACGCCAACAGCCCAGCGTCGATTCAAGACCTCAAATATAGAATTCGTGAGGCTATCGTGGACATAGGGCAGCCACTTTGCGATTTGGTTATGGAAAATTTCATGAAAAGGATATGGTCCAGTAAGCGTGGTCGTGGTGGCCATTTGGCTGATGTTTTTTTGCATTATTAACGGCATACCTTCCTCTTTATTATCAAATAAACATCCGATAATTTATCTCAAAAAATTGAATTTTTCTTTGAATACCAAAATAACACCTCTTGTTGGAAAACCCTTTAATAGTAGTATTTGCAGTGTTCCCTAAACAGGGTATGTTTCAGGCCGAATATGTTTGGGACAACTTACTACAAAAGCTATTTTTTTCAGCGTGTATAAACTAAATTTCGCTATAATTAAATTATGGTCATTAGCAAAATGCGCAGTTCCGTAAATTTAAAATTTTGTGTTATGCCACTCTTGAAGTGAGCGATCGATATATTGGTATAAATAAATTGTTCATGCTACATGTTAAAGGTTAAAAGTCTATTATGTCCTATCAAAAAACTCAACAGTGTTTGACTTGTTTAAGGTCCTTGTAATGGCCTCCCTCTCCCTCTCATCGTTTTCACAGCAATTTAGTATGATTTGTAACTAACAAGAGTAGCATGCTCCACCACTACTAATATCATCAACAAAATTGCCAATACGTCCGTCCGTCCATCCTAGTGTTAATAGCAAATGCATATCAATCATACGTCACATGGATGATAAATTTCATTCATTTTTTCGCCAATTTATTTCAAGTTTTTTCTTGCTTTCCTTTTTTATTTGTGTTTTTTTGGGAAACGAATGATTTGACAAATAAATCTTTATTACAAATTCATTGGATACCGGTTGGTTGCAGGTTGAATGTTGAATGTTGACCGACCGACCGACCATATTGACTATGTTTTCGTTGTCCACAACTATGACTAATAGCTTTACATGATTTTGTGGGCACAGACGACAGAGGGAGTGAGTGAATGAGAGTTTAAACACTTTTCTAGGTTTGTTATTTGATATTGTTTGCAATTTCGTTGGTTGAGTGTGAAACTGGAAATCGTAAAGATAAATCGATTTGGTGTAAAAATAAACTAAATGTAACAACCACCCACCCACTACACCCGATGGATTGAAGTTAGAATTTGATGGTAGTAGAAACATTTCTTAACAATGTTAAAATGTTTAGTTAAAAATGGGTTTTACATTTTTTTGTAAAGATTTTTTGATTAAAAGTTCCAGCTGACACTCAATATTAATTTGAAATAAACGTTTACTATTATTAAATAAAAAAAATTGCATTAAAATTTATACTATCTTACATAACAAAACGGAATTGAATTGATACTAGCAGCAGAAATGCGAAAAGGATTCAATTTGGTAATAGGACACTAAATGAAATTCTTAGAGAAATATGAAACACTTTGTACAAATTGGAACAAATACCGAAAAAAAATCATAGAATGAAAGAAAAAAAAAGGTAAAAAAACAGTAATAAGAAATTTGTTTTTTCTTGTCTTCAACATGCTGGAATATGGTAGACACAATGTTGTTCATTCTTTGTTAGACTATATTACAAAAGTAATCTAAAATATAAAATTTGAAGATTGGTGAAGAATTTTTGGGGAATTTGTGGGAGGGAGGTAACAGAAAGGGAGCTTGAGCAGTATGCCTAAAAAGTAGGCGTTTATGTTCGCTGGTTTTATAGTTATGAACTCTAATTTTTTGCTGCAAAATTATACCAAAAAGGGCGCGAAGTACCAAGAGCGGCCAATGTTGAACTAAAGTATAAATTGGGGTGAAATAGGACTGCAGTATAAAAGGGGTCAATATTAAACTAGAGTACATAAATTTGGCCAATATAAGGACTAGAAAATAAACAGCAATATTCTAGTTTATAAAAAAGTGTCGATCTAAGACTAGAGAATAAAAGGGGGTCAACATTGAAATAACCTATAAAAAAGTTAATATTTAACAAGAGCAGGGCTTCCCAATCCTTTCAACCATACGACTCCCCACAACAATGTAAAATATCCCTCTCCAACAAAAAAATGTTTCAATAAAATAATAAATAATACAAAAACTCGCTTAAATTGCATTTTTCCTGAAAACTTCCTCGAAAATAAATTTTTCAAAAAAAAATTAAAGAAAACATTTTTCTGGAAAATAGCAAATTTATAGAAATTTTCTCCATACATAATTAAAAATTTCTACAAAAATTCTTGATTTTTTTAAAAAATTCTTTAAATTTGTATTTTTCCACAAAAACAATTTAAATTCATGTTCTTCAAAAAAAAATTTAAATAAAATTTTGATAGAAAATTTGTTCCTGAAAATTACCTTGAAATTTCATTTTTGGAAAACATTACAAAAACAATTGTATTCTTCACCAATTTCGTTAAAATAAATTTTTCTACAAATTTCCTAAAATATGAAAATTTTGTTGAAATTGCATTTTTCGGCAGAATTTTTAAAAAATTGTACGTTTTTTGCAAAAATCTGTTGAATTACATTTATCTACAAAATTTCGTTGAAATTAATTTTTTATAGAAAATTTCATGAAAATTGCATTTCATAGAAAATTTTATAATAATTAAATTTTTCTACAAAAATTCTTGAAAATGATTTTTTTAGAATATTTCTCGAAAATTTCAATTTTCTACAAGATTTCTACAACTTTTTCTAGAAAATTCCTTCCAATTTGCATTTCTCTTAAAACTGATGAATTTTTGTAATAAAAAAAACATTAAATTAATTAAAATTTTTTTTTTATACAATTTTTCGAAATTTGCAATTTTCTACAAGATTTCTACAACTTTGAATTTTTCTAGAAAATTCCTTCAAATTTGCATTTCTCTTAAAAATTATGAATTTTTGTAAGAAAAAACATTAAATTAATTGCATTTCTCCACAAAACTTTGCTAATTTTTGTTAATTTCTTCTACAACATTTTTTTGAATTTGCATTTATCTAAAAAAATTTGGTTGAAATTACATGTTTATAGAACATTTAATGAAAATTACGATTTTATAGAAAATTTCATCATAATTAAATTTGTCTACAAAAAATATTGAATTCATTTTTTTAGAAAATTCTTTAAAATTTTCATTTTTCTATAAAATTTCTTCAACTTTGTATTTTTTTTGAAAATTCCTTCAAATTAGTATTTTTCTAAAAAATTATGAATTTTTGTAAAAAAAAACATTAAATTGCATTTCCCTATAAAATTTTGCTAATTTATAGAACATTTAATGAAAATTACGATTTTATAGAAAATTTCATCATAATTAAATTTGTCTACAAAAATTATTGAATTCATTTTTTTTAGAAAATTCTTTAAAATTTTCATTTTTCTATAAAATTTCTTCAACTTAGTATTTTTCTTGAAAATTCCTTCAAATTTGTATTTTTCTAAAAAATTATGAATTTTTGTAAAAAAAAACATTAAATTGCATTTCCCTATAAAATTTTGCTAATTTTTTTAAATTTCTTCGATTTTGCATTTTTCTGCAAAATTTTGTTAAAGTTGAATTTCTCTAAAAAATTTTTTTAAAATTATATTTTTATAAAAAATTTAATAAAAATTACAATTTTTTTAGAAAATTTCATCTCAGTTAATTTTTTATACAAAAATTCTTAAAAAATTAAGTTTTTTAGAAAATTTCCGAATTTTTATTTTTCTAGAAAATTTCTTCGACATTGTATTTTTCTACAAAATTCCTTCTAATTTGTATTGTTGTAAAAAATGTTGAATTTTTGTAGAAAAATCGTTGAATTTGATTTCTCTAGAAAATTGTGTTACTTTGTTTTTGAAAATTTCTTAGAATTTGCATTTTACTGCAAAATTTTGTTCAAATTGCATTTTTCTGCAAAATCGCTGAATTTTTTAAAATTACATTTTTATAAAAAATTTAATAAAAATTACAATTTTTTTAGAAAATTTCATCACAATTAATTTTTTATACAAAAATTCTTAAAAAATTAAGTTTTTTAAGAAAATTTCCGAATTTTTATTTTTCTAGAAAATTTCTTCGGCATTGTATTTTTCTACAAAATTCCTTCAAATTTGTATTGTTCTAAAAAATGTAGAATTTTTGTAGAAAAATAGTTGAATTTGATTTCTCTATAAAATTGTGTTACTTTGTTTTTGAAAATTTCTTAGAATTTGCATTTTACTGCAAAATTTTGTTCAAATTGCATTTTTCTGCAAAATCGCTGAATTGCATTCTGTTATAATGCATTTCTCTAAAAAATATCTTGAAATTAATTTTTTTTTAGAAAATTTTTTAAAAATTTCATAGGTCGATGAGCGGATTAAGTTCCACTGAACGGATTAAAGATCGATGAGTCGTTTAAAGGAAGGATGATTCCTGATTAGTGGTCACTGCCCGGAACGTTGACCTTATTAAAGACCGCAAGGCTTTGGAAAAAATACAATTTCAACACTATTTTTTTAGACAAATTAAATTTCGAATAAATTTTCTAAAAAAAATGTAAAATTTCAAAGAAATTTTCTAGAAAAATTTAATTTTCATTTAAAATGTATTTTATTAATTATTCGAAAAATGAAATGTTGACAAATATTTTTAGAAAAATGCGATTTGGATTTTTTTTAGAAAAAACGAAATTTTCCATTAAAATGTACACTTTATTAAATTTTCAAAAATTTAATTTTGACATATATGCCTTTTTGAAAATGCAATTTTGAAGAAATTTTAAAGAAAAAAAATTTGATAGATTTTTTTTAGGAAAAATTCAATTTTGACGAAAATTTGTTCAAAACTAAAATTTTGATAAGATTTTCTATAACAAAATAAGATTTATTCTTCTTATTGTGTACTGGATTTTAAATAAGTACAACTCTGCGAATATAACACATATACATATTGTGACCGATTAGTTCGATAAGTTTCGTAAATTTCTATCATTGTTTCGTTTACTTTTATTACTTGTTTTCTCTTTCAGTCTTACAATTTTAGTCGTAATAAATATTTTAAACTTGGAAACATCGTATGTTTTACTCCTGTTTAAAGTTACAACACTTCTATTACTTATAGATTTTTCTGAAATTTTCTATAAAAATGGAACTTCTACTAATGTTAGTATTTTCCTGGACTAAACAACGCAAAAACTGCTGCCAATAGTAAATTTCCGAAAAAGATATACTATTTATATTCCCTTTCATAGTAATCAAAAAAAACCTAATTTTAGAATGTTTCACATCAAATTCTCAAATGAAATAAAAGCCTATGACTATCTTCTTTAAATTGCATATAATAAATTTGATGTGGCAAATTCACAATCTTTTAGTATGTACTTGACACAATGGATTTGAATGGGCCATGAAATGTTGTAGATTTTCCAAATGCTGATAACAATAAAAATACAAATTTCAATTCGTGTTGTGAGTGCCGGGGGAGGATGGGGGGTTCGTCATAAAACAAAATGCGAAATCAACAGTTTTACATAAACGGCCACAATCACTCCATATTTCCACTTCATAAAAAGTAGTCATTAACTCTTTCAATAAACACTTTATGAATATTGAATTTCGAATGTCTCTTGACAAAATAGCCGAACAGAATTCTAAATATGCATAAAATCATAATGATTGGTTCACATCACCAGCAACGCCAGTAATTTGTAATGGGAACTGAATATTCGCAATTCAAACAAATCGCCCAAATTTGATGGATGTGCTTTTGAGTCTTTCACATTCGCTCCCCGGTGAGCACTTCATCCTTTCAGTTTATTGGTGAGGTTTTAACATAATCACTTGCCAAAAATTTTTGTACGCTTGATTTGGCTCAAACATAAGCGTTTTTATTTGGTTCGATGTGGTCCGTTTGCGATTCGGTTGTCTGTCTTCCGTTCGCTTTCGTTTCAAAATCAAACAATCATCATTACATTGACCATAAAATCAGCTTATACCATTATTGTTTTGGGCCGCCCTCCCTCTTGCTTTGTTCCGTTCCTAAGAGCAAACAAATATCCGGCAGAAACTATAGTATAAATCGGACAAAAAGAGATAAGCCCTAATAAAAGAAGGGACACAAAAGAAGAAGATGTGAAAACAAAGGCTGCAATTTTATGCTTCAATCAACACTAGTTTGTGGAAGGGGAGAGTCGTAGAGGTGGGGGTGGTGGTTGCGACCAACCATTAGTTATGTAAATCAATCAATTTTCCCGAGAAACTCAAATGAGTTAAAAGAAAACTGAAACCTATTCGAGATAATCAAAATTCACAAAAAAAAGGGATTTTTGTTTACTAGGAGAGCCCACAGTGCGGGGCGATTCATTCAAAAAAACTCTTCAGAGTAGTTCTTTTGCAGATACATATGAACCATTAGAAAGTTGGTAAGCTATTGCAGGTTGGAGGACTTTGAAATGAAATTTAATCTATTATACCAAAAAAGACAATGATGGTGAATTTATGAATTTGTGCACATTAATAAGTTGTATACCGCATAAAAGTTCGTAAAGTGGGTAAATAGAAGCAGGAACAAAGGTACAAACCGAGCAGAACATATGAGTTTAAGGAGAGACAGAAATATATGCTGGTTGGCATATGGATATATGTATCAAATGTATTCTGAAAAACAGAAGATGAATTATACAAAAGAGAAAGTTTTATATAGCGTGATCCATTTCGAGGTTCCCTACTTTTTTAAAGAAAAACACACAGAAAATTCAAATTGAATGGGGAATGTTTATTATCATTTGAATGAACATTCTTTGGCATTTATTTTTTGAAGATTATGTCTATCAAATGTTGGCCGCGGCTACGTCTCAGATGGTCCATCCGTTGAGTCCAATTTTCGATGACTCGTTCGAGCATTTCGACTGGTAACTGGCGTATGACACGCGTGATGTTTTGCTCCAAGGCCTGAATCGAAGCGGTTTGTCCGCATAAATTTTAGACTTTACATATCCCCACAGGAAAAAGTTTAACGGTGTGATATCACACCATCTTAATGGCCAATCCACCGGCCCAAAACGTGAAATTATCTGCTCACCGAAGTGTTCTCTCAATAAATCCATCGATTGATGCGATGTGTGGGAAGTGGCGCCGTCTTGTTGAAACTAAATGTAGCCGAGATCACGAGCTTCAATTTCAGGCATCAAAAAGTCGGTTATCATGGCACGATAACGGTCGCCATTGACGGTTATGTTCGGCATCATTTTTGAAGAAATATGGATCGATGATTCCACCGGCCCACAAACCACACCAAACCGCAAATAGTACGCTCAGTAGGCCGATTATGTTGACCATTAGTTGAGCGAAGTGCACGAAACACATTCCTCGCAGAACGTGAATTTTCGTAATAAAGTTGAACGATTTGTAAACGTTGTTCAGGCGTAAGTCTTTCCATGATGAAATGCCAAACAATACTTAACAAAAATAACATGACACGACTCACACGTGATCTTTCAAAAAAAGGCTATAGATAAAAGTATCACTACTTGAATCGCCCGTTATTATAAATTGTAAGGTGATTACAACAGACGAACGAACATGGCTAAATCGTCTTACAATTTTACGACTATTAGCAATATATATACTTTGTGGGGTCTCATATCAATATTTAGTGGTGTTACAAACTGAGTGACAAAATGAATTTACCCTCCATCCTATGGCATAGGGTATACAAGAAATCAATTACCAACCAATTATCAAAGGTTCTGAGAACTGCCTGTCTAAGCATATGCAGAGATCTAAGGTCTTCAGCGACTGAGTCTCTACAAGTCTTACTACATCTACTGCCGATTGATATAATGACTAATTTGCCACCAGAACGGCATTAAGATTAAACTGTCTATCAATGTTGTGGAATAAGACCTACGGCCACATGAGTATATCACAATGTAGGGCTATGGCAACTTCACCACTATAATACCAGCCAAGATAAATCATCTCCAATTCTCACAGATGGTTCAAAGCTCGATGATAAGGTTGATTTCAGAGTACGCTGTAAAGAGCTCAGTCTTGAAATAGCTCGCAGATTGCCAGATACCTGCAGTGTATATCAGGCTGAAGTAATGACAATAAGGAAAGACGCCAAGTGGCGGAGTCGCAACATAGTGACGAGAACTGGCATTGTCATCTACTCGGAAAGTCAGACTGCCATAAATTCTCTGGAGGCCACATCCCTAAATACCCAAACAGCCCTCGACTGCCGCAGATCTCTTAACGAGATGGCAGAGCAGTTTAACATAAGTATACCTCATGTAGGTATCTGGACATAGGGATATCCCGGGGAACTGCAAAGCATATGAACTTACTAGAAAAGGGACGACATTACAAATTCTCGAAGAATTTGCATATATTGGTGCGCCACTGTCCACATGCAAACTTTGACTTAGGTAAGAGGCGATCAGACAGTCCAATGAAAGATGGACAGAACTCGGCCCCTGTAGGGTAGATAGACAAATCTGGATATGACTTGGGAAGGTCAAAGTCATCTCCTCGCACTGCAGAGGAAAAGACTGCCTATGTTGGCGTCACCCGGAACATTGTCTCATCGGCGAACATGCTAGAAGGTTGGGTATTGCGTCCAATGACTTCTGCAGGAGCTGTGGTGATGAGGAAGAAGTGGAGAGCATTGAGCATTTGCTTTGTTACTGTTCCGCATTGAGTAGACCACGTCTGGATTTACTGGGGTCGGTCTTTCTAGGAAGTCTGACATATCTTTCGGGCAGCAATACTCGTGCTATTGATAGCCTTGTTTATCATACTGGTAGCTTTCGATGAGGGTCTCCTGAGCCCGTGGTAAGACCAAGGACCTACATCGATCTATGTGAGCTGGCATAACCGGCTGGCACCCTAACCTAACCCCCAACTATTTACTGTAATTTTTTTGTTTTGGTTTCATAAATGCTCGATCTATACAAAAAAAATCTTTTGGACTCGGACTCAAAAAAAAGTTATTGCATAGTGTAATAAGTAAAATTGCATAAAATTTCGTTGTCTCGTAGTCACAAATTCCTCTGGAATATCCCATATATCAGTTAATGTAAAACCATAAAGATGAAACTCTCCAACAAAATTATGAGAGCCCCTTAAGGCTGCAGAAGCCTTTTTCACAAACATCATAAAGGTTATTCATCCGCATTGACTTCATCTTTGAAGTTGAAGAGTTTTTTTATGCAAATCTCCTTTGGCCATTACACACATCCCCTCAGAAAATAGTACTCATGAACACTTGAGAGCCACAAAAAGAAAGAGAGCAAAACTATGCATCGAATGAATGAATAAGTGGATACCTGTTGAAAACTTCGACCACAAATGGTCTCTGTTTTACATAATTCATGGATTTTTTATTCTCAGTTCTCTCTCACTCTGTCTCGTAAAAGTCATATTGTTGTAACAGAGGAACTGAGGGCCAACAACAGTCACAATCGTCAAATGCAACTCAACTTAATTTTTTAGTTTGAACTTTCACTAAATAAAATAAAGGCAATAAGAAAAATACGAGTACGTAGCAAAACAAAGGAATTTGAAGTAGAGGAGGTGAAGAAAAAGAGTAGTAGTGGGAAAAAAGAGGAACATGACTTTAATGAGAAAAGTTGTTCCTGTCAGTTTGTTATTTCTTGTTTGCCTAGTCGCCTTTGTACCCCTTTGCTCCACTTTGCTCCCCGCCACGCGGTTTACCCTTAGTGTGGCCAAGAAAGTATCATAAATTAAATATGCAATTTTTAAGTGAATGTTGCCACGCCAAGTTAAGTCAATTTGTGCTTTTTATGAGGAGACACACATATACAATGTCATTTGAGCCAAAATTCAGGCGAATAGTTTTGCCACATATGCCACGTTATATACTTATATATACGAGTATACAAACACATATTCGTACACTATTCAAGTTTAAGAGTTCTTCTGGAAGTATAGTTGTGTGCTTCGGTGTGTCGGTATGTGCTAAATATGCAAATGTGTTCAAATATCCTCTTAGTAAAAGATACAAGTTAAGTGATAATTTTGAACATTTACTGAAATGTCTGTACAGAGACAAGACACAATAGGGAGTCCTGTAGGAACTCATATTGCAGGAGGAATAACTTGAAAACTACCGATTAGTGGTATTTTGGTAAAGTAAGAAAATTGCAAATTAAAAATTAAAAATTAAAAATTAAAAATTAAAAATTAAAAATTAAAAATTAAAAATTAAAAATTAAAAATTAAAAAATTAAAAATTAAAAATTAAAAATTAAAAATTAAAAATTAAAAATTAAAAATTAAAAATTAAAAATTAAAAATTAAAAATTAAAAATTAAAAATTAAAAATTAAAAATTAAAAATTAAAAATTAAAAATTAAAAATTAAAAATTAAAAATTAAAAATTAAAAATTAAAAATTAAAAATTAAAAATTAAAAATTAAAAATTAAAAATTAAAAATTAAAAATTAAAAATTAAAAATTAAAAATTAAAAATTAAAAATTAAAAATTAAAAATTAAAAATTAAAAATTAAAAATTAAAAATTAAAAATTAAAAATTAAAAATTAAAAATTAAAAATTAAAAATTAAAAATTAAAAATTAAAAATTAAAAATTAAAAATTAAAAATTAAAAATTAAAAATTAAAAATTAAAAATTAAAAATTAAAAATTAAAAATTAAAAATTAAAAATTAAAAATTAAAAATTAAAAATTAAAAATTAAAAATTAAAAATTAAAAATTAAAAATTAAAAATTAAAAATTAAAAATTAAAAATTAAAAATTAAAAATTAAAAATTAAAAATTAAAAATTAAAAATTAAAAATTAACAATTAAAAATTAAAAATTAAAATTTGTCGGAGTCACTGCTATTTTTTTTTGTAATTTTTATTGAAATTCCTAATATGCACATTTCCTTTTTCCCACACATTCTTTGAGGTATTACTGTTCTGTATTTCAAGCCAAAGACATTTTATTTTTCTACTACACTAATTTCAAGTATAGTTGCGGATGTATCACTTTTTTTCAATTTTGTCAAGATAATATTTATCTTTTCGTTAATTTCAAGTCACTCATCCGTATGACATGAACACAGCCATACATACAGGCAGTCATATTTTAATGTCTCGTTTTTTTTGCACAATATTTCGTTCATCTCTTCTGTATACACACAAGAAAAAAGTCTTTTCACAGGAATGAAATTTAATACAATGACAGTTAGCATTTCCGAAAAACTGAAATCCTTTTGTGTAACTGGAGAATATTTATATATTTGCCTTAGCGACATAATCATATTTCCAGATAAATTTCTCTTAGCAAGAATAAAAAATGTAGATGCCTTAAGCGACATTTCTGTGGAAATCATGTTTTCTTTGCGTGTACCATTACTAAAGCAGTTTGGCCTTTTGCTGGATATGCAGTCAGTCAGTCCGTCCGTCATTGAGTCATAATTGTGAAAATATAGTTTTCAAGAGTTCTGTCTAAAATGCAAAAAATCTCAAAAGTGAATTATGACTACATAGTTGGCTGTTTGTCAGTAGAAAAAACTGTTGACACATTTAGCAGACTTTTTATTTCTTCGTTTATATTTCGAAGAATTTTTGTTAAACCTATTCAAATGATAAATGACCTAGATAATGTAATGAAGTTAATATTTTCTCGGTAGGATATTTTATTTTCCTTGGATATTTTATTATTTTAAGATAAAATACTTGGAATTAAAGCTTAAATGAGTTATTAATTAAAATTTGTGGAAGGTTTAAAATATATTTTAATCTTGATAATCAGTTCAACAAAACGTTCATGCATTTTTTATGAATAGATCCTTTAATATTTCAATTTATCTGTCGTCATAATATAATAAGATAATAAGACACTGCTGCTATTAAATCCTTCACATAGTTAAATAGCTCTTCAAAGGTATCACATGAATGCTTTTCTGTTGTCACCCGCTTATAATCCATCAATCTATCTACTCGTAGCCACTCGTATCTATTCATCCATTGAAATGAGATTAATTTCAACCATTGTTTCAATATAAACAAAACGTCAAAAGGAGGATTAAGGCTTAATCTTCCTATTTCCCCGTGAGTGTCAATATGTTCAGCAGCTTTTCGCAAAACTCATAAAATGTCAGGGGGAATCCATTGCCATAGCCATTGCTTCAGGCATATTTATGTTTGCAGATTTCTGTGCGAGAATTTTATTTGTCAATAATAAGTTTTGTTGTTTAAACGTTGCAACGACACGTGGATTGTGAAATATGGAATGTGAAACGCGTAACACCCAATGGAGCGGAGGAATTGGGAACATACGATTTAACCACAACCATAAGATTATCCTTGTCACGTACAGACACAACCAAGAATCCTCCATAAACAAAAAATCCACAAAACTTGAACGAGAAACCAAAAAAACAACAAGAAATGTTAGCGTTGCGAAAATACCGCAACTAAGACATTTTACACATGTATTTAAGATTATACGTTTTTACCTTAGGGTGGATTGGATTTTCATGACCAAATGGAATTTTAGAAAATGTAAGCATATCTACTTAAATTTATTGAATCAGTTAAATTATTGAATATTTAATTCATTTAATTCAATTAATTTTCATGATTGATAATTTTTCCTTCAAAATTTATTAAAAAAATTATTTTTTATAAAATTTATTTTTTATTAGTACAGAATAAGCAATATTGTCCCCACAGCAAATACCAAATTCCATATTATATTTCTCTACAAGTCAGGGTATACTTCAGATAGTTTTGTTCTTTTTTTATAAAAAATTATTTTTTTGTTTAAGTCAAAATCTAAATTTCAAATTAAAAACAAATATTTTAAACTTTTCCGTAACTGTCCCATTTTAATATTTATTCCTTCCTTTCAAATTCTTCTGTTTTTCGCAAAATTTTCAAAAAGGAAAAAATTGTTCGCTCTATTTTTATCTCCGTTGTTCGGTCTTGTTTAACCATAATTATTGTTATTCTTGTATTATTACAACTAAGTATTATTCATTCTTCTTGACGCTTCTCTACGTACATATCAAACAACATACTTCGCATACTTTTTTATATATTTATATTTATATTTGTATTTCTATTGTGTGCATTTTGGATTTAAATGTTTTATAAACAACATTTCATTCGTTGTTGAGAGTGAAGAAGAATAGTATGTGAGATGTGCTCACATATGCATAAATACTTTTGAATACACTCGTATATGTGCACTGGAAAAAATTATTCGCTAAAAATTTATTTTTCTGAAAAATTTGGCTGAAATTGCTTTTTTCTAGAAATTTTGTTGAAATTGTATTTCTCTAAAAAAAATTACATTTCTTTAGAAAAATTTCTTTGAAATTAAATTTTTTTACAAAATTTCGTAGAAATTACATTTTTCAGAACTTAGTGGAAATAAATTTTTTGCAAATATTGGTATATAATTTTTTTGAAAAAAAAAAAATTTTACAAAATTTCGCATTTTTCTACAAAACTTCGTTGAAATTGCATTTTTCTAGAAAAATCGTTGAAACTGCATTTCTATACAAAAATTTCGTTCAAACTGCATTTAATACAAGGTTTTGCTTATTTTTTTTTTGAAAATTCCATCAAATATTGTTGAAATTTAATTTTTCTGCAAACTTTACTTGAACTTTCATTTATAAATATTTTTTTCTTGAAAATATGGGTGAAATTGCACGTTTCTGCAACTTTTGTTTTTTAAATTCCAATGTTGAAAATGTCATCGAATTGCATTTTTCCAGAAAAATCGTTGAAATTGCATTTCTTTAAAAAATTTCGTTGAAATTGCATTTTTCTACGAAATTTATTGAAATTGCATTTTCCTAGTAAATTTCTTGAAACATTTTTTTTTAATTTCCATCAAAAATGTATTTTTCTAGAACATTTTGTTGAAATTGAATTTTTCTACAAACTTTAGTTGAATTTTATTTTCTTTTATAAAATGTGGTTTAACATTTTTACGAAAATATCAGTGAAATTGAATTTTTCTACAAAACACAGTGGAAATTGCATTTTTCTAAAAAAAAATATTAAGAATCTAGAGAAATTTGGTTGAATTTTTCTACAAAATTTCTTATTTCTTGAAAATTCCATCAAAGTTGCTTTGTCAAGAAAATATTGTTAAAATTCTACAAACTTAAGTTAAATTTTAATTTTTTGGAATTTAAATTTTCAACAAACATTAGTTTGATTTAATTTTTTTGGAATTGGAATTAATTTTTCTATTTGAAATTTTAATTTTTCTAATTTGAATCTAATTGAATTTTTCTACAAAATTTATTGAAATTGCAGTTTCATAGTCAATTTCTTGAAATATTTTTTTTTAATTTCATCAAAATTGTATTTTTCAAGAAAATGTTGTTGAAATTTATATTTTCTACAAACTTTTTTTGTATTTTATTTTTTTTAGAAAATTTCGTTGAAAACGTATTTTTCTATTTGCTTTGCTTTTTTGTAGAATAACCGTTGGAATTGTCTCAAGAAAAAATTTGTTTAAGTCGAATTTTTCAACAAAATTGTTTTTTTTTGAAAATTCTAAAATTTATTTTTTCAATAAAAATTTTATTAAAAATATACTCTTTTATTTGAATTTTTTAGAAAATGTAGTTGAAAATATCGGTGAAATTGCATTTTTCTACAAAATTTCTTGAATTCGATTTTTTAAAAAAAAAATCTTTTGAAAATGTATTTCTCCAGATTTTATTCCAGCATTTTACTAAAAATATACATTTTTATTTGAATTTTTTAGAAAATGTAGTTGAAAATATCGATGAAATTGCATTTTTCTAAAAAATTCTTGAATTCGAATTTTTAAAAAAAATCTGATCAATATGCATTTCTCTAGAAAAATTTTGTTGAAACTGCATTTTTCTACAAAATTTTGTTGAAAATGCACATTTTTTGAAAATTCCAAAATTGCTTTTTTCATTTAAATATTGTTTTATTTAAATTTTTGTTTTTTTTAGATAATTTATTTGAAAGTGCATTTCTTGAACCTATTCTCGAATTTTCATTTTTCTACAAAATTTCGTAGAAATTCAGAAATTTTTATAGAAAAATCGTTAAAATTGTATTTCGCTAGAAAAATTTTGTTGAATATGCACTTTTCTATAAAATTTATTGAAATGGATTTTTTTTCAAAAATTCCATCGAAAATAAATTATCAAGAAATTTATTTTATTTATTTTTTGAATTTTAATTTTTTTAGAAAATTTAGTTGAATATACATTTTTCTTTAAAACATCGTTGTAATTCTGCGAAAGTTTTTGAAATGTCATTTTTTAAATTCTATCAAAATTGATTTTTTTTAAAAACAACATTGTTGTTTAAGAAAACATTGTTGAAATTTAATATTCCTACTAACATTAATTGAATTTTATTTTTTTGAAAATTTTCTTGTATATAAAAAATGTCGTCAAAATTTAATTTTTTTGCAAAGATTCGTTGAAATTGAATTTTTAAAAAAATCGTTGAAATTGCAAATTTTATTGAAATAGATTTTTTTAATGTTCTTCAATTTTTGTACCTACTTTAGTATAATTTTAATATTTTTAAAAAATGTAGTTCAAAATGTATTTTTCATGAAAATTTTGTCGAAATTCAATTTTTTAACAAAAAATCGTAGAATATACATTTTAAAAAACCAAATCATCAAAAATTTTCTTGAAACCAAATCATCAAAAATATATTTTTTCAAGAAGTTTTTTCAAATTTAATTTTTATAGAAATATCGCTTTTGCTTTTCTCTAGAATGCATTTTTCTCGAAAATTTTGTCGAAACTGCATTTTTTGAAATTATTATTATTATATTCTATCAAAATTGATTTTTTTTAAGAAAATATTGTTGAAATACTTTTTTCTTGAAAGTATCAGTGAAATTGCATTTTTCTTAAGATTTCGTTGAAAATGCGACATTATAAAAATCGTTGAAATTGTATTTCTCTAGAAAAATTTCTTTAAAATTACTTTTTTTCTTGAATTTTTTTTTTTTGAAAATTTCATCGAAATTACATTTTTTAAGAAAATATTGTTGAAATTTAATTTTTCCACAAACATTAGTTGAATTTCTTAAAAAATTTTTGAAATTGTTTTTTTAGTATTCAAAATTGATTCTTTTTAAGAAAATATTGTGCAAATTTATTTTTTCTACTTTAGCTAAATTTTCATTTTTTTTAGAAAATGTAGATGAAAATAAATTTTTCTTGAAAATATCGATGACATTGCATTTTTCTTTCAAATTTTGTCGAAATTGAATTTTGCATTTTCTAGAGAAATCGTTGAAGTTGTATTTCTTTAGAAAAATTACGATGAAATTGTATTTCTTTAGAAAAATTTCATTGAAATTGTATTCTTTTAGAAAAATTTCGTTGAATTTAAATTGTTTCTAAAAAAATTCCACCAAAGCTGCTTTTTTCATGAAAATATTGTTGAAATTTAATTTTTCTAAAAACTTCAATTTTCTAACTTCGTTGAAAATGCATTTTTCTACAAAATTTCGTTAAAATTTCATTTTTCTAGAAAAGTCGTTGAAATTTAATTTCCCTGGAAAAATTTCACTTTTCTACAAAATTTTGTTAAAATTGCATATTTTTTTCTAATTCCAAAGTTGATTTCTTCAATAAAAAATTGTTTAAATTTAATTTTTCTACAAACTTTAGTTGAATTTTTTTTACAAAATTTGTTGAAAATGAATTTTTCTTAAAGCTATCCTCGAAATTGAATTTTTCTACAAAATTTCGCTAAAATTGTACTTTTCTAGAAAAATTGTTAAAATTGCATTTTTGTTCCAAAATTCCTTGAAATTACGTTTTTTTTTTTAAATTTCATAAAGTTGCATTTTTAAAGAAAATTTTGCTGGCATTGAACTGTAGAAAACTAACTTAAATTGAATTTTAACTTTTTTAAGAAAATTTTGTCGAAAATATCGTCGAAAATGCATTTTCAACAAAATTTTGATTAGAAAATACCGACAATGTCTCATCGGATGCGGTGGACTCGATAAGTAGAACTGAAGCTTCTCGGGCAGACAACTCCATGTTCCAATCCCAGCGGCGAAATTTTTAATTGGAATATTCATTAATGCACATATAAAATAGTTAAAAATGTTATAGTTTAAAAAATGTAAAGGATATAACAAAAGTATTGCAACTAATAAAAAAAAATATAAAATATAGAAAACATTGACATAATTTTAAATTATATTTCATAATTAAGATTAAGACAACTTCCTTAATAATAACTACATTGTCTTTATTTTAGACATGAAATGTTCTTATTTAAAATATTAGACATCTTTGGCGCAAACTAATTAAATTTAGCAAAAAAGTTTCCCAATGTTGGAACAGACTTGTATTTATTGCCTATTGAGATACATCAATTAGTGACCTCCAAATGTGAGCAAAGAAATTGAGACATCCTCTACAAATATCAGCACTTTTTCAGCAGACGCGTTAATGAATGATGCTGTATTTCTTCCTTATTTTTTTCGGTAAATACATTCTATACTTTACTTTGAGGTATAAGGAAACAAAAGTAAAAGTTTTAATTTAAGAAAATTTCCTCTTTGATTTAGAAAAAATTATTTATTTTAATTTTTGCCACAAAATTTTGTTCAGTGTGCAAATATGTGGACATAACGACACTACTATTGTTCTATACAAGAAATGCAAGTATCTATTGGGTGTGAGTGTATATTTGCAACTGGAAGAGTGTGTTTGTGCATGTATTCGTCACAGCAGTTGCCTGCTGCGAATCCTGAGCTTTGCATGTGTGTTGTATGCCCAAGGATTGTTGCATTTGCAGTAAATGTACACATAGGTGTTAGTGTGTGTGTGTGGGTGCAACTGTTATGCTCACTCTGGTGTTTTTTCTCGCTGCCCTCTCAAGAGCAGTATAAATAAATAATTTCACAGTGGTGAATGGGTGCACGACATACGGCATTCGACAACGGCACACAATGGCATCATTCGTGACAATAGGACTACTGAATGCAGATGTCAACTGTTGACGATTACTCGTCTCTTGGCTCACACACAAACCCACGTAGAAAATCTATTGTTGTATGCTCTCACGCCACTGAAGGGTAATGCATGTGCATTCCATCATAATGTTTGTAACAGTTAAACAAAATACGTATATGTCCGAAACAAATATCTACAATTGAATATGGCGACAAATAATCACTTTCGAAATGGAATTAAGGTAGAAAGAATGCTTCGAAATGTTTCATATTTGAGGGCAAAATAAAACGAATTATTTGTGGAGTACTCGTACCTGATGGTACGAGTTTTTCAACAAATTTGGTGCAAACATACACGTCACTGTAATACAGACAGAATATTTCATTGTTAAACGTTTTCCAAAGAGCTCGTTAGCCAAATTTAAAAACTTTAATATTGTACACTGCTACATTTATAGGGCGGATGAATAAAATGGCATATTTTTTAGAAAACTTGCTTTTTTAAAAAACATATTGTCGCAAAAACATTGTTCACAATTTTTTAAAAAAAAATGAATTTTTCTTTATAATTTAGTCGAAGTTGAATTTTTCAACAAATTTATTTTGAAATTAGTTTTTCCTACAAGATTATGTTGTAAATTATTTTTTCTTCAAAATTTCGTTAAAATTGATTTTTTTAATAAAAATTTTTTATTTATTTTTTTGATAAAATTCCTCTTTTCTAAAAAATTTGTTGACATTGCATATATCTAGAAAATAATGTTGAAATAAATTTTTTCTACAAGATTTCGTTAAAAATTAATTTTTCTTGAAAATTTCATTTAAACTGCATTTTTCTAGAAAAATCGATAAAAATTTATTTTTTCACAACATTTCTTGCAATTACATTTTTAAAATTCTATCAAAATTGGATATTTGAAGAAAATGTTGTTGAAATATATGGCGATTTCTTTTCTATTGCCTGTCATCTGCTATCGACCTTTTATCCGGTCAGTAGCCATTAATCCAGCCATCGACCTTTATTCGATCAGAGGCTATCAATTAGGCCATAGGTTATGGAACTTTAATCCGCCCATCGACCTTTAATCCGGCCAGTGGCCATTAGTTCGGCAATCGACCAGTGGCCATTAACCCGCCAGTGGCCATTGATCCGGTCAGTGGCCGTTAATCTGGCTAATGGACATAATCCGGGCTAAGTTATTGGTATTAAAGTCATTGAATGGCTTAAATTAACCAGAAATTTTCAAAAAAATATTTTGCTGTAACATTAAATTAAAGCTAAATTTAAATTTTACGAAATTTTGTAAGAAACCTGCAATTTCAACGACATTTTCTAAAGAAATACATATTCAATAATTTTTCTGCAAAAAGGAATTCAAATTTTTTTTTTAAGAAAAATTTACTTTTTATGAAATTTTCCAAAAATTCAATTTTGATGAAATTTTCCAAAACTGAAATTTTGATGAAATTTTCTAGAAAAAAATAATTTTTATGATATTTGTTTGAAAATTGAAGGCCAATTTTTTAGAATAAACTCAATTTCAAAAAATTTTTTGAGAAAATGCATTTATAAATTTTTTTTTTTAGAAAAATTAAGTTTTTACGAAATTTTCCGAAAATGCAATTTTGATGACATTATCTAGAAAAATTAAATTTTGATGGAACTTGATTGAACAATACAAATTCAACGAAATTTCGCTGAAAAATGCATTTTCAATTTTCCTAGAAAAATTAATTTTTGAAGAAATTTCAAAGAAAAATGTGATATTGAAGAATTTATGTTGAAAACTGAAATTCTGACTTAATTCAACGAAACTGCAAAAAAATGCTATTTCATTAAATTTTCTAGAAAAATTTAATTTTGATGAGACTTTATTGCAAAATACAAATTCCACGAAACTTAGCAGAAAAATTAAATTTCAATAAAATTTTCTAGAAAAATTAATTTTTGAAAAATTTTTAGATAGAATTTTCCAAAAATTTGAAGAATTTTTTGGAAAACTGCAATTTTGACGAATGGAAAAATGCAATTACTGCATTTCTTTTAGAAAAATTTACTTTTTGTGAAATATTCCGATAATGCAAATCTGATGAAATTTTGACTTGATTGAAATATTCACATTAAAGGGAATTTCGCAAAAAAATGCAATTTCAATGAAATTTTCTAGAAAAATTAATTTTTGAAGAAATTTTAAAGAAAAATATAATATTGATGAAATTTTGTAGAAAAATGCAATTCTGACGAAATATTCCAATTCAACGAAATTTTGCAGAAAAATAAAATTTTAATGAAATTTTCTAGAAAAATTTTATATTGGTGAGACTTGATTTAAAACTTAACGAAATTTCGCATATAAAATGTAATTTCAAAGAATTTTCCTAGAAAAATTTAAATTTTAAAGAAAAAAAAAATTTTTTTACGACTTTTTAAAAAAAAAATAATTTTTCTTAAAAAATATTGAATTTTGATGGAATTTCCCAAAAAATGTCGAGAAATTTTTTTTTGAAAAATTCAATTGACAACATTTTTAAGAAAGCTCAGTTTCAAAGAATTTTTATAAAGAAATATGGAAAATGCAATTTCAACGAAATTTTGTAGAAAAAATTAATTTCAACAAAATTTTGAAATACATATTGAACGATTTTACTAAAAAAAAGCACTTACATTTTTTAGAAAATTTACTTTTAAAATTTTCCGAAAATACAATCTTGATGAAATTTCCTAGAAAAATTATCTTTTCAAATTTTTGGAAGAAAAAATTCTATGTACTTTTCTGAAAAAATGTAAAATATTCTCTAGAGAATTTTAATTTGGATAAAATTTAAAAAAAAATATATTATTTTCTAGAAAAATTTGATTTTGAAATTGAAATTATCCAGCAAAATCAACTTTTGAATTTTTTGAAAAAAAAATTCTATGTAATTTTCTGAAAAATGTAAAATATTCTCTAGAAAAATTTTAAAAAAAAATATTATTTTCTAGAAAAATTTGATTTCAATGAAAAGTTTTAGAGAAATGTAATTGGAACTATTTTTCTAAAAAAATATCAATTTCGATGAAATTTTGTAGAGAAATTAAATTTTGAAAAAATGTTATAGCAAAATGTAATTTCCGAAAATGTAAAATTCTAAAAAAAATTAACTGCAAAGAAATTTTATAAAAAATGTAATATTGATAAAACTTTATACAAGAGTGTAATTTTGTCAATTTATGAAGTCGTAGAAATCGTGGACTTTTTGTAACGATGCTACGCTTTCTTTTAAGATTATAGACACCGAAAAAAAATCATAAAATTAAAGAATGGCGCCAATGTAGTCTTTAGTCATTGAAATAAGTAACTTTTGTAATTAAAATATAGATAATTTCATTAATATTAAGTAGAATTTCTTAATTTTAATTACAAAACGCAATTATTTCAAAGAATAAGGGTTTCTTTGGCACAAATCTTTAATTTTAAAACAATTGTTTTTCTGTGTAAAGAAACACACTATTTCACTGACTTTTCTCTAATATATAGATTTAGGGTGCAATTTTTCTTAGTGTGTGCTCACAACGCGTGTTCATATTTATTGAAATTAGCCGCACGTATTTACTTCTGGCGACCAAAAGGAATAACAATCAAAATACGAAAATAATTCATTCAAAGAATTATCTGATCAAATATACACAATTCTAATGATTGTCGCTTTTTAGATCACGATATTTTTCTTCGGAAATAAATTAAGTGAAGACACCACAAGAGTTTGAATAATGTCAGGAGCATTCATAAATCGAAAGAAGTTTAACACGCGGCAATGTGGTTGTAAATGAGATGAGATTTGAAGAGAAATGTTTATCAAGTTGTCATCTTAAAGGTAATGGGTTTTCGTTTTGACCACCCAATTGGTGGCTACTACTAATACACTGGAAACATATTAAAGACATTGGCATTGATTTGGCGCCAAAAACAATAAAATATTCAAACAAAATAATTTTTTACTTAAATTTAGTACAACTTTAATTAGTGTTCACTAATTTTATTTAATATGAAATATCCTTATAATAATGTTTTATTGTTTGATACCAAATCAATGCCACTGGTGCTACTAATAGGACATTTTTTCAGTTTAGAAGTATCTATTCAAATTTCGCAATTTTTCAATAGCGTTCTCGATTTTTGAAATTTTATTTAAATTATTTTGTTCAAAACAATAATTAAAAATTTCCAGGGTCAATATTATAGAAATATGGTTCGTGTGAGCATATATGTATATACTATTTTATTAACTCGAACCTCGAATGGGCTAAACATTACTTTAAATTAATAACTAACAACATCAAATTAATAGAAGTATCAGTATTTTCTTCTATGCAGCATTTTTCTCTTGAACACTCCAAAATCTAGTTTGATCCGCATAGTCTATTACGAGCGCAAGTCTATTAATTTACTAACTCGCACACTATAAAGTATTAATTAAACTTGTCACAAACGCTATGTTCAAACTAAAAAACCCGAGAAAAATTTACTGTCTCTACAAAATAAATATTAAGACATAGTTGCCTTCAAATAATAGCTCACTTAAGTATTCCTCTCGTCTTTGGCATGGCCGGCAGAGAGGGAGAGAGAGAGCAAGTGAAATGTGGCGGCATGTCAATACTTGTAAACTAAACTATACACAATTTATACATATACCAGAGTATGTATTGTGCAACATAAACGGAGACTGGAAGGCAGCAAAACGACGTCAAGTGTTTGCAAATCATTAGACGACAATGGATGAATGGCTGGATGAATGAAAGGCTGGCTAAGTAGTTATGGCCACAGAGCAATGACAGCGGCCAAATGAGATTACCACCTTATGTTATGAGTATGTTCTTGGAATTAAACTAAACACGAAACATATTCCAAATGAGTTGTTTAACAATGAGATAACATATGATTTAGCGTGTGTGTTTGTCATAAAAATAATTAAAACGAGAAAAATGCACACAAGTAACGCCTGTAAGAAGAAGCCAAATGGGCAAACAATCATTAATGTCGAAAGTAATGCTACCAAAAGGTGTTAAAGAGGCTAAATAGTACATCATGACGAACTGAGATTTTTGATTTGATGTTGTTACTGCAGTAATATAAACTAAGAAAAAAAATTTGCGCAGAAGATGTTTTAATTTTTATAATGAATACATGTCACACTTAAATTTAAGACAGTTTATATGAAATGTGCTATTATATAGACTAGTTTATTATAAAGATTGGGAAAACAAGTAAAAAAAATTGCCGCCGAGTAAAGCGACAAAGGTACACTGAAAGAAAAATTTTACATCAAAGTAATGTGAAAGTTTCATCAATTGTTATTCATTGAATTGATGTAATAATTCCATCTATTTAGTGAATATCATCTTCAATTTGATGACCGTCAATTTCATTAAAATTTTCGGCTAAAAACAAAAATATTATTTAGATAGAACAAAATGTGCCCTTTCATTTGAAACCCATATTGTATTACTGGGACTTTCAGAAAAATTACAAACAATTGTTGAATAATTATATTTTTAAAAAATGGCATGTCATTTTCGACCAAAAAGTAAAGAACTGAGTACACAGTTTCGTTTTGATTCATGTCAGCTTTCAGAATTATGTAGAGATATTTATGACCAACAATTGGTGTCGCACGGTGTAATATACAAACGTATAATTAATGCCTAATTGGGAATAATTTGATAAATTCATTGTATATTTTGCTTCAGTTCAATATAATTTTGTCATTAATTGAATGTAAAAATTACATCAACTTAATGAAGTTTTGTCGCATTTTCAATTAATATTTTGCTTTGAATTTATGTCAAAAAAACATTAAATTAATATAAATTTTTCTTGAAAAAAAGGAATTATTTTCTTAAATTCACAGATAATTAGTTATTAAATTAATGTAAAATGTTGTACTTCGCATTGATGCCACATAGTCTTTGCATCAATGTAATTTATCGAAGAAATATTGATGCAACATTCTACATCAAAGTGTAACACATCGATAGAGCGACCAAAGAGACCGGAAATCCATTTTGGGTAATTTTAAGTTATTTGAGCAATGTCCGTCAGCTTCTTCGTCTGTCTGGTTGTTGCGCACGATAACTTTTGACATGATCAATCGAATGACTTCAAATTTGGTATGTGTCAATATTTTTTTCTATCTCAGGCTAAGGTTGAAGATGGACTACGTTGGTCTACTCCTTCGAGTACCCCCCACAAAGGGATCAAAATTTAGTGAAATATTGATTATCTCATAACTTCTATACTACCAATCAGAATCTTTCACAATTCCACACATAGTATTAGTTTCTTGGTAGCTATCATCTTGAGAAAAATAGTGTTTACAATTTCATCATGGAGAGATATACGCAAGAACAACGTTTACAAATTATTCAGTTTTATTATCAAAATAATCGTTTCCAATTGCAACTTTTCGTGCGCTAAATCCATTTTTTTAAATCCAAAAAAACACTTTCCAGTCGACCTACGACATTGACACCCATGAGCAATATTTTAGCTCTTTTTAAGAGCTCTCTTTTTGCCATTGTCCGATTCCCGATCCGACGTACCGTTAAGGAGCTAGAGCAAGAATAAACTTTCCGTTCACATTTGAAAATTATGTCCATTTTTTTTTAAATCCAAAAAAAACACTTTCCAGTCGACCTAAGACCTTGACACCCATGTTAGCTCTCGTTAAGACCTATTTTATTGCCATTGACCGATTGTGTCAACGTGCCACACAGCAAATGAAACAATTGAATTGTTGCGAGAAAAGTTTTGAGATATGTACGATTATTTCAAGAAATTGTGATATTGAATGGTTTCCAAGACGTTGTGATTTAACACCATTAGACTATTTCTTGTGGGGTTATTTGAAGTCATAGGTCTTTCTAAATAAACCAGACTCTATTCAAGCTTTACAAGTCAATATTGAACGTGCCATTCATGTCATACGACTTGATTTAGTGGAAAAATTGTTCGAAAATTGTGTTCATCGAATCCTGCTGAAGAAGTCGTGGAGGCCATTTTAATGACGTTTTATTTAGAACTTAATTGTATCGATTGTACTTCACATTAAATAAAAAACTTTTGAATTTCCTTAACAATAACTGTGTTTTTTTTCAAAGAAATCATATCACTCTTATTGGAAAACCATGTACTAGTTTATTAGTCGCTATCACCTCGAGAAAAATTTGCGTTATTTGCTCGCCCTTTTGGTACCTCCCACACAAGTTGACTATTTTGCACCAAAAGCTTATAACTTCAATGCTTATTTAGATTGATAATAATTTACGAATATTTTTTGGGACTGAGGATTAGTGGATTCGTAAGTCAGTTTTTTAACGGCTGTTACTAAACCACTGTATCTACTTAAAAGAAATATTTCCAACATTTGTACCCATCATAATTGCCTTCCAGCTCAGTCGGAGTTATACTTAAAAAAATGATGTCGAAATACTTTATGTAACTCCAATGAAAATTGGAATTTAAAAATAAAATTGCCATAAAAAATGTTTGGTGTTGATTTTATGGAATATGTCGCATGCCTTAATCTACGCAAAAAAAAAACAAGTTTTTGGGTCTCGGACACCAAATCAATTTTTTTGTTGCATAGTGTAATTATATAATACTACTTTATTTTGCCAACAATAAAAGATACATGTGTGAATTAATTCCCATGAAAAAAAGTTTGCCATGACTTGGTATTTTAACATGAAATAGAATCTGTTATAGAGTTTCAAAAAAAAAGAAGAAAACTAAATAGATTTTCTACACTTGTAAACGTTGAAAAGTAATTTTTCACCTGTTCGCTCAACTTATCACATCACAAACCATGACTGAGGAAAAACCCCAAAAATGTTCTTCTACTATTTACTCTGATAAATTTCTCACACAGTATTCCTTTTCCTTTTCTACAAAATAATCTTAAATTGCATGTCATTTCATTTGCCCATGCCATTTGGCAAATGATGCGAACTCCAAATCCTCAAACATTCTCTAAACTCAACTTTGATTTTATGCCTTTGATTTTATGCCTTACAGGACTCTAAATACAGATGTTGTCGGAGGAAAAGAGAACAAAAAAAACAGGAACGTAGTCAGTGTCTTGTTTTGTCAGGCACAGTTGGCATGACTGGACAGACAGACTCCCACATAGACACACATCTATACATACATATGTACATTACAATATGTGTACTTTTTGTACTCACACCTCATTTGATATTCATATTCTCATGCTAAAGTCATGTTGGATTTGCAATGAGTTTGTATTGTTGCCCAATGTCCTTGTTTCCCTCCCCGATCTCTTCATTGAGGATGTGGACTAGTACCAAGTACGTTGTATTATTGTTGGGCGGTGTTGGGAAAACGTGATGCCAAGCTTTTTTCATTCATAGGAAACCTTTTAGGATTCGATTCTTGGTCTATTTAGTCTCGTTTACATTTTGCAAAATGAAATAAATATTTAAAGACATTTTTGGTTAGCAATACCTTTTTACAAGCTGGCGTGATTAATACATTTATCGTTCACTTCGAACGTTTGCATTAAAAATCAACCATGATTCGTGTTTAGGTGGGGAGTTTGCCAGCAAGGGAGGTAAGGGCAGGCGAATCGACGAAATCCCTTCTATGACAAACTCCAATAACCAATTACAAGAACAACGATAGCTCAGGAGTGGGGGGGATCGATGTGTTTGTGTTCACGTAGTGACCGGTGTTGGCGAAGGCGGCGATGCAGAAATGCAATGGGCGAAATAGAAAATAAATAAAACACAAGAAGTTTAGTTTTTTCGACGATAGTAAAGCGTAGCTTTATTGAGTAAGAAAGGGTAACGAAGATTACCTTTTGTTTACAATATACAGCAAGATGTACTTAGCGATATGTAATGCGTACCGAACGAAAGTCCAAGATGGAGAGAGGTGGCGGAGCAAGTATCAAAGAAAAACAAATACTTACTCGTTGAAATCTGCAAATCAAATATTGCAAGGATGTAGTAACGAGGAGTAGGCAGATTTCAACGAGCTGTTAACGTACGATAAATGTGCCAATCTATGCACCTAGAGAAATTAATGATATCAACAAAATTCAGTAAAATCGTACTTAAACAATTCGGTTTTTGCTACTTCATGTTCGTTGTATTTCCTTATTAAAACCATTTATTTGTGAACAACCATTTTTTGTGAACATAACAAGTGAAAAAATCCCAATCGAATAAAATGGCTGGAGTGTATCGATACGATACCTCCATTCCAAAATATGCTTAGACGAAATAGGTATTTTTTCAGGAAAGGCGATCAAAGTTTTATAAAATGTTTAAATTTGTGTGAAATTCCTTTATTATGTCAATCGAATGTCCTGTAAGTCCTTTTAGCTGAAAACACTTTTTCCAGGGATTTCAATAGTTTCAATACCCTGTTTATAATAAGACATGTCTAGCTTCTGAAAAAAGCCATCAACCGCACCATTCACCTCTTCATTGTTAGCAAATCTTTTTCCGCACAGCAATTTTTTCAAGTTTAGAAACAAAAGTAATCCAAAAGGAGCTAAATCTGGCGAATAAGGTGCGTGCTGAAGAAATTCGAACTTTAATTCATTGATTTTAGCCATGGCTGTAGTATGTAGACGTGTGAACTGGTGCATTGTCCTGATTGTGAGCAAACGCGGCACCCATCATGCGCACAGCTTTCTCATTACCAAATTTCCCGATATTGTGTCTTAATAGGCATTGTTTTCTTCGTTAAGATGCTTTGAGAGATGTCCCAAGGCCGACATGACATATAGATGGGGGTGGTAGATTGAAAAAAGTTATTTTCGTGAAAAGTGACAACCTTCTAACACATATGTTTTATGTTTCAAGGCGCCACGTTGTATAGTTTTTTTTTGAGCACTCTAAAGTAAACGATCTCAAAGAATTTGTAAACATGGAAAGAATTGGTCACCGATATGTAACATTAATTCGAAAAATCTCAGTCCAACCAATATTAAAACCAAGCTAGATTCTACTTGGGGAGAATCTGCTCCTTCGTTTATAACTATAAAATATTAGGTGGCAGAGTTTAAATGGGCCGTACGAGCTGCCAAAACGAACACCTTAGTGGTCGACCAATTGAGATGTCCACGCCAGAAATGGTTAAAAAATCCAAAGAATGGTATTGGATGACCATGAGTTGAAGGTTCGTGAGGTAGCTGAAGTCAAAGGTATTTCAACAAGTAAGAAAGTTTCAGTCGGGTAAACCGACTAAGGTATACCCTCACTTTGTGAGTAATGTAATATTGAATATTACTCGAATTATTCTGTCAATTTGTGTGGGAGGTTCCAGAAGGGGTTTATCAAATACACCTTTTTTATACCCTCACTTTAGTGTGACGAGGGTATATATCATTTGCTACGGAAAAAAGTGTAACACATCGAAGGAGTGATCTAAGACCCTAAGTATGTTCGGAGGAAATCCGTTTTGGGTCATTTTAAGTCGAATGAGCAATGTCCGTCCGTCTGTCTGTCTGTCTGTCTGTCTGTCTGTCTGTCTGTCTGCCTGTCTGTCTGTGTGTCTGCTGGCTGGTGCGCACGATAACTCTCGAAAGGAGTAACCGATTGACTTCAAATTTGGTATGTGGTAATATTTTGATCTATCTCCGGATGAGTTCGAAGATGGGCCATATTGGTCTACTCCTTCTGGTACCCCCCACACAAAGGGTTAAAATTTAGTGAAATATTGATTCTTTAATAACTTCTATACTACTTATTCGAATCTTTTGAAATTCTGCACATAATATTAGTATATTAGTCGCTATTAACTCGAGAAAAATGGGTGAAGTTGGCATGCCCGTTTTGGTACCTCCCACACAAATGGACCATTTTGCATCAAAATTTAACTGCTTATAACTTTAATACAAGTGCATAAAAATGCTTGAAATTTTCTACAGTATAATGTTTTTGTAGCGCCTATAGTCCGGTAAAAAATGGGCATTATTGTACAGCCCCTTTTGGTACCTCCCACACAAATGGACCGTTTCGTACCAAAAGTAAACGGCTTGTAACTTTAATACCAGTGCATACAAATACTTGAAATTTTGTACAGTGTAATGCTGTTATAGTGCATATAGTCCTGTAAAAAGTGGGCGTTATCACCCCGCCCCTTTTTGTACCTCCCACATAAAATGACCAAATCATACCAAAATTACATAGCTCGTAACTTTAATATACCAGTGCACATAAACGCTTATAGTTCAGCACAATGCAATGTATTTAAAAATGTACTGTTTACCGAAAAATATGTGTATTTGGAAAACCCCTTCTGGTACCTCCCACACAAATTGACAGATTTATTGGTGTAATGTTATATATTACATTACTCACAAAGTGAGGGTATACCTTAGTCGGTTTACCCGACTGAAACTTGCTTACTTGTTTTGCTGAACATTAGATACTTTAAATTCATTGCACTGTGCCGACTTATAAGCATTTATGTGCACTGGTATAAGCGTTATGAGACATTAAATTGTGGTATGATTTGGGCATTTTGTGTGGGAGGTACAAAGAGGGGCGTGGCAATAACGCCCATTTTTTACAGGACACTATAAAAACATTACACTGTACAAAATTTCAAGTATTTTTATACACTGGTTTTAATGTTATAAGCTGTTAACTTTTGGTGCAAAAAGGTACCTTTGTGTGGGAGGTACCAAAAGGGGCGTGACAACAACACCCATTTTTCCCTGGACTGTAGGCAATATAAAAGCATAATACTGTACAAAATTTCAAGTATTTTTATACACTGTTATTAATGTTATAAGCTGTTAACTTTTGGTGCAAAATGGTGCATTTGTGTGGGAGGTACCAAAAGGGACGTGGCGACTTTGCCCATTTTTCTCGAGTTGATAACGACTAATAAGCTAATACTATGTGTGGAATTTCAAAAGATTCGAATAAGTAGTATAGCAGTTATTAAAGAATCAATATTTCACAACATTTTAACCCTTTGTGGGGGAGGTACTAGAAGGAGTGGACCAATATGGCCCATCTTCGAACTTAGCCGGAGATAGAAAAAAATATTACCACATACCAAATTTCAGGTCAATCGGTTACTCCTTTCGAGAGTTATCGTGCGCACCAGACAGCATACACACAGACAGACAGACAGACAGACAGACAGACGGACGGACATTGCTCATTCGACTTAAAATGACCCAAAACGGATTTCCTCCGAACATACTTGGGGTCTTAGGTCACTCCTTCGACGTGTTACACTTTTTTCCGTAGCAAATGATATATACCCTCGTCACACTAAAGTGAGGGTATAAAAAATGCTATACATCGCATATTGACGGAAAATTTAATGATGAGAATGCTATGCGCAAGATAGATGCCGCGTTTGCTCATAGTAAAGACAATTCACCAGTTTACACATCCACTATTGCGATGGCCAAAATCAATGAATTAATGTTCGAATTGCACAGCACGCACCTTATTCGCCAGATTTAGCTCTATCGGATTATTTTTTTGTTTCCAAACTTGAAAAAATGGCTCCACGAAAACAGATTCGTCAGCAATGAAGAAGTGGAGATGGAGGTTGTGGTTGATGGCTATTTTCAGGAAATAGACAGTTATTACTATATAGAGGATCGAGTTGAAGGTAGATTATGTTGAGAAATTAAGAAAAATTTTCCAAAATTTGTTGTGTTTTCTTTGTTAGGTCGGCTAATTTTGGGATCGTACCCTCTCATATAATTGAATATCTCTTTTATCAACATTAGAACACCCTCACTTTAGTAAAGGAGGGTATATAACATTTGCTACGGGGCAAAAGTGTAACACATCGAAGGAATGACCTAAGAACCTGTTGTTGTTGTAGCAGCTTGGAGACGCTGAGTTGATAATCCTTAAGTCTATTTCTATTACAGACTTGGTTCCGGCATATATCCGATTATCGCGGGAACCTTATGTTGTTTTAACACACTCAATGTTGTCCGGTTGTAAATTAACATTCGTCTGTTAATTTCAGGGAATGGCTGGGAGCACTGTACTGTTAATAGTCGTCATGGTGTTGTTGTAGTGGTAGTGCGCCCCGAGAGTTATTTTTAGCTGCAGAAACTCGAATTATGATGAAAATATGAAATGTTGATGTTAAATTTTTCCGGTGCCATGGCTGGGAGTTGAACCCAGCACCTTCGGGATCCAAGTCTAATGCACTAACCACTAAGCTACCGAAGGCCACTAAGACCCTGAGTATGTTCGGCGGAAAATCCATTGTAGGACATTTCATGTCATTCAACCAATATCTGCCTGTCTGTCTATCTGCCTGGAGCGCACAATAACTCTCGAAGGGATTAACCGATTGACTTCAACTTTTGTATGTGGTAATATTTTTGTCCATCTCATGTAAGTTCAGAGATTGATCATATTGGTCCACATCTTATAGTAGCTCCCTCACAAAAGATTAACATTTATTGAAATATTGATTCTCTAATAACTTTTATGCTACCTACCCGAATCCTCTGGATTCCACACGTAGTAATAGATTATCTGTTACTACCAACTCGAGAAAAATTTCAATTTACCTCCCACACAAAAGGACAAAAAGTTAACTGTTTATACCACAGTACATACAAATACTTGACATTTTTGCAGTACATACAGTCCTGTGAGAAATGGGCATTGCAGCTACGACCCTTTTGATACCTCTCACACAAACTGGTCAAATCATACCAACATTTAATATCTCATAACTTTAATACTAGTGCACATAAACACTTACAATTCGGTGCAGTACATTTGGAGTATCTACTGTCAGCGCATATTTGGCGTATTTGTCAAGCCCCTTCGGGTAGCCCCCGATACGACTTCCCCATAACTTCTGCAGCAATTAGCTAAATCCTTTCATATACTGTAATTTAAACAACTTTTGCATTGACTATAGACCGAAAAAGGATGAGCAAAATGTTTCCACCGCTCTGACTACGCCGCAGAGTATCTTATTATATAAGAGTGATATGATTTCTTAAAAAAAAAATACACTTATTGTTAAGGAAATTCAAAAGTTTTTTATTTAATGTGAAGTACAATCGATACAATTAAGTTCTAAATAAAACGTCATTCAAATGGCCTCCACGACTTCTTCTGCAGGAACGAATTCGATGTACCCAATTTTCGAGCACTTTTTCCACTAAATCAAGTCGTATGTCATGAATGGCACCTTCAATGTTGACTTGTAAAGCTTGAAGAGAGTCTGGTTTATTTCGAAAGACCAATTCAAATAACCCCACAAGAAATAGTCTAATGGTGTTAAATCACAACTTCTTGGAGGCCATTCAATATCACAATTTCTTGAAATAATCGAATCTCCAAACTTGTCTCGCAACAATTCAATTGTTTCATTTGCTGTGTGGCACGTAGTCGCAATCGGCCAATGGAACAATGATAGCTATTGACGGGAGCTAAAATATTGCTCATGGGTGTCAAGGTCGTAGGTCGACTGGAAAGTGTTTTTTTTTATTTAAAAAAAACATGGACTTAGCATCATTTTCAAATGGGAACGGAAAGTTGCTCTAGCTCCTTAACGGTACCTCGGATCGGGAAAAATAGCTAAAATAATGCTCATGGATGTCAGTTCGTTGGTCGACTGGAAAGTGTTTTTTTTTGGATTTAAAAAATAATGGACTTAGCGCACAAAAAGTTGCAATTGAAGAACGATTATTTTGATCATAAAACTGAATAATTTGTAAACGTTGTTCTTGCGTATATCTCTCCATGATGAAATTATAAACACTACTGAATACAATGAAAAACAAATGACAGATCATGACATATTACAAATTGCCTAAGCGTCACTTCAAAATCATATCATCCCTATTGGAAACCCCGTTATATAACATTACCCACAAATTGAAGGTATATGTTATTCGGTTTAGAGAAGTAACATTTTTTTAATTGTTTAAAAAAATGGTACAAAAATTTCGCTTTATGATTTTTCCTCTTTTCCACTTTAAAGTTTTTTCGGTTATAGAATTAATTACAATCCATGGTGGAGGGTATATGAGATTCGGCCTGGCCGAACTTATTTCTTTGGTAGCATTCCGTATCCGTATACGCCATTTTGTATGATCGGAGAAAAACGCAATTTATTGTTTTAGTAAAAACGGGACTGAAGAGTTACACTCTGTTTATTTCATAGGGTTCCCAACAGTGTTTGTATGATTCTCATGCATTTCTATGCCATTACATCCAAAAATAACCAAGTTATAAAAATTTTTGTACTTGGCATTTTGGTCCATATCCACTTTTATTTTAATATTTTTTCGTATTTGTATTACATGGACCACAAAAAGGGTCGGTATGGAAGGACACTAATTTACATATTGTGATCGAAAGAACGTAAAATACTGAGTGAAAAATATAGGGCGATAGAAAAATTGAGACATAGAACAAAAATATCGAAATTATTTCCCGTTATTCAGAGTAAAACAAATTTATCCTACCAATATCTCGAAAACCAGGCGAGATAGGATAAAAAAGATTGCAGATTCTGAAAGAGCATGCTTGGAACCCATATTATCAACTCCTAACTCAAAAAACACAAAAATGGCGTATGGACCAAAATAGCATTAAGCCGACGAACTGTCAACTACATAATGCAATTTAAAAAAAAATCTAATAAAATAAGAATAAATGTTTAAACTAAAAATCTAATGCGAAAATACTTTCTTGTCTATCACTAACACCGCTTTGTGTAATATTAAACACAAACATTGAGAGTGCATAAAATATCATATTTAAATAATTTAAATTAAATCTTTAGATTTCCACTCCAAAAAATCAAACTAACGAAACTTCTATCTCTAACCATTTACCGACACATTTTCTCAGAACTTTGTGAAATACCTTTCTTCATAGTTTGAATTGTTTCACTAATACTTTTCAAAAATTCCTAATACAATAAACTTTCTGCACGTATCATATTATTTCTTAGTATCAGCAGTAATCCAAACAGAGTCAATGAAAAGAACAATGAAATCGTTTCTTTTTTTGTTATATATTTATTAACTCTTTCATGTATATAAATTGTTGCATCCATTGTTATACAATTTAATGCAATTATAATAGTCCATCACTATTCTTCGCTGTGGCAATGAGTATGTACATATGTGTATGAGCGTGCGTGTGTGAGAGACTACACAAAGTAATGCATTCCAATCACATTGGCTTAGATTTCAATTTAAGAACTGAGAAGAGATACACGCCGCATGACGTCCATGTCGTTACTCATGCAATGCTTGTTACCTTTGCAGTTTCTCTCTCTCCTCGCTATGCATGAGAGTGGGTGGGTAGGTGAGTGTGTAAAATAACATGAATGCAAGAGTTTTTACACACATGCCAGCCATAGTAACTGTGACTGCAGGTGAGAGATGCGCTGCTGCTGCAGCACACCGCACACCGCACATTGATACACTGACAACGCAGTTATACGAATGCAGCTTCACGCTGCTGTTTTTACTAATCGTGACATCACAACTTTCAAGTGTTTGTTCTTGCCTCTAACAAAAGATGGTGAGATGTATGTGTGTGTCTGTTTTTGTCTGTATAGCAGAAATGAATACAGATCCTTAAACACAAAAATATATGCATACATACATATACACATGTACATGCATATGCAATAAGTAAGTGTTTGTAACATCCAAGCTGTGCGGTGTGTATTTGTTTTTGTGTTAACGACAGCGACAACGTCGCTTTAACACTGATGCCCTTATGTGACCTTGTACATTTTTCAATGCTGTTTTTTTAAGATTTTTGCAGATGTTCTCATTGTCCTTAGGTTTTTTTGGTGGTGATAGCAAAAACTACAATGAGATTTTCACTCACACGCATACATACGCTTACTCTGTCTGTTGGATTTTTTTTATTTTTAATAAAATGCAACGTCACAAATCGTAATTCTTTTTCTTTAAACAAAAAAAAATGTTATGTTCTTCGAACAGAAGTCGACAGAGAGACAGACATTGTTTTATGCAAATGTCGCCGGCTTTGGGTATCAAAGTCAACATTAACACACCAATTTATGGCAAAGCATGTGTGTGCGTATGTGTTCGTGTATCTCAGCTTTCTTATGCATTGGAAAAAGAGCTAAACTAAAATGAGATACAGACAGACATATGGTGGATTATTGGTATTTTCCCACTTGACCTTGTTGTCGCTGATGTTTCTCAACATGTTTTTCATTAGGTTTTTTTTTCGTTTTTTTTACTGTGCTCTGCGAAACTGTTGTCAACATTTGTTATAATACTATATGTGCATGTGTTTGCATCCATATGTATGTATATGCATGCACTTGTGAGTCGCTGTATGTTTTATAGTACGTACTCTCACAGCAGTAACCTTCAAATTGACAGAGTAAAAGGATAATGAGTAGAAAAAAACCAATTTGCATTTCCTAATAGAATATTTGTTGGTAAATTTTTGCCAATTGTTCCTTTACAAATGGCGGGGGGAGAAGAGATTTACAGGCGAAATATGTTACACGAGAATTTTTCAACAAAATCATTCTGAACAAACTCATCACTATTTACAGTAACTGGCCAGGGTATTATTACAGCTAAGTTTTTATTATCATTATATGTATATTATTTATACTGAACAGTTTCCTGTAGAGTTTTAGAATAGAATATGTAGAAACAATTAAGAAAGTTTCAGTCGGGTAAACCGACTAAGGTATACCCTCGCTCTGTGAGTAATGTAATATGAAATAATGGTCTATTAAATTTTGTTATGATTTACGGCCGTTTTCAGGTAGCTCCGTTAAATGTTAACTAGTACTTTAACGAACCGTTAATAAAAAATGGGTTTCAAGAAGCTCCGTTAAAGTTTAACTGACAGTTTTAACTGAAAATATGTCGTTAAATTTAACTGGAATATTTTCACGAGTTAAGTGCTTTAACCGGGGGAAAAATATGAATTGTCAAAAAAATAAATAAAAATATTCGAAGAAAGGCTATCAAAAATATCAGTCGCGTAAACCGGCTATGTATGCCTCCTCTCTGTGAGTAGTGTAATTTAGAATATGGTACTTTGTCGGAGCCAGCAAGGTCAATAGGCATTGCAAAGATGCCTAAAATATGGAATATGCAAATGTTTAGATGATTCATGGGACAATTGAGGATGGACAAATGCGATTATTTTGCACTGAAAAGTGGGTTCTTCTAAGACAATGCACTATACCAAATTCAAGTGATATTCAAGTTATGATCTTTAAAAAGTTGGTGTGATTTGGTAATATTGTGTTGAAAGTACCAAAAAATCGTGGAAAGAACGCCCATTTTTCGCTGGGCTACAAATATTACACCGAACACACTTTCAAGTATTTGTATGTACTGGTATTAAAGCTGTGAACTCTTGGTAAACATGGTCACTTTGTGTGGGAATCATCTCAATGAGACAGCGACAGATAACAATGTGTGGACTTACAGAAGATTCGGATAGTTAGTATTGGAAATATTAGAGAATTAGTATTTCACTAAATTGTAACGGGCGGTAAGTTCTAGAAGGAGTGGACCAATAGCGCCCGTCCTTGAACATATCAAATTTGAAGTCAATCGATTACTCAATGGATCCACTCTTTTGGTGGATCCATTGATCCATTTGCGTGGGAGGTACCAAAAGGGGCGTGGCAACTTCACCCATTTCTAGCATGGTGGTAGCGACTACTAAACTAATACTATGTGAGGAATTTCAGAAAATTCGAATAAGTAGTACAGATGTTATTAATGAATCAATATTTCACCAAATGTTAACCATTTGCGGGGGAGGTACTAAAAGGAGTGGATCAATATGGCCCATCATCGAACATAGACTGAGTTGGAGAAAAATATTACCGCATACCAAATTTGAAGTCAATCGGTTACTCCTTCCGAAAGTTATCGTGCGCTCCAGCCAGCAGACAGACGGACGGACATTGCTAAAATGACTTAAAATGTTCTAAAACGGATTTTCGCTCAACATACTTGGGGTTTTAGGTCACTCCTTCGATGTGTTACACTTTTGACAGTTAGCAAATGATATGTACCCTCCTCTGTAAGACGAGGGGATAATTATAATCTTTACAAACTTATTTTCACAAAAAGTATTAAAATTAACAAATATTATTTGCCTTCTATTTCGTTTCTTTTTCTTTAAGTAGTTATTTAAACTAATTTGAATATTCAAATTAAATATATTACCTATGTTATTTGGTAAATGTAAATAATAAAATGCCTTATTTGGTATACATTAGGCCTGTTTTCGTTACAAGCTAGCAATTTTAGTTTAGCACATTGCATCGAAAACAACTGACTTCCACTAACTGGCGCATAAGCGGTAGGTGGCGGATTTCCACTATCTGGTAACAATGATATCACGAGTTGCGAAGAAAGAACAGTGCGAAGCAGACAAAAAATTCGTGAAATGTATTTACAAAACACAAATTTTCTATTCTATGTTCAATACACTCTTTTTGCAAATATTAAAATAAATTTCCATTTTTGTTCTTCTTCTTCGCATTAATTCATAATAATTGACAACAATCTCTCCAAAAATGAGATGCCATACTGCGAACTATAGGATGCCCAATCTGACAATACCATACTCATTAAGACAGGAACACAAGCACCAAAATTTATCGGGAACTAATAATGCTTAAAAGTGCTTAGCTTCCCATACAAATTAAGCACTTATAGTGAAACGAAAACACGCCTATTTTGTTTCAATGCTTCTTACGAAGAAAAAAGTTAAATTAAAAAAAATAATAAGCGTATAAAAATCCCGAAAAATATGGAAATCTCGAAAACCCGGGATCTCGGTAGCATACTTTTCTCATTCCCGTATCCCGGGATTTGCGAAACTCAGTCCCGATCGAAATCCCTAGTATGTACATTATAACGTGTACGTATTAAACCAAGTACGCGTAGTTCATAATACGTATACGTCATAATAGGCATGTTTTCGTTACAAGCTAGCAATTTTAGTTTAGCACTTTGCAACAACTGACTTCCACTAACTGACACATAAGCAATAAGTGGCGGATTTTCACTACCTGGTAGCAATGGTGTCATGAGTTGAACAGTGCGAAACAGACAAAAAATTCGTGAAAAGTATTTATAAAACATGTATTTACTATTCTATGTTCAATTGTTTACACTCTTTTTGCAAATATTAAAATAACTTCCCATTTTTGTTCTTCTTCTTCCCGTTAATTCACAATAATTGATAAAATCTCTCCAAAAATGGGATGCCATAATGCTAAATATAGGGTGCCCAATCTGGCAACATCATACTCGTTTAAGACAGGAACACAAGCACCAAACTTCATCGGGAACTAATAGTGCTTAAAAGTGCTTAGCTCCCCGTACAAATTAAGCACGTATGGTGTAACGAAAACACGCCTAATATTACTCTAATCTAATAAGGAGAGCAAATCTCAGAAACAGTACAATAACTCAAAAAATGTTAAAATTCATCCAACTTTAGTTTTTTCAATGGAACAGTAGACTAGATATTAAACAAATATTTTTGGATGACCATCAATACAAAAAATATTAACAAATGCTTTCCCACATCATATCTTTTAAAGTTATTACAAAAATTAACTTTTTTAGGTGCTAACATAGGTAACCCATAACATTTATTTACATATAAACATGTATTCATTCAGAAAATGCATTTATAAATATATAAAATGTTTTAAAACATTTTATTAAAAATAATATAATTAAACAAATACAATTTCTATTATTAAAAAGTTCGACTGGAAAAAATGTAGCGTGCGTTCACGGCTTTTTTTAAATAAAACGACAACATTTTTTGGCTGCAAATAAGTTATCTTAGAATTCTCTTATATTCATCTTTCTTTTAGTTATTTGATTTTGTTGGCTTTATATTGCAAAATTCGTTAATAATTACGAAAACACACTTCAACTTTCAAAGTTACTTTCGTTTTTTGTTTGTGATCAATTATTCCGTAACAAATACCAGATAAAAAAGTATGTTTTATGCCATTCGGGAGTAACCTTAAATGCCACTAAACACTATGTATAAAACCAAAAAAATATATGCCCATTTTACAAATTAATTAGTAATACAAAAATATTAAAAAAGAAATGTTCCGTAGAGTATACCGACTTTGGGTGCGAGATGGCAAAAAGGTTGACAAATTTATCAGACTAATGTCAATGGCAAATTTGTCCACACTACATAACTTGAAGACAAATAGATAGAATAGAATGCTACAGAATTATGGAAAAATTATTGAAAAATTATTTTAAATTTTCAATGTGTGTAGGAAGTGCCAGAAGATGGTTGACAAATTCACACATTTTGCTCTGAATAGTACGTAAACGGCAATTACACATATTCTTCACGGAATCATAGACAGAATTTCAACAGTTCGGTTATATCTCGAGATCTATAAATGATCTTTGAATTTTGCATACCATAATATTTTAATACAAACTCGTAAAGAAGTACATTTTGTTATGCAATTTTTCCAACAATCTCCCAACACAAAAATAATTCCATTTCTGTCCTAATCACACCACCTGAGGCTGTATTTACATTACATATTACAGTCATCTTATTGTGTCAACAATGGCGTATAAGCGATTTTCATTACAACGTAGGACAAGCGATATTTAATGCCCCCCAACGGACACTTGAGCGTATGAGTATTTTGCACCACAGGAAGTAGTTATCAACAAGAAGAAGACAATGAAGAAAACGAAAGAAAAGGCGAATGAAATGAAAAAAACAAGGATATGGGCGGATGTAATATAATGCACTCACGACGTTTTCCTTACGTAGTGTTGACAATTATTTTGCAATCATCGCTTATTTGCATATTACACATTTCGTTGGTTTTTATTTTCTTTTCTTCTTGACATGTAAAATAAAAATTCTATAATATCCTTCTTATTTTTATTTTCCTACTGAAAGAAGTAACAAATAAAAATCTTCAGGGTATTGTAATGGCAATCATGTGAGGATTACTTTCGAAGGATCGGGAACAGTAAACAGTGATTTTGCTATGTTTGCCAATATGAAGTAATATTATGAATTGAGTTTACCATTTCACCTCGAAGTCATCGTAAGAGTTGAAAATCCTTTGGAGGAGGTTATCAAAAACATTTGCAGGTGCTTTGGCAAGTAAGTATTTTGTTTTGCCTTTTTTATAAGAAAATCACACAATAATATTTTCATTATATGAAACTATGTTGAACAATGTAATCGAAATGTTTTTATGGATTTCATATATTGTTATAACGTTTAAGCGCAAATTGTACTTAATTAGATTCTTTGAACGTCTACATAATAAGGTTCATTTGTTTATTTGTGGTAAATTTATATTCTCAATGGTGGAGGAGGGAATACATAAGTTTCTACGGGCCAAAAGTGTAAAACATTTAAAGGGTGACTGAAGACCCTAAGTGTTTAGCGGAAATCTGAGTTAGGGAATTTTAAATGATTTGAGCTTGAGAAGGACGGACGGCCTTCTGTCTGGCTAGTGCGCACGATAACTCTAGAAAGGAATAACCGATTGACTTCAAATTTGGTGTATATTTATACCCTCCACCATAGGATGGGGGGTATATTCATTTGTCACCCCGTTTGTAACACCACTAAATATTGATCTGAGACCCCATAAAGTATATATATAGGGTGACCCATTTCGAGGTTCCCTACTTTTTTAAAGAAAAAACACATAAAATTCAAATTGAATGGGGAATGTTTATTATCATTTGAAAGAACATTCTTTGGCATTTATTTTTTGAAGATTATGTCTATCTTTTTTGGAAAATTTTTTTTTGGATTTAAAAAAAATGGACTTTGCGCAATTGGCGAACGATTATTTTGATAATAAAACTGAATAATTTGTAAACGTTGTTCAGGCGAAAGTCTTTTCATGATGAAATGCCAAACAATACTTAACAAAAATAACATGACAGCATGACACGACCCACACGTGATCTGTCAAAAAAGGCTACTGAAAAAAGTATCTCTTCTTAGATCACCGATTATTATAAATCGTCGTAAAATTCTAAGACGATTTAGCCATGTCCGTCCGTCTGTTGTAATAATAATAATAATATAATACTTGAGCTAGGTGGCTGAAATTTGGTACATATACATCTTATATCTGCAGGTATGTTGGGATTGAAAATGGGCAATATCGGTCCAATTTTGGATATATTCTTAACGTCATAGAGACCGCAAATGTCAACTGAACGGGCTGAAAGTTGGTAACTGAGGTTTATTTATGCACGGTATCCTTCATCCTACAAAGGTAGTCATACGTCCATGTTTTGGTATAGCCCCCATACAAAGGTCCCTCTAGATTTGACTTCTTAACGCCACAGAAACCTCAAATTTCAACGAATTGGGCTGAAATTTGGTATAATGAGTTCATTAGTAGCCGTAACCATTCACGTGCGATCCATGGTGGAGGGTATTTAAGATTCGGCATGGCCGCTTTACATGTTTTTGCTATTTTTTTCTATTTTTCGTGTTTTTTCTGGTCATAAAAAAAGGTTTAAAAAAAAAAAATTTTCGAAAGCTTCTGTTTCTACGTGTAAGAGATAGTTGTGATTTAAGTGATTTATCGAACATGTTTTTTTAATAAAAAGAAGAAAACCCCTTCGGAATTTAATTTTTATATTTTTTTTAAATCTTTCAAAAATTACTTTTATAAAAATTTTTTGTCAAATTCAGTTTTTATATATGTATAAATTGTTCGAATTTAAATTTAACAAAACTTCGTCGACATTTCATAGAAAATTTTAGAAAAGCACTTTTATAGAAAATTTCATCAAAATGTTTTATTGATTTTTATTTCTTTTAATTTTTAATTTTTTATTTCTTCAAAATTGCTTTTTGATGAAAGTTATTCAGTTCCCAAATTAAATTTTTATGGGAAAACAACAAAATTACATTTTTATCGAAAATGTCAAAATTAAATTTTTATTCAAAATGTAATTTTTATGGAACATGTTTGTCAAAATATAATATTTATAGAGAATTTCAACAAAATTGTATTTTTAAGAACATTTTTTTTAGGAAATTTCATTAAATTTTCATTTTAATTATTATAAATTTTGTTTTCAATTTTTAGAAAATGCTGCCGAAATTTAAATTTGGAAAATGTTATCTATTTCGTTTTGAATAGACGAGTGCAAACTTTTATAGAAAGATTCATCCAAATTTAAATTTTATAAAAAAAGTGCATCGATCTTAAATTTTTATAGAACATTTGCATTTTTATAGAAATATCCTTCGAAATTAATGTTTATAGAAAATTTCTTTGAAAATTTATTTTATAAAAAACTTAATAGAAAATGCATTCGGGTTAGAATTTTTGGCTAAAAATATACTTAATAAAAAAATCCAAAATTTTATGGGGATTTGAAATTTTCAAAATAAAAAAAATAAATTTTTGGGTTTTACGAAATTTGTAATTTCTCTTGAACGGCTGAACCGATTTTAACAAAGTTTACGTTGTTTGAAAGAGAACATAGCGGAATCCCACAAAAACACTATGTGTGTTTTCATATATTTAATTCAAATATAATTCAATATATGATTTTAAAATCGATATGTGCAGAAACAGAAGAAAAACGTTAAAAATTGCCAAATCAACTTTAAAAATTCGGACCCATATTTATAGAAAAAGTAGTCAAAATTATAATTGAATAGAAAATTTCTTTGAAATTTAACCTTTTTGCAATTTCGTTGATTTTTTCTAATTTCCTCGATATCATCAACAACTGTAGCCCTCATAATTTACTTTAATTTAGGCTAGCCCTGCTTTATCGAGTTTATACTTTCAAAAATACTAAAGGCAACTAACAAGAAAATCGGGAAAAAATATTAAAAACAAATTGTATGATACATTTTTTATATATATTCTTTCCTGTTCAGGACTCTATATTACACCAGAAAATGTTATGCACAGCTAGGGTGATCAAAAAACCGGTTATTTTGAAAATACGGTTTTCGGTTTCTTCGAAAATTAAGTTAACTCTAAAACCGGTTTTCGGTTTAACCGAAAATAAAAAACCGGTGAACCGGTTGTTTTCGGTTTTTTTTTAATAAAAATGCATAAATAATGCTCAAAATTTTGTTAGATGACGTAAAATAAGCTTAGTGCAAATTCAATGCGCAACCATATTTCAATTAAATTAAGATTTATTTGAAAATTATATTTTAAACACTTCATATTTTTACTAGTATTTATAATAGGTAATCGTTTCGATTTCATTTATTATATAATATTATAATATCTGCGATATTTATAATAGTTATGTTCAATTTTTAAAAAGATTTCTTTACAAAAAAATTGATTATGATTTTTTTAAAACTTTTAGCATCATATGAATGGCTCAAGTAGCAAACCGATTATATACATATATTATCAGTAGTAGCGGATTCTGACTTGAACGTACTATAGAGATGAAAACTTGTCGAAATGTGAAACTGGACAAACGTATTTTTATTTATACCTACATTTCAATAAGAAAGGATTGTTAATTAATTTCTATACCGCAATAATCACCTAGACCCTCGATAAAATTGCAGTATAAATACATATAAAACTGCATTTTGAAATCGATGGATATGCACAAATGAAGTCAACGGTTTTTATACTGATGTTTTCAATATTTTAGGTAGGTTCCTATTTCAAAAATAATATTTTCTTTATCATTTTATAATGGTTTCAAAAAACCGAAAAGTCGAATAAACCGAGTTGAAAAAACCGACGGTTCGAGTTATTCGAAAATGCAGAAAAACCGAAAACCGATAGGCGGTTTTTAAAGAGAAACCGATTAACCGGTGCGGTTTTTGATTACCCTATGCACAGCCATTCGACAACAATTTTGCAATCAAGTGTACTCGTAATTTAGTACAGCAATCACTGTAAAATTAAAATTCACCCAAAATTATGAATATATCGCACCTGTTCCACAAAAGGGTAACAACTCAAAATTTAAAAAATTTCAGTAGAGGCCAAATACTGTTTCCGTTAATATTAATGGTATATTACAAAAAAAAAAGAATATGTCGTTGCAATAAAATATCATAGAGAAAAATAATAACGCTATTTTCCTTTTTGTTTTTTTATTGATTTTAGAAAATAACAACTTTTTTGAGTTGTTACTCTTTTCATGAAAAAAGTTTGTATATAAATAGTGGTATTATTTTGACTTGTACCTTTTTAACTGAAAAATCTTACTCGGATTATAAGTTGAAAAGGGCACAACTAAAAATATTACTCTTTAGATGATAAATCAACGGTCCCATTTGCTTAAACACTTGGAGACAATTCGAAATGAAACTCTTTAGTTGAATCTAAAGACGCTATTCTGTAAACACAGAGAGAGTCATAACGGTTTTTTACTATGAAAAAGAAGAAAAATCAACGGACATTTTTTGCAGTGGGTAGAAATTGCCATTGTACGTTATTTTCTTGCAAAAAAGCAAAATTTTAAATGTTTGAGTTGTTACCATTTTGTGGAACAGGTGCGATATGTATATTTTCCAGTATAAAAGAAGCTGAAGAAGAAAAACTTTGCGCAGTCTTTGAGACCGGTGAGCTCGGATATGCAAGGATATCATTTTTCTAAGGTTTTCGATATTTCCTTCCCTAGGAAAACAATTCTTTGCATTCCCAATTTTGGACTAGTTCCAGGAGATTTCTTTGGGATTTCTAAGGATTTCGATATTTCCCAGGGCGGGAAATTCTGAAAAAAATTGTTTGCATTCCCAATTTTGGATCAGTTCTTAGGAGGAAGTCTTGAAGGCCGTTAATGTTAATAATACCATAAAATTTTAATTGAAACTTGATTTTGGGAGATTTTTCATTTCTCGTTTTGGCGACTTTTCATTTATTTTTTACTCTTTGGATAAATTTTCATTTCATGGACAAATTTTTACTTGAGTTATTTTCCATGCCGCCTTCTGGGCACATTTAAAAACCAAAGTGAGCATTCATTTCAAACGGAAAAAAATAACACAAAATTGTTTTATTACTAACCGACCCACCCCAAGGCATAAGAATGTATGCCTGCATGTATGTAAATGTGTTTACACACCTAAAATTTCCTTTTTCTTTCCTTTTGAATTTGTCCAATGTTACATTTTAGGAGAAAATTCCTTATCCTTCTGATTGACAATGGGAATTGTTAAGTACTGTTATCCAAAAAAAAGTATGTCATCATGAGTAATTTCCTATCTCTCCCTCTCCAGAAATTAATCCAATTTAAATCTTCTTTCCCAACTCCATCAACTCTTTAAATGGCCCTATAGCATGTCATTTGATTGCTCGAATGAACGCATGAATGGACGAATACAGACAATGGGAACACTCTCTGACTAAATTCCCAACCACGTACAAAAAAGTAAGACCCCAAAATGCTCAATTGTTAAATCCGTAAAGTAACCTAAAGGTTGATTATAAAAGAACCAAGCAATAGATAAACCAAGTGAAAACTGTTCCAAACGAAAAAAAAAAATCAGACACCAGAAGAGTACATTCAGCAAAAATGCTGCTTAAGTTTATTACGAACATTTAGGAAAGAGAAAAAACATGGGTCCAATTCTATTGTGGGACTAAATGCACTACTGCTGATGCTGCCGATGCTGCTCAGCTGGTAAATAATCGAGAAACCCAAAAGTGAAGACACATTTTGTCTAACGAAGACTATATTCCAAATAAGAAGAGGAGAGGATGTTAGTACTACCTACCTCCCTCCCTCACTCACTTTCTCCCTCATTCTCTTTCAAATGATGAGAGACTAATTTTCTTAGCAATTTCCTTGGAATTGCTTTTAATTGGTAACAATTTGAAAAAAGCTCAAAACGAACACAAAAACTCAGAGATCACGTCCTATTTTTTCTTTACAATGTTTGTTGGTACGTTTTTTTCTTTTTATTGGCTGTTGCCTTTTCCAAAAGACATTATTGTTAATGTTATTATCGTTTCCGTTACGATTTCATCTCACAGTCATCAGTTGCAGACTAATACTCTACTCTTAAGTTGAGTGGGATAGGGAGAGGGAGAAGAGACCGTTTTTGGTACCAAACAGCTGCAGTACTCAAACATTTCACAATATAAACGGAAGATGAAAGAGAATTTTTCTGAAAGTTGCATTTGATGCTTTTTAACAATATAATTTGCAACTGTTTATTTCTTCTTGTGCTCAAGTTCACATTTACTAAGAAACGGAACGAACACACCCACACTCTCTCAGATAAAGAAGACTTTCTCATAGAGTCATGGAAAATAACAATGTACCGATGGGGGTGTGTGTGTGTGTTTATATGATACATCCCACAAACGAAAATTCCCTTTAGCTATTGTATGTTTGCAGTGCCATTGTAATCAACGCAAGGAAAAATAAACGCGTATTAAAAAAAGAATCGTTATATTATACGAGGTTCAATCAAGAAGGCATGTTATAATGAAGTAAGAGAGCTTCAGTTGAGTAAAGCAGCTGAGGTGTACTCATATAAAGAATTTTTCAATAAGAGTGATATTATTTTTTTTTGAAAAAAAAACACATTTATTGTTAAGGAAAAAAAACACATTTATTGTTATTTAATGTGAAGTACAATCGATACAATTAAGTTCTAAATAAAACGTCATTCAAATGGCCCCCACGACTTCTTCTGCAGGAACGAATTCGATGAACCCAATTTTCGAGCACTTTTTCCACTAAATCAAGTCGTATGTCATGAATGGCACGTTCAATATTGATTGTAAAGCCTGAAGAGAGTCTGGTTTATTTCGAAAGACCAATGACTTCAAATAACCCCACAAGAAATAGTCTAATGGTGATAAATCACAACTTATTGGAGGCCATTCAATATCACAATTTCTTGAAATAATCGAATCTCCAAACTTTTCTCGCAACAATTTAATTGTTTCATTTGCTGTGTGGTACGTAGCCACAATCGGTCAATGGCAAAAAGATAGCTCCTAACGAGAGCTAAAATATTGCTCATGGGTGTCAAGGTCGTAGGTCGACTGGAAAGTGTTTTTTTTTTTTGATTTGGTCAATGGGAAAACAATAACTCCTAACGAGAGCTAAAATATTGCTCATGGGAGTCAAGGTCGTAGGTCGACTGGAAAGTGATTTTTTTTTTGGATTTAAAAAAAAATATTTTGATAATAAAACTGAATAATTTGTAAAAGTTGTTCTTGCGTATATCTCTCCATGATGAAATTGTAAACACTACTGAATACAACGAAAAACAAATGATAGATCATGACATATTACAAATGGCCGAAACCTCACTTCAAAATCATATCATCCCTATTGGAAAACCCAATATAGGGAAATATGATATGTAATTTGGTATTTCGAAATTTGGTATCGTTGTTCATTGTTATTTCATTCACAGATGCAGACATTCCGAGTCTCAGGAAACAATTGGATTTTGCATTTTTTTCATTGGTACGCTTTTGATACCCTTCTCCCATAGAAAGTATGAAATTTTATATTAAATTCCTCTGAATGTGAAGGTGTATACTTCAGTTGGTTTACTTGATTGAAAAAATGTCTTATTTGCTTCACCATCCTTTTCCACCCAACCTCTTATTGCACCATTAGTATTCGGATGGTTTAACAGCAAAGAAATTTGTTGGTTTGGGAGGAGGTGAGCCATTTATTTCTGGTTTAAAATGCTGTTTCCGCTTTTATTCTTAACAATAAATACCAATTCAGAATAAACAGCAACAACAACAACAATAACAATGGCAATAATAAAATGTCTTTGAGGACTAATAAAGACATAAACTCAAACACACACACAAGTAACAGCACATATCCATACACACTCACACTGTCGTACAAATAAACATAAATTATCCTATTGTTAAAGTGTTAGAGTTAATTAGGAATTCAGTTCCTCCCATTCTGGTGCCTCCCCACCCCCTCCCAGCCACCTAATGGGACGTTTAAAGGATTGTAAAAACCCCTAACAAACATAATACATATGAAACCAAATAGGGAGGCGCTAAAGATTACTAGGCGGCCCTAAATTTAAGATTATTTACTTGCAGTTATGGCACAAATCTTGGGTATAATAACCAAATTAGTTTTATGTTACAGCCTTCTGTGCGATTACATTAACTGGGCACACTGTGGTGATGTAAATCAAACAATTACACTCCACTTACATACATACATAATCGTACATATGTATTAAATATGTATGTATGTTGTCATGCATATGAGTATTATGTATGTATGTTGTCATGCATATGAGTATTATGTATGCATGATTCTCGCTCATTCTCTCCGAGTTCCTTTGAGTGCATTCGTAGCATGATTATGCCTTTGCCGAAGAAGTGACAGCAGTGTTCAAGGATATTATGTTAATGGACGTTCTCTTTACTTTTTGCCACATAAAGCAAGACTTCATCAATTAGGTTATCAATCAACCATAACCATACAACAAAAAGCCACATATTGAAAGTTGCAAATGGGGCAATTTAATTCCTCCTTAGTAGGAAGGAATCCCATGAATATTCACTTAAATGTGAATTAAACATTAAAGAATATAAGGAGCAGAAATTAAGAGATTTTTGTATAATAAATATAAGGAAATTCCAACAAATTCCGATTTATTTTAGTCTGTATTCCTAAGAAACATAAGTCATGCAAATGCCAATTACATTTTTCTACTGCAATATTTAGTGCCAAAATATTAGCCAATTTAGTATTGATTAATAATGTTTTAATTTTACTTAACGTCGGGAATGGTTCCACTATGCCTATGAGTAGTAGTATCGTAGTAGTATTAATTAGCGTATGAGTAACGTATGTATACTTTCGAAGTTTATATCAGTCATACGCTAAACTGTTCAAACAGGAATGAGACAGATACATATGTACGAGTATATGTAAAGGGTGGTTCATATTAAACGCACAATGTTAAATGTAAAAAAAAAAAACAAGAAGTTTTCAGAGAATTATCTTAATATTTTTTATTATGATAGAAGGATCTACTCGTATGACAATTGTGTGTGAAACAAAATATCGGTCAAATGCTCGCAAAGTGTGACCCACAATTAACATCGTGCATTGTGGTTTGGACCACGCTTTACATACATATAGCGATTTAAGATGTTAAAAATTCAAATCGTTTCTTCTCTGTTAAATTTGTATTTCGATTTTTCCAAAACCTTATTTCTATAAATATAAATTTCGACTTTTTGTCGTATAAAAACTTATTTCGACTTTTTCTTGACACATATAATTTTGACCTTTTCCTATGAAAATTATTTATTTAAAAACAATCGACTTTCCCAGTGATAAAAAACAGTTCCACTTTTTCCTTACATTTCGCACTTCGCCTATAAAATTATCTAATTTTTTTCTAAAAAATATAATAATTCCAATTTTGACTTTTGTATTAAAAACCTTCCCATTTTTCTAGAAAAGATATTTCGGTATTTCGCTTTAGACTAAGTCTTATCACGGCTAGATTTTCTAAAAACAAGTTTACTTTTCCACTAAAACTCGATTTCGCCTTATTCCTATATAAGACTGATTTCTATTTTTCTTAAAAAAAAAAATTAAGAATTTTTCCTGTAAAAATATATATACATATAAACAATTATCTATAAGAAAATTTTTAACATTTTCGACTAAGAATCGTTTTCGATTTGTTCCTATAAAAATTGATTTCGACTTTTTCTATAAACATATTTTGAATTTTTCCTATAAAATGTAAATAAGCTTATATTCCAATAACAGCTTTATTTTGACTTTTCGCTCTCTAATTTTTCCCTAAAAAACTTGATTTCAATTTTTTCCTCTAAAAAGCCGATTTTAAATTTTCATTATAAACTGAAATTTAAATTTTTCCTATAAATTCAAATTTAAATTTTTCCTATAAATTCAAATTTAAATTTTTCCAATAACTAATTGACTTTTTATTACAAAACCTATTTACATTTTTCCATAGAAATTACATTTAAACATGTTTCTATAAAGTCAATTCAGACCTTTTCATAAATATAAAAAGTCCAGAATTATAGTTTTTTTTATAAAACAAAGTATTGATTTAGGTGTCTTTCTACAAAAGTATCGATTGTGATTTTTTCCATAAATACTTAATTTTTCCTTACATTTCGAAATTAAAAAAAAACATGCTTCCCAATTTTTCTAAAAAAAAAATCGACTTTTTCTATCAAAAAACTTTCCAATTTTACTTTGTTAAAAATATAGATTTCTTCGAAATATTCTTAATTCTTCAAAATCTTAATTTTCGACTATTATTACTACTACTATTACATATTTCGAATTTTTCATATAAAATGTAAATAAACATTTTTCCTAGAACAGTTTATTTAGACTTTTCGCTTTATTTTAACATTTTCATTAAAATTTTAATTTACATTTTTTTTAAAAAAGATGCTCGAGTTCGTATTTTTCTATAAAAACTTTCGATTTATACTCATTTATAAAAAAATTAAAATTTAGACTTTTTTCTACAAAAAAGTTTTAATTTAGACTGTAAAAAAATCTACTACTTCTATAAAAAAAAATCTACTTTTTCAGATTTTAAGACTTTGTTCTAAGAAAAATCTACTTTTCCTATCAAACAAATCGACATTTTCTAAAAAAATCAACTTTTTCTATAAACTCCTTTTGAGTTGGACTCCTTTATAATTTAAATAAATTTAGACTTTTTTCTATAAAAGACTAGACTCGAACTTTTTTCTATAAAAGTCTCGACTTGCACTTTTTACTATAAAAAAGGTCTCGACTTGTAAATTTTTCTATAAAAAGTCTCGGCTTCGACTTTTTTTAAGGAAAAATTCTCGATTTTGACCGTTTTTTATAAAAAGTCTCGACTTTGACTTTTTTCTATAAAAAGTGTCGACATTGATTTTTCTTTAAAAAAAACCTCGACATTGATTTTTTCTATAAAAACTTTGATTTATTTATGTGAAAACGTTTCAGCTTCGACTTTTTCCTATAAAAATTTTCGACTTTGACTTTTTTCTATAAAAAGTCTCGACTTTGACTATTCTTCTATAAAAAGTTTTTTTTCTATAAAAAAGTTTCGACTATTTTTCTATAAAAAGTTTTTTGTTCTATAAAAAAGTTTCGACTTTGACTTCTTTTCTATTCGAAAATTCTAGACTTTGACTTTTTATACCCTCACTTTAGTGTGACGAGGGTATATATCATTTGCTACGGAAAAAAGTGTAACACATCGAAGGAGTGATCTAAGACCCTAAGTATGTTCGGAGGAAATCTGTTTTGGGTCATTTTAAGTCGAATGAGCAATGTCCGTCCGTCTGTCTGTCTGTCTGTCTGTCTGTCTGTCTGTCTGTGTGTCTGCTGGCTGGTGCGCACGATAACTCTCGAAAGGAGTAACCGATTGACTTCAAATTTGGTATGTGGTAATATTTTGATCTATCTCCGGATGAGTTCGAAGATGGGCCATATTGGTCTACTCCTTCTGGTACCTCCCACACAAAGGGTTAAAATTTAGTGAAATATTGATTCTTTAATAACTTCTATACTACTTATTCGAATCTTTTGAAATTCTGCACATAATATTAGTATATTAGTCGCTATTAACTCGAGAAAAATGGGTGAAGTTGGCATGCCCCTTTTGGTACCTCCCACACAAATGGACCATTTTGCATCAAAATTTAACTGCTTATAACTTTAATACAAGTGCATACAAATGCTTGAAATTTTCAACAGTATAATGTTTTTGTAGCGCCTATAGTCCGGTAAAAAATGGGCATCATTGTACAGCCCCTTTTGGTACCGCCCACACAAATGGCCCGTTTCGTACCAAAGTAAACGGCTTGTAACTTTAATACCAGTGCATACAAATACTTGAAATTTTGTACAGTGTAATGCTGTTGTAGTGCCTATAGTCCTGTAAAAAGTGGGCGTTATCACCCCGCCCCTTTTTGTACCTCCCACACAAAATGACCAAATCATACCAAAATTACATAGCTCGTAACTTTAATATACCAGTGCACACAAACGCTTATAGTTCAGCACAATGCAATGTATTTAAGAATGTACTGTTTACCGAAAAATATGTGTATTTGGAAAACCCCTTCTGGTACCTCCCACACAAATTGACAGATTTATTGGTGTAATGTTATATATTACATTACTCACAAAGTGAGGGTATACCTTAGTCGGTTTACCCGACTGAAACTTTCTTACTTGTTTCCTATAAAAAGTCTCAACATTTCCTTTTATCTATAAAAATGTCCCGACTTTTTCTTTTTCTATAAAAAGGTCTCGACTTTGCTTTTTTCTTTACCTTTTCACTTTTTTCTATAAAAAAGACTCGACTAGGACTTTTTTCCATAAAAAAATCTCGACTTGGACTTTTTTCTGTAAAAAGTCTTAACATTGACTTTTTTCTGTAAAAAAGTCTTGACTTTGACTTTTTCTATAAAATAGTCTCGACTTAGACTTTTTTTCTATAAAAAAAATCGATTTAGACCTTTTCTATAAAAGAATCTCGACTTGCAGTTTTTTCTATAAAAAGTTTCGATTTAGATTTTTTTACAAAAAAATACAATTTAAACATTTTTGATTATAAATTTTTCCCTAAAATAAATTTAAATTTTTTCCTGTAAAAAATTCTCAACGATTTAGACTTTTTTTATAAAAAAATGTTTTGATTTAGGCCGTTTTTCTATAAGTCTCTACTATAACGTTATTTCTATAAAAAAAATGTAAATAGACTTGATTTAAACTTCTTGTCTATATAAAAAGTCAGCCTTTTTCTTTTCTGTAAACAAAATCTAGACTCTTTTTCCTATAAAACAAGTAAGAAAGTTTTAGTCGGGTAAACCGACTAAGGTATACCCTCACTTTGTGAGTAATGTAATATTGAATATTACTCGAATTATTCTGTCAATTTGTGTGGGAGGTACCAGAAGGGGTTTATCAAATACACCTTTTTTTTTGCTGAACATTAGATACTTTAAATTCATTGGACTGTGCCGACTTATAAGCATTTATGTGAACTTTTATAAACGTTATGAGACATTCAATTGTGGTATGATTTGGGCATTTTGTGTGGGAGGTACAAAAAGGGGCGTGGCAATAACGCCCATTTTTCACAGGGCTATAGACACTATAAAATCATTACACTGTACGAAATTTCAAGTATTTTTATACACTGGTTTTAATGTTATAAGCTGTTAACTTTTGGTGCAAAAAGGTACCTTTGTGTGGGAGGTACCAAAAGGGGAGTGGCAACAACACCCATTTTTCCCTGGACTGTAGGCAATATAAAAGCATAATACTGTACAAAATTTCAAGTATTTTTATACACTGTTATTAATGTTATAAGCTGTTAACTTTTGGTGCAAAATGGTGCATTAGTGTGGGAGGTACCAAAAGGGACGTGGCGACTTCGCCCATTTTTCTCCAGTTGATAGCGACTAATAAGCTAATACTATGTGTGGAATTTCAAAAGATTCGAATAAGTAGTATAGCATTTATTAAAGAATCAATATTTCACAACATTTTAACCCTTTGTGGGGGAGGTACTAGAAGGAGTGGACCAATATGGCCCATCTTCGAACTTAGCCGGAGATAGAAAAAATCTTACCACATACCAAATTTGAGGTCAATCGGTTACTCCTTTCGAGAGTTATCGTGCGCACCAGCCAGCAGACAGACAAACAGACGGACAGACATTGCTCATTCGACTTAAAATGACCCAAAACGGATTTCCTCCGAACAAACTTGGGGTCTTAGGTCACTCCTTCGACGTGTTATACCCTCGTCACACTAAAGTGAGGGTATAAAACTTGGTTTCAGATGATTTCTTTCTATACGAATGAATTTTAGGGTTTTTTCCATAAAAAATTGATTTAGGCCTTTTCCATTTGTATATGTAGGATTTTTCTACAAAATAGCATTAACTTCGATTTTTTTTCTTTAAAGATGTCTTCACTTTTATTCTTTTTTTAAGCTCGGCTTTCTTCTCCATACTTTAACAGTTTTCCAGAAAAGATGTCACGGAGTGCATTTTTCTGTTTAAAAAGCTCGATTTAGACGTTGTCCTATAAAAGTCTCGGGTTCGATTCTTTATATTGAAAATGTCACGAATAATAAATTTGTCTTTAAGAAAGACTCGTTGTTCTCTTTTTCCTTAAAACGCTCTCGGTTTTTTCTTTAAAAAATCTTGATTTTGATTTTTTCTAAATTTATATTTATAAAATGATTTATAAAATTGATTTAAACTGAGATACTCTCTCGGCTATAGACCAACCTGCTTCTATACAGTGATAGAAAGCAAGTATTTTACATGGCAAAATATATTGCAAGTATTTCATTGCGTGCCCACAGACTATATCATGATTTCTGGGGCGTGACCCCCGTCATCAGTAGTCTACATGGCAGGCTTTTCAAAAAGCCTTTGATTGATGATTCGAAATACTTGCAATATATTTTGCCATGTAAAATACTTGCTTTCTATCACTGTATAGAAGCAGGTTGGTCTATAGCCGAGAGAGTATCTCAGTTTAAATCATAACGATTACAGACCGAAATAATAACGGGCAACCGACACGATTTATAAAATTTATAAAATTTCTGTATACAATTTTTAATGTATTAAATCATACGTAACTAAAAAAATGAGCGCCCCAGTAGGTGAGATGGTAGCGTGTTCGCCTATGGAAAACAAAAGTCTCTTTTGTCGCTACAAAAATAAAAGAAGCAACATGGTCTTTGTTTCCCTGGACCGAAAAGCTTGAATATAAACTTACTTTGAATTGTAATTCATATAATTAAATAAAAGGGTTTTCCAACAAGAGGTGCTATTTTGGTATTCAAAGAAAATGCCATTTTTTGAGATAAATGATCGGATGTTTATTTCATAATTAAGAGAAGGTATGCCGTTAATAATGAAAAACAACATCAGCCAAATGGCCACCACGACCACGCTTACAGGACCATATCCTTTTCATGAAATTTTCGATAACCAAATCGCAAAGTGGCTGCCCTGTGTCCTCGATAGCCTCACGAATTCTATCTTTGAGGTCTTTAATCAACGCTGGGCTGTTGGCGTAGACCTTATCTTTCACGTGGCTCCAAAGGAAGAAGTCGCAAGGTGTTAAATCACAAGATCTCGGTGGCCAATTTTGATCACCTCTTCGAGAGATAACACGGTCCCGAAACTTTTCCGTTGCTTGTGTGGCACGTAGCGCCGTCTTGTTGAAAGTAAACGTTGTCCAGATCAATACCATCCAACTCCGACCATAAAAAATCATTAATCATCTCTCGATAGAGCAATCCATTCACCGTAACTGTTGATCCAACCTCATCATCGAAAAAGTAAGGTCCAATGGCCCCGCCGGACCATAAACCGCACCAAACAGTCACACGTTGAAGATGGAGAGGCTTCTCAACAATAACTCTTGGGTTTTCCGAGACCCAGATGCGACAATTTTGCTTGTTGACGTAGTAGGTGGAAATGGGCATCATCAGTCAAGATGATTTTGTATCGTTCGATGGTCATGTATCGTTACATTTTTAGTAATGGCGTAGTTTTTACTTGTCAAATGTCAAAGAACAAAAGATTCAAAAGTGACAGCTACCGAAATACCGGGTGATTCAAAATAACACCTCTTGTTGGAAAACCCTGTACTTAAGAACTCTTGATTTGTACAAAATTTAGACTCTTTTTCCTATAAAAAATGTCGTTTCAGATCATTTTTTCATAAAGCTTCGAATTATACGGTTTTTTCAGGTCTCTATCTATATATGATTTTTATTAAAAATAGTTTAAACTTTGAATTTGTTCTTTAAAGTAGTTCTCACTTGTATTTTTTGATTAAAAAGCCTCGCCTTTGATCTCTAAACTCTCTACTATAACTGTTTTCCATAAAAAAGTCATTGCGTGGATTTTTTCTTTCCAATAATAAATTTATGTATAACAAATACTCGCTATAGAATTTTCTCCTTAAAACAAACTCGATTTTTTCCTTTAAAATATCTTGACTTCGATTATTTTCTTTGTACACATCTCTGTATAAAAATGTTTACAACATTTTTAATTTATTATTAACATATGAATTATGTTTTTGCCTAAAAACTTTATAAAAATTTAAAATAAGATATCGATCGTTTTTTATTTATTTCTTGAAAACCAAAAAAATTCAAAATTGTATGGGGACTTGAAATTTTAAATAAAGTAAAGTAAAATAAGACATCCATCGTTTATCATTTATTTGCTTTTCCACAATTTTCCATGATTTTAATTCGATTCTTCCCGAATCTATACAGAATATGCACCAGATTCTCACAAAATCCTAAACAGTAAACAGGTCTGACAATTTTGACCTTTTTCTTCTGCAAAACACTGCGTGTAAAATTTCATGCAAAAGGATTCATATGTAATCTTAATTTAAAAAATTAAATTTAAAAAATTCATTTAAAAATGGCCGTTTGTACTCTTTAAGAATTAAACTTTGTAAAAAATCGGTTCAACCGTTCATGAGCAATTAAAAATTTCATAAAACTATTTTTTAAAATTTAAAGTCCCCATAAAATGTTTGTAATTTTTTTCAAGTTGTAAATGATGAACGATATATATCTTGTTTTACAAATCCCAATAAAATTTTGGAAAAATAGCTTTTCAAAAAATCAATGATAGCGATATTTTATCTTACCATTGAGCAACTGACCCCAGCAGACGTTGTCCTGCCCGTTATTTTCGTTATGTTTTAGTTTTTTATACATACAAATTTCATTCAAAAATTCATACACAAATATTTTTTGGACATAGATCCACTACAGCGCCATCTACTTGTTAGAATCATACATACAAACTATTATCAAGACAAACCACAAATACATTTTAAAATTCAGTTAAATCGCTCTGAAAATGCGGATTTTGCAAATAACTTGAACCACTCAGGCATTTATCGCGGTTAAAATAATTCTAAAACACAGATGACCCCGAACTGCACTTAATGTGCAATTTGTAGCCCATTCACTCTTATACTCGGAGGAAAATCGTCATTTTTGATATGTTTGAATTCAAAGAAAATATACTTGGAACCAACATTTTTAAATATTATATATTTTTGAACAAATATATTTTATTTGAAAATCAAGAAATTTTGTTTGGAACGCATATATTACAACAAAATATATTTGCAAACTTACTGTCACAAATAAAATATGTGTTTACAAACAAATTTATTGTTTAAGAATTTATACAAATTCATTGCATTTAAAAAAAAAAATTAAAACTTTGTTGACTTGGGAAATTTTTAATATAATTTTTTCCTCGATTTTGTGTTATACTTTTTATTTTACAGCACTATTTTTTTTTATAAATAGTCCAATTGTTAATCCATCAATGCTATTCGTCGTAATCCAAAATTATACGATTTAAATTTTTCAAATATATAAAATTTATAAAACACTGAAAACTGTCCTTTAAATTAAGGCATCGATACATTCCCAAAATACTTAAATATAAATTAATCATTGTTTGGGAAATATTATTTCTAAATAAAAAAATATTAGGATGAAAACATAATTTTGTTTAGAACAACATCCTCACAAACATATAATATTTGTGAGTGTCAAATATTATATATTTGGAGTGTACCCTAAACATATGTATGTTTCCAGCAAAATATGTTTGGAACAATATACTACAGAAGCGATTTTTTTTCAGCGTGTAGTTTCGGAGATCATGCGTTACCAACAAACGTACAAAGGATTTTATATTAAAAATTTTGATCCCATATAAATAATATACTCAAAAACCTATTCCTTATCATATTTAGAAAATAATTATATTTTCTAATTTTCTTGTGGACATCATGAAAATGTCTCATACTTATTAAAAATGCAATTACATCCTTTCAATCAAAGAAAACCATTCCTTTGTTGTCTTTTAAAAAATGCGGTGTCATATCCCTAAACCGATTGGGGGTGCAAGTTTCCTGGGGAGCATCTTCATTTCGTCGTTCACAGTATCTGCTATACAAAATGTTATAAATACTCAACTACTGTGACCACTACATCATTGTCATATGCGTTGCGTTCGTCCTTCTGGTCACTTCTTTAGCCATAGCGAAGTACATTTTTTTACGACTACAACTACTCTTCTGCCATTATTCTTTATGAAGTGTGACTATCGGGAAAAGTGTCACTCATATGCCCTTAACAATTTGCCAAACGATAAAACTGCCATTTTTTACAATGGCTCAATGAACATTAGAGTGAACAGAACAGAACGGAACGGAACCAAAGTGAAGTGACTGGAGTAGAGAAGATAGAAACAAAAACCCGGACTGGAACACCGAAATACACACATAGACTCGTAGGATGCAGAGATGCAAAGCTGCAAAAAACGCATCAGTATTTCTGGTCGTGGCAAAGAAAAACAATTTTAAAAAAGTGACATGAAAATACTGGAAAGCCATAAAGCAGTCAACAGTACATAATCCACACCACATGCCAAAGATGAGGTTGGACGGGGGAGAGCGAGAGAGAGAGGGAGGTGAAGGAGGACCAACACACAAATGTGCCTGTGGCGGTGGCATTGTATCCTTGTTCTCCGTTTTTTGCCATATTTTGTTAGTCTGTTTTTTTTTAGTTTGTTGGCCAAAAATTATGGCTGCTATTAAACATTTATGGAGAAGGACGAGTTTTAATTATTCCCTATTTGTTTTTCTCTCTCTTTTTTTTTTGTTTTGTTTTATAGCTGGGCGTTGCTTTAGGTTTTGTTTTGCCTCCAATGCTGGTGGCGAATGATGAGGATTTAGATGTGGTCGGACACGATTTGCAATGGATGTTCAATTATGTGGCCGGTGTAACAACCGTTTTAGCCATTCTAATGGTCTTGTGTAAGTGCAATAACAAAAACAACACCAAAAACATTACAAATTTCAACATTATTGGTTTTTTCCGCCTTTACAGTTTTCCAGGATAAACCACCCACGCCTCCATCGGCGGCCCAGAAAGTGGCTCTTCCTGGATCCATTGAAGCACAAAATCAAGTCTCGTTCAAAACATCCTTAAAGAATTTAATGTTAAATCGTAATTATATACTTTTGCTGATATCATATGGCATCAATGTGGGAGTATTCTATGCCATTTCGACGCTGTTAAATCCGGTAAGTCTCCTTTGCAATCACAGATCACTTAGTGTAACTCAACCGCAAAACAAACAGACAAAAAAATAAGAGAACCCTCAACAATCAACCTTTTTATGGACTCTAACAATAATCTGGTGGATTTCTTTGTGTTTATTGTTTTATCATTTTCAGGTGGTGCTTAAATACTATCCCGGACATGAGGTGGATACGGGACGCATTGGTTTGGCCATTGTACTGTCGGGCATGTTGGGCTCAGTGGTGTCGGGCATTGTTTTGGATAAATCTCATAAATTTAAGTAAGTTGCGAGAAAACTTTTTTATCTTATGTTACGAGTATGAAACTCAACCACCATAAAAATCCGCTTCACAAATGGGGCAAAACCTCTTTTTTTCTCACGCTGTCCTTTGCCTCTGCTCTCCCCACCATTTGTCCCACTCACTTCACAGTGTCAGGACAACATGACGTTTGTGTAATAAATAACCACCATTTATGATAACGTATACGCCTCTTTGATCAATATTTAATGGAGGGGGGAGGTCTACAATGTAATCGCTGAGGCGTATACGTATTACATATAAATTTCAATACAATATTAATCATACGCCACACTTTGCTAACAGTTACGAGAGAGAGAGAGAGAGTGAGCGATAAAACATGCAGGAAAGCCATGCTTTGGTAAAACGTTGCCTAACATCGCTGTAATGCAAAAACAAACTTATTTTGTATTTTGTTATGCAAATCCTCAATTGTTAATATTTCTTTCTTCCATTGGCAACACAAGGCTGGAATAACGGATAACAATAAAATTCAAATATTCGTTCTGCTACAACAGACAGAGCATTCTCCCACAGCAGATGCTGTCCGAGATGTTGTTGTTGGTGGTGAATTATTGTTTATTATTTTATGCACCATTTTGCATTGTCATGTACCTACAAATAATAGACGACTGCTGCGTAAGAGAGTGCATTGGTAGATTTTTAAAATTTAAAGAAAACTAAAATGGATATTTGTTTTCTATAAAAAAGATTTTGACTTTTTCGAGTAAAAATCTATTATACAATTTTATGGTAAAGACATTGGGTAAATCTTGATTTGTTACCTAAAAAATCGATTTCGGCTTTATCCTATTAAAAAATCGATCTCGAGTTGTCCTAAAAAAAGTCGATTTAGACATTTTCCTATAACATTTACTATTTATAACAGTCGACATTAAATTTTTTATAGTAAAAACTCGTTTTTTATTCTATAATATTTTTTGTTCAATATTCAAGCTCAAGGAATACCCAACAACAAAAATTATAGGGAAAAATTAAGGTCAATTGGCAAAAATCAAAGTAAAAATTATCGTTTTTTATAGCAAACGTTTATATTTATACCCTTTAGTGTGACGAGGGTATATATCATTTGCTACGGAAAAAAGTGTAACACGTCGAAGGAGTGACCTAAGACCCCAAGTATGTTCGGAGGTAATCCGTTTTGGGTAATTTTAAGTCGAATGAGCAATGTCCGTCCGTCTGTCTGTCTGTCTGTCTGTCTGTCTGCTGGCTGGTGCGCACGATAACTCTCGAAAGGAGTAACCGATTGACCTCAAATTTGGTATGTGGTAATATTTTTTTCTATCTCCGGCTAAGTTCGAAGATGGGCCATATTGGTCCACTCCTTCTAGTACCTCCCCCACAAAGGGTTAAAATGTTGTGAAATATTGATTCTCTAATAACTGCTATACTACTTATTAGAATCTTTTGAAATTCAACACATAGTATTAGCTTATTAGTCGCTGTCAACTCGAGAAAAATGCGCGAAGTCACCACGTCCCTTTTGGTACCTCCCACACAAATGCACCATTTTGCACCAAAAGTTAACAGCTTATAACATTAATAACAGTGTATACAAATACTTGAAATTTTGTACAGTATTATGCTTTTATACTGCCTACAGTCCAGAGAAAAATGGGTGTTGTTGCCACGCCCCTTTTGGTACCTCCCACACAAATGCACCATTTTGCACCAAAAGTTAACAGCTTATAACATTAATAACAGTGTATAAAAACACTTGAAATTTTGTACAGTGTAATGCTTTTATAGTGTCTATAGCCCTGTGAAAAATGGGCGTTATTGCCACGCCCCTCTTTGTACCTCCCACACAAAATGCCCAAATCATACCACAATTTAATGTCTCATAACGCTTATACCAGTGCACATAAATGCTTATAAGTCGGCACAGTGCAATGAATTTAAAGTATCTAATGTTCAGCAAAAATAAGGTGTATTTGATAAACCCCTTCTGGTACCTCCCACACAAATTGACAGAATAATTGGAGTAATATTCAATATTACATTACTCACAAAGTGAGGGTATGCCTTAGTCGGTTTACCCGACTGAAACTTTCTTACTTGTTATTGACCTATTTAGCTAAAAGGCAACCCTTTCCTATTATTTCCCGTAAAAATCTATATACGAAAGGTCGACGAGTTTCCATTTTGTTATCTTACAAAAAATCGATATGGACTCTTTCCTATACAAATTTAATATTTATCAACTTTTTTCCTATAAAAATTTGATATCGACTTTTTCCTATATAAATTCTTGTAGACTTTTTCCTATAAAAATTCTTATAGACTTTTTCCTATAAAAATTCGTTATTGACTTTTTCCTAAGTAAATTTGATATTGACTCTTTTATATAAAAAATCGATATCGACTTTTTCGTATAAAAATTCCACATCGATTTTTTCCTAAAAAAACAATATCGACTTTGTGCAATATAAATTTGATATCTATAAAAATTCGGTGTACTCTTTTTCCTATAAATATTTGATATCGACTTTTTCCTATACAAAATTTTCTTTAAAAATTTGATATCGAAATTTTTCTATAAAAATTAGATAACAATATCGACTTTTTCCTATAAAATTCGATATCGACATTTTCCTATAAAATTCGATATGGAATTTTTTCTATAATAATTTGTTATCGACTTTTTCCTACAAAATTAGATGTCGACCTTTCCTATAAAAATTCGAAATCGACGTTTTTCTTTTAAAATTCGATATTAACTGTTTATTATAAAAATTCGATATCGACTTTTTCGCATAAAAATTAGACATCAACTTTTTCTTATAAAAATTCCATATCGACATTTTCCTATAAAAATTCGATATCGATATTTTTGTATAAAAATTCGATATCGACTTTTTTTATAAAAATCGATATCAATGTTTTCCTATCAAAATGCCATATCGACTTTTTTCTATAAAAAATCGATATCGGCTTTTTCCATAAAAAATTAGTTATCGAATTTTTCTTATAAGAACTTGATATCGACTTTTTCTTATAAGAACTCGATATCGACTTTTTTTATAAAAAGTATGTATTGACTTTTTCTTATAAAAATCTATTTCGACTTTTTCTTATAAAAACTCGATATCGACTTTTCTTATAAAAATTCGATATCGACTTGTATCTATAAAAAATCGATGTCCACTTTTTCCTATAAAAATTTGATATCGACTTTTTTCTATAAAAATTTTCTTTAAAAATTTGATATCGACTTTTTCCTATAAAAATTCGATATCGACTCTTTCCTATGAAAATTCGATATGGACTCTTTCCTATGAAAATTCGATATTGACTTTTTCCTATAAAAATTCTATATCGAATTTTTCCTATAAAAATTCGATATCGACTTTTTCCTATAAAAATTCCATATCGACTTTTTCCTATAAAAATTCGATATCGACTTTTTCCTAAAAAAAAATCGATATCGAGTTTTTCCTATAAACATTTGATATCGACTTTTTCCTAAAAAAAATTCTATATCGACTTTTTCCTATAAAAATTCGATATCGAATTTTTCCTATAAAAATTCGATAATGACTATTTCCTATCAAAATTCGATATCGACTTTTTCCTATCAAAATTCGATATCGACTTTTTCCTATCAAAATTCGATATCGAAATTTTTCTAAAAAAAATAGATATCCGATATTTTCCTATAAAAATTCGATATCGACTTTTTCCTATAAAAATTCGATATCGACTTTTTCCTATAAAAATTCGATATCGACTTTTTCGTATAAAAATTCAATATCGAATTTCTATAAAAATTCGATATTGACTTTTTTCTATAAAAATTCGATATCGACTTTTTTCGTATAAAAATTAGACATCAACTTTTTATTATAAAAATTCCATATCGACTTATTCCTAAAAAATCGATACCGACTTTTTTGTATAAAAATTCGATTTTTATACCAAAATTTTTTGAATTCAAAAATTCAATATGGACTTATCGAAAAATACATTGTCAGCATTTTCGCGTTTTAACTCGTTCCTATAATATCTATTTCGATGTTTTCTTATAAGAATCTATTTCAATTTTTCGTATTAAATTATCTTGTTTTTTATATAAAAAAATTGTTGAATTTATTGAATTTTCTTAATATAAAAATGCAATATATTTAAGAGATATTAAAAGTTTGTTTTTTGGAAATCTTAAAATCATGTCACATCTACAGTTTTGTGCATAACTTTTGACGAATCAGAACATAAATTGAAATATTTTTAAGATGAAAATGCAGTTTCCATAAAGTCGACTTAGTATACTTGAATGGAGCTATTGGTGACCATTGATATTGATAACAACTTTAGTTAACAATAATAAATAACCAATTTATTCGTTACATTACTTTAAAGTAGACCTCGTAAATGTTTTACACAAATGTTAACTACGTATAAGTATAAAAAATTAAATTGAAAATAAATACCAACAAACTAATTCCAGTTACCACTGGCAACTAAAACATGTTGGTGGATCCTAAAAGCTTTCATAAAATAAAATGTCTGCTTTTAATTTTGGACTCAAAACTCGAGGTTTTTGCCGTTTCGTGCACAAAACAAAAATCACTTAAATTTGATTTAGTATATCGAATGACAGTAGAGGCAAAATATACTAAAGCATTTCTTTTGGTCCTCTGGAAAATGCAATAGTTCGACGAACGCCTTGTGCCTTGTGCAGTCATGACAATGGGAGAAGGATAGAAAGCTATGCTATCCTTTTGCGAATTTTATGTTGTTGATATGTGTGTGACTAGGATGCTACAATTTTTCAAACCAAGATCTCGAGTTCTTCTTCTTCTGTGATAACTTCATTGCTCAACTGCTCTGTTGTTGTTGTTAATGTCGTTGTTATTTATACTGGTATTTTCACAAACTTTTTTTTCGCACTTTTTCTTTTCCGTTTCCCTTCGTCGCACAGAGAAACTACATTGGCTGTGTACGCATTTTCCATGGTCGGAATGTGGGTGTTTGCGTTTACTTTGGATACCGGAAGTATTGCAGTCGTTTATGTAACGGCATCCTTATTGGGGTAAGTATTGCAGTCGGTTGGTTGGACAGTTGGTAGATATGGTGTGTAGCCATGTCTGCCGGCAACCAGTATTATTTACACTTTGAAGAGATTTGAGGAAACATGAACGAACATGAATGCAACTCACTCATTTTCTTGGAAATCTCTATGGTTTGGGAATTTTTGACTTAACATTCTTTTTTTTGTTGTCTCTTTTTTTGCCTTTAGCTTCTTTATGACGGGTTATTTGCCGGTTGGCTTTGAATTTGGTGCCGAATTAACCTACCCCGAGCCGGAAGGCACTTCATCCGGTCTCCTGAATGCGGCCTCACAAGTCTTTGGTATTATCTTCACTTCGGCGTATTCGTGGCTTTTGGGCGATTATGGCGATATTACGGCGAATGTCACTATGGCGGTCATGTTGATAGTGGGCACTATTATAACGGCGCTGATCGGCTCCGATTTGAGACGTCAAAATGCACAAATCACGGGCAATACAGGAAATCCATAGGATCGTATAGATTTTGTTTAAGTAACACAATTTTTGTTCTTTTCCTTGACCGCAACAACAGCAACAACAACAAGGGAAAGAATAACAAAAATGCAAAAAATTTCAGTTTCAGTTTGTGAACAAAGGCCGCTTCGTGGCGTGGGAAATTAAGAAGGAATGCATTGAAATTTTTTACTGATTGTGTTACTTAAACAAAATCGCTAATTTGAATTTAAATTTTAATTACAATTAACAACAACTACTGCAAATATTTTAAAGAAGTAGTTTAACTTTTAAGTTCCTTTATGTTTTCGTTTTTAATTTGTATATATGTAAAGAAGAATAAGTTTTACTATTTTTAATTGTTGTTTTGAATTTTTTTTTAGTTTTTAATTTTTATTAGAAGCCAATGACCTAATCTCTACTACTCTAGATGAAAATTACAATTTCGGGGACATACTAATGCAATTTTCATATCCAAAGATAATTCTCATTTAAAGTCTAAGCTTTCCACAAGAAGGCTGTAATCATAAATTCTCGGTCGATTGTACGAAGACAATTGAAGGTATAGGTATGGACAATCTAAGCCATTTTCCCAAGTTAGTCACAAGATGGCAGAAAACATAATTTCTCAACCTGCGAAGTATTTTCGAATGCCATCTACAGAAAGCTTTTTTGTTATTTTGACAGTCAACTCCGATAAGGTGTCTATACCTTTAAATATTTTTGGGTATAGACATAGCAGTAGATAGATAGATATAGCCGTATGTCCAAGCTTTTCACAAGATGACAGAAGATATGAATTCACAAGATGACAGAAGATATGAACATGGAATGAACGATATTCGTTTGTATGATCGAGAAGTATTTTCGAATGCCATCTACGGAAACTTTGGTGATATTTTGACATTCAGCTCTAAAAAGGTGTGTAAATACCTTCAATTGTCTTTGGTTTGTATGTGACCCAGAATTATTTTCGAACGCCATCTACGGAGGGCTTTGTTGTTATTTTGGCAGACACTTCTGATAAGTTGCCGTTACAACAAACGAAATTTCAGTTCCTGCAAACGAGAAATGTAGTTATCTATAATTTTTTTTCTCAGAAATGAATTCTTTTGTTTGCGTGTATACCATAAATTATCTTTGCTATACCTTCAGTTGCCTTTTTTCATATTAAATTTTAAATTTCGAAACGGCTATTAGCAATCGACCGTATTCCAGTTGTCGTCGTCGACACAAAACTACGTTAGGAAACGACATAACACGAAGCATTTTTGTGTCGACAATGACAACTGGAATAAAGGTGAATAATATGATTTCATATTAAATTATAATTTAATCAAAATTATGACTTCGAATTTATAGATTATTTTCGAAAATTTGAATTACACCACTGAATTTAGAACTGCGAAATTTTTTAATATATTGAAACGACATATATTTCGGTGTAAACGTAGTAGGGACTTTGAAAATGTATTTTTCGATATGGATGTAAGGAAATGATTAGGTCCTACTATTCAAATCACTTAAGGTTACGATTAAAAAGAATATTCACGCCTACCATCTCCGCCTGCACAATATTTTGAATCCATCTCGGAGATACCTATTGTTGTTGGTATATTTTGTATTTGACTTCAAAGCGTTTCACTTCTCAATTGCAGCAAATAAAAAAGGAACAAGATTTTAACGAACTTACTAGATGAAAATGTTCGAAATTTTTTTAAATAAAAAAGGAACACGATTTTATCCACCTTACTGGAGTAAAATGTTCGATGAGTTATAAGTATTTTATACGCGGCATGAAATGTCTCCAATAATAAATGATTCAAAAAGTAATAAAAGCAAAACTAAATAAAAATTTTAAACAATTTGCTCAAAATCGTCAAAATAATTAAAAAAATCTCCCAAAAAAATAAAGATTTTTTCCGGTGTTATAAAAACCACGCAACAGGAATATGACAAAAATAAATAAATTAATTTTATTCAACTCAGAAAAGTTAATAGAGCAAAAAAATAAAAATAAAGCTGTTACTAATTGTTGCTCAAAATAAATGAAATATATCATAGGTCTTCGGCAATAATAAAAATCAACTAAAAACATTACAAAATGTTTGCCCAAAAATAAATCAGAAATTCTCAAAATAAAAATCTACCAAAGTATAAAGCAAAAATATGCCTCTTGGGCCCTCGGACTCAAATATTTTTCCTTTCCTTTCAAAATCCTCTAAGTGAAAACAAGTTTTCTCGCATTACCGAGCCAAACTAATTTGTTCTATACGATTTATTAATTTGGAATTGGATGATAACAGAAAATATTTCAGCCATTTTTAGTTTTAAAAACAATTTTTTTCTGTAGGATTTATTATTAGTTGGAAAATTACAGAACATTTTTCAGACATTTTTAGGTTTAAAACTGAACCAATGATAACGTTATGCGTTACTTTCTATTTTGGTTTTAAGAAAATTCGGCCAAATAGGCAATTTTTATACTTTAAAATCCTATTTCGAAACACTTTACAATTACTCAATATAAATGAGAGGACCTAGAACAGTAACTTTTCACGGTATATTTATCCTGAAAATATGACCCGAAAATGTTCATGAAATGTTCCCAAAAAAATTAATTTCGACTTTTTCATAAATCTAAGTGTATTCTACTTTTTTCTCCCAAAAAATTAATTCGACTTTTTACACAAAAAATTGATTTTAGTTTTTTCTTATTAAAAAGGAATTCGACTTTTCCCTATAAATGTGGAAAAAATCTATTTCCACTTTTACATGCAAACACAAGCAGGATTTGAATTTTTCCTACCGAAAAAATCAATTTCGACATATTTCTATAAAAATCAATGTCGGATTTATAAAAAGTTGAAAAATCACAGAAAATTTTTCTGCCATTTTTAGGTTTAAAACTGAACCAATGACAACGTTTTGTGTTACTTTCAAACAGCTGACTGTTCTGTTCCGCCTATTCCGGCGGACTGGTTTACATTTGTAAACCAATACATAAAGTACGAATATGCATACCAATACATAAAATATTGGTACACAATATAATTAATTTCTAAATAAATGTTGAATAAAACTTACATTTTCTTAAAAACCCAAAATGAGCTGTTATTTTATACGTATCTCAATATGCGTTTACAAATGTAAACCAGTCAGCCGTTTACGTGGGTATTCTTGTATGCGTAAATTAGAAAAAAGTATTACGAATATGCGTAACTAGAAATTACAAATTGGAAATTAAAATTTCTAATAAAATGTTAAATACAACATGAATTTTCTTAAAAAACCCTAAATGAGCTGCTTTTTTATGCGTATCTGAAGTCATTATATATTGGTTTACAAATGTAAACCAGTCAGCCGTTTAGGTTGGTATTCGTGAAAAACACGTAATATAAGGTACACAAAAACGTTTCTACACTGGCATCTTCTTGTACTAGATTAAGAACTGAATTTGTAGTTCTCTAACGAAATTTCAAGAAATTCCGACCATTATTATAACAATGTCGTTCCAAAGATGAAAAGTTTACATTTGTAAACTGTCAGCTGCTTGAGGGTTAAGAAAATTCGGCCAAATGGCCAGTTTTTTGCTTTAAAAACTTATTTCGAATCACTTTTCAATTACTCAAAATAAATTATATATATATAGATATTTATCCCGCAAATATGACTCAAGAATGTTCATGAAATGTTCCTATAAAAATCAACTTCTTTTCACTTTTTTCTCCCAAAAAAATTAATTCGACTCATTCCACAAAAAATTGATTTTAGTTTTTTTATTAAAAAGGAATTTGACTTTTCCCTATAAATGAGGAAAAAATCTATTTCCATTTTTACATGCAAACACTAGCAGGATTTGAATTTGTCCTACCAAAAAAATCGATTTCGAATATTTCTATAAAAAATCTATGACCGATTTTTTTTCATAAAAAAGTTTATATGGTTTTTCCTACAAAAATCGGTCTGGATCTTTTTCAGTAAAAAAAAAACAATTTTGACTTTATTCTATACAAATTAATATTGATTTTTATAGTAAAATGCAATTATATTGACCTTTTTAAAATAAAAAGGCCGAAGTTTTTTATACATAAAATAAAGTCAACTTTGCCATTTTCCTAAAAAACCCATTTCGAATTCTTCATAAATCCAAATAGATTCGACTTTTCCTTAAAAAATGTGATTTTAAATTCTTCCTATCGTAGTTGATTTGACATTTTTATACAAAAAAATCGATTTCTTCTTCTATAAAAAATTGAATTAATTTTTTTTATATAAAAAAAGAACTTGACTTTTTTCACAAAAAAGTACATTTCGATTTTCCCTATAAAAGATCTACTTAGTTTATTTTCTGTAAAAAACGTCGATATTGAGTTTATCGATATTTGAGGTCAACTTCGGCTTATTCCTGTAAAAAACGATTTCGACTTTTTCATAAATCAAAATGGATTCGGCTATTCACTCCACAAATTTAATTTCAAATCATCCTATAAAAATTGATTTCGACTTTTTCTACAACAAAAATCGATTTTGATCTTCTATAAAAAATATATTTTACTTTTTTTCTTATAAAAATGAAATTTGAGTTTTCTCTATAAAAGTGGGAAAAATCTATTTCATCTTTTAAATACAAATAAGCAGTATACGAGACCCTATTTACACAGTGCAACTTGTACCTGCGGCATGAGGCTTGCGACACCAGCTGGTGAACGAAAATTGTAGAGAAGCTTCCGGGGAAGAAAAGGTTGCTCGATATGAAAATACAAGGGACAAATTGACATTTCATTTCATGAGTGACTGAATACAAAAAACAAATTCAATAAAACAAATGTGAGTGAATGAATAAAAACATAAATTTGTCCCCTGTTTGCTGAAACTAAAGACTCACCGTCTAAACGAGCATGATTTTACGTAGGGATTTCAAAAAAGTCACAGGGAAAAGCTGCCCGTGTAAATAGAGTTTGACTTTTTCCTATCAGAAAAATTAATTTCGACATATTCCTATAAAAATCTATTTAGGATTTTTTCACAAAAAAAGTCTTTTGATTTTTACTATAAAAAATCTGTCTGGATCCTTTTCAGTAAAAAAAGTATTTCATCTTTTTCCTATAAAAACTGATATTGATATTTTTTATGACTTTTTTATAATAAAGTCTCGATTTTGATATTTTTATATATAAAGTAAGGTAAACTTCGGGTTTTCTCCTACAAAAACAATTTAAAATTTTTCATAAATCAAAATAGATTCCACTTTTCCCTTCAAAAATTTTATTTTAAGTTCTTCCTATAATAATAAATTTTACATTATTCTATAAAAAATTGATTTCGATCTTCTTCGATAAAAAAATGTTTTTTTTATATTTTGTATAAAAAAGGTACTTGACTTTAAAAATCCTAAAAAAATCTTATATAAAAATATTCCTATAAAAATTGATTTCAGCTTTTTTCACAAAAATCCATTTCGATTTTTCCTACAAAAAATCGATTTGGATTATTTTCTGTAAAAATCATTTTTGTCAGTTGAAATATAACCAAAAAATGGGCTTTATTTTTGCAATTTAATTTTTGGGATATTTTAATTTTTTCTGGCGATTTTCGATCTCAAAAACGTGACTCAAGAAAACTATGTATATTGAAAACTGAAATCGGCTGTGGACGTTTTTGAAAGATATACGCCCATGTGATGACAATCGCGTGAGTTCAAATCGCAAAACGCAAAAATGTCACCTTCAATTTTAATGGTCTTCGAAATTAAATTTTAATAAAATGCACACATGGGTGTAGTTATTTTTCACTGTAATTAATAACACAGTACAACACAAAAAAAAATAACAGGGTTCTGTCAATGGATTATGGTAGAGGAGACCAAAAAAATATATACGTATATCGGCGTTTTGAAAGATCACATCGGAATTTTATTTGAGGGGGGGTTAAAGTTTTCCCCCCTTTGCTAGTTTGTGAAGAATATCGGTATATAAAACAATGTGTTCTGTTCATCTGAGGTGTAGGATATCTTCAGCAAATTTGTAGCACATAATAAGGCCTATATTTCTGTGGAATATATTAACCCTCTAGCTTCCCCCCATAACGGTGATTTTTGCCTATATTTTAACAAATCGTAAAAAACTTCGCTAAAAATGGGTGGGGCGGGGTTGAAATGTTCTACAAAAATGATGGCCATAAAATTTTACTATATATGTCAGAACACACCAAAGCCCAAAACTTAACACAAACACAAAAAACCGGCCAAATTCAAGATTGCCTGTTAAGGGTTAATTTAGATATTAAATAGTGTTAGTACCAAAAAGGTCTTTAAAAAATTTGATTTTTCGGGGTTGATGTGAGGGATGCAAAAAAAAATAATGATTTTATTTTACAATTAAATAATATTTATTTTATATTAAATTATACTTCAGGACTATAAATAAAAAATCTATTAGTAACGCATATACAAGGAGAAATACTTATTAAATACATAAGTTCATTTATTTTTAATTCACTTATCTTTTCACTCTTGGCAATTCGACGCCATTATCAAACAATGTCCAACATAAATCTGTTATAAGAGACAAAATGCTCTTGCCTTTATAGCGTTTTTCAATAGGAAGACATATCTGATGGAACCGTTCGCCATGCTCATCAGTTTCAGTTGAAAACTCAAAATCAAAATATAAATATATATCGTCATCAGAAACGAAAAAGGGCGTAACAACAAGAAAAATGGAAATTCAGTTTTTGATGCATTTCGGTACACAGCATCCAAATACACATCCTGACAAATTTTTAGCGTCCTATTTCACTCAATTTTCACGAAGAAGTTATAAATCATGTTTGTGTGATTTTATGTGTGCGTCATTATGTTTAGATATTATCCTGAAAACTACAGCAATTTTCATTTTATTTAGTTTTTTGCTTCTCCTGTAAAATTTTCAAACATGATGATAGGCCCTTTTTCGTTTCTGATGACGATATGTATAATCAAATATAAATTAAAACTTGTATTACCTTTAGACCACAGCATCAAACCGATATAGCAATTTCGGCATATATGTTTTGGCACACATGGCTAATCGGGAAAAACTTCCAGATCAAAATAAATTTAATATACCCTCCACTTTGCTCGTGAAGATGAAACCCTATGTCGCATAAGGGTATGCTAGCCACAGACGTAGCAAAACAAGTCAAGTTTTCCCAAACAATCAGTCATTATTATTGTTACAAATTCCCTTGTAGAATAATGACCCACGATGTCAAACGTTAACGGTCATAAGTAACGTGCCACTCAAAAGTTCCGTTATGGTAATTTTGAGCGACAAAAATATAATAACAGAAATAATGAAGAAGAACAAAAGTACTCTTGGTAGTTGTTGAATAGCAACCTTCTCTTCAGAGCTGGGAGAACCTACATATGCGAGGAATAACAAATTAACCCTAAATAGGCTATCTTAAATTTGGGCGTTTATTTGGAGTTTGTGTTAATTTTTGGGCTTTGGTGTGTTCTGACATATATAGCAAAATTTTATGGCCAACATTTTTGTAGAACATTTCAACCCCGCCCCACCCATTTTTAGGGGAGTTTTATACGATTTGTTAAAATATAGGCAAAAATCACCGTTATGGGGGGAAGCTAGAGGGTTAATATATTCCACAAAAATATAGGCCTTAACATTTGCTACAAAGTTGCTGAAGATAGCCTACACCTCAGATGAACACAACACATAGTTTTATATACCGATATTCTGCACGAACAAGCAAAGGGGGGAAAACTTTAACCCCCCCTAAAATAAAATTCCGATGTGATCTTTCAAAACGCCGATACACGTATATATTTTTTTGGTCTCCTCTACCAGAATCTACTGACAGAACCCTGTTATTTTGAAAAAAGTTTGAAATTGTTGTACAGTGTAATTTGATAATTTGAAATCCAAATTGTTGTGCTAAAAAAGAATTCAGAACATGCATTTTGCGACTTGAAATCACAGTCGCCAATTTTTGGGGAAATGCGATTACCATCACATGGGCGATAATGTTGAAACCACTTGCCTTATGCCGCCCGAGTTTACGTTATTTTATTCAGAATTCATATAAATGTTTAAACAATTTTTTAGTTTTTAGTTGACTTAATGATGTCCTGACAGTTTTATAATTTATAGCAATAATTTGTGAATAAAACCGCATTGAAGCCAAATAATACTAAACTTACCAAAATGACTTCCTCAAAGAAATGGATTCAAACCTTTGCAAAATGTTGAGCACCTTAGAAAATTCACATTTTTATATAGCACACAACAAGGTCTTCAAAAAGTAGTGATTAAATTATTACTTTGAAATAATTTGTTAAACGTCCCGGTTTTGGAATCGAATTGTTTTGAATAAAATTCGAAACTCTTTGAAAAATATTATGTGAGTTTTCGAATGCCAAGACCGGGGCAAGTTGTTTTCATTTATTGTTTTTTCTTTTTTTGTATATTTAGTCAAATGAAATGGTTGTAAAACACAATAAGTACGAATATATTTAGTAAGTTTTTAGTTTCGTTTAACAAAAAAAACACAATAATGCAATGTATTGAAGAATTCTTTTAGACAACAGCAACAAAATGCACTTGATTTCCAACCCAAGTAGCGGCACAAGTTTATAAAACAAAACAAAACAAAAATAACAAAAACAATTTTTATAATGTTTTATAGAGTTTTTTTGGAATAAAAGCCAACACCATGAATCCCTAAAACACACACACACACAAAACACAAATTTCCCTGTTATAAGCCAAATGTGTTGCCAAAAAATGTTTAGGTTTACACACTGCCAATCAAAAAAAAACAAAAGAACAGCAACATAACAAAAGTCTAGAAATTAAAGGAAAAGAAGAAAAAAAAATATGAAAAATACCATAACTATTTGTGTCAGGAAATGAAACGGACGTTATTACAACGTTTTGCTTTTTCCTCTCCGAAAAAATATTAAAAAAAAAACAAAAATTCTTAAAAGTAAAGCAACAGAAACCCCCGAACTCTATTCTAAGAAAAAAAGAAAACAAATTGGTTGATCATTATTGTTAAAACTGCTGCATTAATAAAATGAAAAAAAAAAAACAAAACACACAAAGCAAAAGGACAACTGTCTTCTGGAATTCTGTCTATCATTTGGATGAAAATGAGGACAAAAACCCTAATACATTACTACTGTAACACTAACTCACTACTTAAAAAAACCCTATTTCAAAAAAGCAAAAAAAAACTAAATGCAAAAACTTTTGGGTAAACCCAAAAAGAACAACAGCTAAAGAAATGTGATGTATCGAAAGTTTTGTGACAATTATTTAGAGAAAAAAGTAAAAACAAACTAAGAAAACAAAAACATGTTAACATTCCAAGAAATAAAGGAAACAAATAGCTTACATAAAAACAACAACAACAAGAACCGACATACAAACTACTTATGTTATAAACAACACAAAAACAAAGAAACAAAATTTACTAGAAAAAATTATATTATATACATATATAAATTAAAAAAAAACGTACATACATATTTAAAAAATTAAATGAATAATAAATGTATTTGATTTTCACAAGAGAACAAAAGGACCGGATGTATTCCCAATATTGGTGCAAAGCTTTGGAATTTCCAAATTTAATTTGAATTACCAAATATGCGAATGAAAAAAGCATAACTCAGATTTGAGATCTGATACTCAATAATTTTGCAATGCAAATACATAAGGAAAATATATTTAAATTTTCAGTGTTTTGAAAATAAATGTTTTCAAAATCAATCTATTTTTTGTAAATGTTCTCAAAATTAAACACTTTCATATCCAAAAAGATACATATGCCAATTTCAATTCCTATTAAAATAATTTGTATCGATTTCACGAAGAAGTTGGAAAATAATTGAATTTGAAAACGATCTCCATTCATATCTGAACAGCAAAATCTTAAAAATATTTTTTTTTGAAAAATTTTTGCGATATTATTTCTTTTAGAGAAAAAATCTAAACTGAGTTTCAAAAAGAATATATGGGGAATTCCTCGACAAAACGACGGATTCGAAAAAAAGCAGTTTTGATTTTTCCCACTTTTTATATTTTTTACTACACCTGAAGAAACGCTTTGTGGGTTTTTTTGTGATTGTTCCGACAACTCATTCAGAAGTTATCGAAATTTAAAATAAATCTTTAAGACATCACTCAGTATATCGGGATTTTGGTCATAACTTCTTAAGTTAAGGTACGATTTGAAAACTCTTTCTTTTTTTTTTAAATGTTGGTAATTTTCGGTACTTTTAAGAAAAAATATTAATTTTTTTGTGAGCGACTTTTAAGATTTTAAATTTAAGTGCAATTTTTTGTTTATACTCTCTGATTTTCGCGATTTTTTATATTTTAAACTTCTATTGATTCTCTAACATATGAGCTTTGGATAGAAGTGGACCTAAAATTATTTATATTTTTTTAAATTTTTGAATAAAAAAAAATTGCAGCGTCAAACAACAAAATATAGGAAACACCACGAATATTTCTTCAAAAATAAAATAAATTATTTTGTCTCCTTTTCTTAATTTTTTTTTAAACATTTGCACATTTTAACCTATTAATTTTATTTGCGTCTAAAGGGTTTATAAAAAGTTGCTAAATGGTAAAATAAGATCTGGTCATTATTTATTTTTGAAAAAAAGAATAACATTTAAAATTTTATATATTTTTTTGGTTTTTATGAAATTTTTAAATGCTCTTGAAGGGCCAATTTTTGTGGATTTATTTAAAAAAAAATTATTTTTTTCGGTTTTAACAATTTTAATTAAAAAAATCGCTTCATCCATTTCTTTTAAATTTAAACAGAATACGCTTCAGACTCTCACAAATCTAAAACAGTAATTTAATTTTGGGGACTCAATATTTGCAAAATGTTTGGGCGAAATACTACATCAGGTCACGCAATTTTGAATATTTTTCTTCTGTTTCTGCACTATAAAATCCCTATGTATGAAATTGTACACGGAGTGTTTTGCAGAAACAGAGGAAAAATGCCAAAAATCGCCAGACCTGCCTTAGTATTTCGCCCATACGTTTTACAAATATTGAATGCCAAAAAAAAACGACGGATAAACGACTATTGAAGGATAAACGATCGTTGAGAAAGAAGAACAATTTCAAAAATCGCCAGACCTACCATAGTATTTCTCCCATACCTTTTAAAAATATTAAGTCCCCAAAAAGAGGCGGATAAAAGACGATAGAACGCGATTGTTGAGGCCCTATGTTCCTTAAAAGAGAACCAGAGGTTTAAATTAAAAAAATATTAAAATTTTCTCCAAAAATGGTATTTTTTCGCAATATCTTGAAAGATATCTTTGAAACTGCTGATGTGATGAAGAAATTTCATTATAAGAAGATCAAGGTGACTTAATTTAAGATTAATTAAAGCTCTTCTGAACCAATTACAACAAATGGTTTTCCGGTTATGCTAAAATATATGGTTGAACCTCAATTTTTTTAGGGGTTTACCTTTATTTTGATAGATAAACAGGTCCCATACCACTAAAAGACCACAAAACACTTAAAGGAAATGACCTAAATAAAAATAAATTTTCTAAATAAAATACATTTTTACAGAAATTTCAAAAAATGTTTTATTTAGCAAAAAAATATTTTTGCGAATTTTGTTATTTTCTTAAAAAGGCTGAAGAAAAAGCTGTCGGAATAGCTAACTAACAATAGCTATTTATTTATATGGATGGGAAAAAGGGACCGTTTGACCATAATGTCAATATTCAACACCCTCCAACTCGGACGACCCTTAACAGATCTCGTTGAAATTTTGTGTCATAACTACTATCCAATAGGACTAAACTTGATGATAGTTTCAACCCGATCAGAAGACATCGCTTTTAAAAATTTAGGGCCTGTTTCTGTAACTTATTTTCGTTCGTTTACGGAGAACGATCAAAAATCTCTCAACTATTACTTGAATTCTATAAAACGCAGGTTAAAAATATTTTAGGTACGAGCTTTTTACGTGCTTTTCTACAGACACACCGAATTATAAACTGCTGTGACTTATAGATTTCTCGGAATAATTGAGTGATTTTTGATCGTTCGCCGTAGGCGAACGAAAATAAGTTACAGAAACAGGCCCTTACTCAATTGATATGAAATCCCCCAAATATATAAATACAATTACTGCTTTGATTTGTAAGAGACTGGTGCATAAAATACATACATTTAGTCTAAATATATACATTTTAACAAGAATTATAAATTAAAAAAAAAAATAAAAATTGCCAGTTATGTTCTCTTTCAGACGACGTAAACTTTGTAAAAATCGGTTCAGCCGTTCAAGGGAAATGAAAAATTTCGTAAAACTTAAAAAAGCATTTTTTTCAAATTTTGAAAATGTTAAAAACTCATAAAATTTTGATTTTTTTCCAAAAATAAAGGATATTATTTTGACAATTAGCAACTTTTTAGTCACAAATAAAATGCATAGGTTAAGATTAAAAAATTTGACCCAATTAAAATAATGATTGAAATCGTAGCGATCTTCAATTAAAAAATATTCGATTCATTGAATTCTTATTTGATTTCATTAAACTCTTAAATAAGATGGATTATTATTATTTATTCCTTTTTACTCCATTGAGGAGCATAGGGCCACAAAAAAGTTATTCCATTCAGATCTGTTTAATGCTAAATACATTATTTCACTCCAGCTTCGACCCAGACTTGTAGCCTCCGCCTCCACGGATCTTCTACAGGTGTTTGCAGGCCTACCTCTTCTGCGGCTACCTTGCGGGTTCCATTCCAGCGCCTGTCTTGCAATATCGTCTCTTGCCTTTCTTAAGGTATGACCAATCCATTTCCATTTACGTTCTCTTATTTCTTGGCTTACTGGTTTTTGTTTGGTTACACTCCATAACGTTGCATTTGATATTTCATTAGGCCAGAATATCCTCATGATTCTTCGCAGACATCTGTTTATGAAGACCTGCAGTGCCTTTATCTCAGCCAATGCTAAGTTCCATGTCTCACATCCATAAATAATGACAGACTTAACGTTCGAGTTAAATATCCGCAGTTTCGTCTGCCTTGAATCTGATCTGAGAGCGCCACACATTTTCTAGTGCTCCAAAAGCACCACGTCCTTTCTTGATTCGGTGTAGAATGTCTTCTTTGGTTCCACCGTTGTCATTTATTATGATCCCAAGATACATGAACGAGGTAACGGTCTCAATTACTTTTACATCGATAGTGATGTTTGGGGAAGGCGTAGTGTTGATAGACATTAGCTTTGTTTTACCAACATTTATCTTCAATAAGATGGATACTTTTTTTATAACAAAATAAATTAAAAAAATACAATTTTAATTATAGGCGTTGTTTCATTAATTAATTTATATTAAGTTAAAAATCAAAATTTTAACCTTTGGGAGAATTGTGAAAATCTTATACGAAAATTTAGGGAGTTTTTTTGTAAACAAAATGATATTGTAACAAACAAAAATAAAACCATATCAATTAGTATATACATACAGCATACATATATATAAATGCATATACCTACATACATAACATAAATGAATAGATAACAACAAAAAATACATATATATATATAATAAAAAACATATAACAACTCTATGTGTAACTAAAATGCAATGTACTTGCCAAATTTTTAGAGATATCTTAGAAATGAACAAAAAGCAAATCTAAAATGTTAACAACAAATTGTTACCACACAACAACAACAACAACATCATACAAACAAAAGAAAAATCCTTAAATCCTAAACGGATACAAAATTACATTCATCTAAAAAGCAATTTTACATTAACATTCAAATTACAAAGCAACACATGACAATAAAAAACGAAACAAAGAACAACAACAACAACAACAGCCTCGAAATAAGGAGGTACAAAGACAAGGTTTATTGTTTTACGTAATACAGAAACAGAACAACAACAACAACAAAACTCATTACAGGACATGGTACATTTAATTCCCCTCCAACAAAACCCAACGTATGTAAGTACCCCCGGGCCAAACAGAAAATGCCTAATATTATTGTTAAACACAAAAGGAAAAGCCCCCACCCTCCCTTTAGGAAAAGAATATACATTAATTCATATGAGATTGATGAGTTTATATTATAAATGGATGAAGCGCAAACGAAAATATTAATTACATTAAAACTGTTATACACTGAGTACAAAAACCAAAAATTTCGTCGTACTTTGAATGTATATTTTACATCCACAAAACACTCCCGCAGGCCCACATACCCCCTACACAGACATACTATTATAAACCGCCACAATTACACTGTTATAAATAAAGGAAAATCGCCGAGGAACGATTGATATAGTCGCTTAGACATACGATACATCTGTGGTTTTCTGAAATAACGGTACATCTCACAAAAATCAAAATGTTCAGGAGAGCCAAAAAATAATTTTTCTTTTACAATACATTTGATACTAAAATAAAAAGTAAAGTATTGGACAAAGTCACAAAATGTATAATATATACATGAGTCGATTTATATCACATATGGATAAAATTCGGTAGTATACTCAATTGCTGTACTTATATAATGTATTTTGTTAAAATTGGTAAATGGGCTTTGAAATTACAAATATAAAATGAAAAAAAAGATAATGATTAGCTAAATACATTTATTTTAATATTCCGAAATCGAAAATGGCATAGGCGGTTACTCCAGAAAACCACAGACATAGGCTATGAATAACATTTTGAAAAGAATACGGGAAGCTATAAAAACAAGTGATAACGGTGATAGGACATTCATCATCACTCAATCTAAAGCCACAGACTATGCGAAAATATTTCAATTTTAATTTGTATAACAGTGTTTTTTTCTACACTCTCTTAAACACTCCACCTCTCTCACACCAACTATCTAAAGAGAAATTGTTAATGCTTTAAATGTGTGCTTGTCAAAAAAACAGAATAAATTCAAATAAACCAAATACAAATCATAATAAATTTGTTATAAGCAAACAATATTTGCTCAATAATAAATTAATAAATAACATTGTTACAAGTATATGAAAATAAATGGAAAACAACAAAAAAAAACATTATGTTCAATCCTTGGAAATTGTTAATAATAAATGTCTATGTATTATAACTATAATATACACAAAACAAACAAAAAAGTGAAATAAAAAGGAAAAACTAAAAAAAAATTGAGTTATTTTTCTGAGGGATGCCGCCGAAAATAGATTTTTTTGGTCTATATAAGTTGTGTTTGCCATCTCGAAATTAATATAAGTACATATTACACTGTGCTATAGCCAAAATCGGCGGAAGTTCTGACTACCGGCAAAAGTTATATCGGTCAAAAAAAAAAGTTATATGTATATTACTAGCTTACCCGGTGCGCTTCGCAGCCCCCATCTTTTATCTATTTTCTGTTTAGGGTACTGTAAAATATCTATACCTCTTTCTTTCAAAATTATATGATTATTACATATGGTGCAAAATGAAGAAGATTTGATTACTTTTATGTATAAAATACGAACCCTCGTTTCATTTCTAGTGTGTGTTCCAAGAGTTACACTGACATCATGGTACAATATTTATCCCTTTTCCCACTGCACCTCTGAACGTTGAAAAACTATTTTTTTTTTGTTCATACCTTAGCAACTTTCCCCTAGTTTATATTGCAATAACTACATTCACACCCTACTACAATATAAAACCATGTTTGTCCCACTGTGTCTATAAAGGTACGAATTTAAAAATCTAAAGTGAATCGCTCCATAGTACCACATTTAACCCTTTCTGTGTCATAATTAACCAATTGTGCACGACTGTACAATATTTTAAAATGATAATTGATATTTCAAGATCCAAATTCGCAAGCTTAGGGCGTATTTCAACATTTGTGTACCCTATCTGTGCCATTTATTAAACTTGTTTTCCCCCACGGTTTAAGTAGAAGAATCAATTTGGAAAAACAATTTCTTAGCTTTGGCTTATGCTGTAAGATCTACCTTTGCACTCAGGGACAACATTCAACACTTTTTGCACCACTGTTCCATATTAAACACTTTTTATTACACTGTGCTTCTAAAGTACGAATTTTTATACATATCTGGGACTATTTTGTTCCCTTTTTTTCCCACTTATCACATTTAACCATTTTACCGTATTTAACTTTTTTTGCTTCACCGTACCATATTTAACCCTTTTTGCTCCACTAAACCATATTTAACACATTTTTTCCCCTCTGTAACATGTTGAAAAATTTTTGCTTGCCCCAACTGCATCATAATTTTAACCTTTTTGCACCACAGTGCTACATTTTTGCAGTGCATCATAATTTTAACCTTTTTGCACCACAGTGCTATTAAAAGCATACATTTAAAAAAAAACATTCTTATTTCATATTTAACTTACCCTCTCTCCCTGCATCCATATTTTTACCCACTGTACTAAATGTACGTTTTTTGACCCACTATGCTATATTTAACCTTTTGGGTCCACTAAATCAAATTTAACACCTTTTTGTCCTACTATATTTTGTCCACTATATTTAACCATTTTAGCCCCACTGTACCATAGTTAACACATTTTTGCCCCACTGTTCCATAGTAAACGCTTTTTGCCCCACTGTACCATTTTTAACCCATTTTGTTCCACGTTACCATATTTTACTATTTGTGCCCACTGTAACCATTTTTGTCATACTGTACCATAATTAACCATTTGTGTCCCACTGTACCATTCTAACACATTTTTTCCCACTGTTCCATAGTTAAAGCTTTGTGCCCCACTGTACCATATTTAACCCATTTTGTCTCACGTTACCATATTCAACTAATTGTGCCCCACTGTACTATAGTTAACTCTTTTTGCCCCACTGTGTCATATTAAACCCTTTGTTTCACTGTACCATGTTTAACAGTTTTTGCCCCACAGTACCATATTTAACCCTCTTTGCTCAACTGTACAACATTTAACACAGTTATGCCCCACTGTACTGTATAGTTAACCATTTTTGTCACACTGTACCATATTTAACCCTTTTTGCCCCACTGTACCATTTTTAACCCATTTTGTTACACGTTACCATATTTTACTTTTTGTGCCCACTGTAACCATTTTTGTCATACTGTACCATATTTAACCATTTGTGTCCCACTGTACCATAGCTAACACATTTTTCCCCACTGTTCCATTGTTAAAGCTTTTTGACCCACTGTACCATATTTAACCCATTTTGTCCCACGTTACCATGTACCATAGTTAACCCTTTTTTCCCCACTGTGTCATATTAAACGCTTTGTCTCACTGTACTGTATAGTTACCTATTTTTGTCACACTGTACCATATTTAACCCTTTTTGCCCCAATGTATCATAGTAAATACATTTTTGCCCCACTGTTCAATAGTTAACGCTTTTTGCCCCACTGTACCACTTTTAACCCATTTGTCCCACTTTACCATATACATATAACTATTTTTACCCCACTGTACCATAGTTAACGCTTTTTGCACAACTTTGCTCCATTCAACTCTTTATCTCACTGTACAAAATGTTTACCCACTGTACCATATTTAACAAATTTTTGTCTCAATGTTCCGTACTCGTATTTAAAATTAGAATTACTAACAATCACTTCCAATCTCCAGTTTATGTTCCAAAAGTTACCCTGGAACCATTGATCCATGTTTGACATTTTTAAGCCACTGTACTATATTTTACACTTTTTGCCCCACTGTGCCCCGAAAACTACGAATACAAAAAAAAACTTAATACCCCGATCAGTTGTCATAAAGACACCCCTCGCTTCAATTTTCACAATTCTAATATTAGGCTTTAAATTTGGCGGTGGTACCATATTTATACATTTCCGTCCCACTGTGCCTTTAAATTTTTAAAAAAATCGCTACTTGTTCTTGTCTACGTCCTAAGAGCTACTCTCACACCAAATTTCACGATTCTAGGTCTTGCCATTTGGATTTGGCTGTTGTACCCCATTTTTCCCTTTTTACCCCACTGTGTACGTAAATGTTGGAATTTCGAAAAATCCTGTCAATTTCAGAGTCTACCTCATAAGAGCTACCCTCACACCAAATTTCACGATTCTAGCTCTTGCCATTTGAATTTGGCTGTTGTACTACATTTATCCCATTTTTCCCTTTTTACCCCACTGTGTGCGTAAATGTTCGAATTACGAAAAATCCTGCCAATTTCAGAGTCTACCTCATAAGGGCTACCATCACACAATATTTCACGAATCTAGCTCTTGCCATTTGGATTTGGCTGATGTACCACATTTATCACTTTTTACCCCACTGTGTGCGTAAATGTTCGAATTTCGAAAAATCGTGCCAATTTCTGAGTCTACGTCCTAAGGGCTACCCTCATACCAAATTTCAAGATTCTAGCTCATTTCGTTTAGATTTGGCGGTGGTACCATATTTATCCCTTTTTGCCCCATTGTGCGGCTAATAGTACGAATTTCGAAAAATCCCGCCTTATTGCTCGTCTACGTCCCAAGGACTACCCTCTCACCAAATTTCACGATTCTAGCTTCAGCCGTTTGGCCTGGGCGATGATCAGTCAGTCAATCAGTCAGTCAGTCAGCCAGTCACGCAACAATTTTATATATATAGATATATGTTCCGGCGTTTTGCTGGGTCACGTCATGGAATCGAGATATATCGATTTGAAGTTAGAAACTATCATATAGGGGAATTTGTCACGTTTGGAGGTCGTTTGTTTGACATAACTCGAGAACGACTAGTTCGATTTTGCTGCAAAAAAATTTAGAAAAATTAAGAATTACAATTCCTACAAATATTTGTAATGGCACTTCCAAAGACAAATATAGGGTGATCTAAGTAGAGATACTTTTTTCAATAGCCTTTTTTGACAGATCACGTGTGAGTCGTGTCATGCTATTTTTGTTAAGTATTGTTTGGCATTTCATCATGGAAAGACGCCTGAACAACGTTTACAAATTATTCAGTTTTATTATCAAAATAATCGTTCGCCAATTGCGCTAAGTCCATTTTTTTAAATCCAAAAAAAACACTTTCCAGTCGTCCCACGACCTTGACACCCAATATTTTAGCTCTCGTTAGGAGCTATCTCTTTGCCATTGACCGATTCCCGATCCGACCTACCGGAATCATCTGTCCATATTTCTTCAAAAATGATGCCGGTGAGAACGTAACCGTCAATGGCGACGGTTATCGTGTCATGATAACCGACTATTTGATGCTTGAAATTGAAGCTCGCGATGTCGGCGACATTTGGTTTCAACAAGACGGCGCCACTTCCCACACATCGCATCAATCAATGAATTTATTGAGAGAATACTTCGGTGAGCAATACGTTTTGGGCCGGTCGATTGGCCACCAAGATCGTGTGATATCACACCGTTAGACATTTTCCTGTGGGGATATGTAAAGTCTAATGTTTATGCGGACAAACCCGCTTCGATTCAGGCCTTGGAGCAAAAAATCACGCGTGTCATTCGCCAGTTACCAGTCGAAATGCTCGAACGAGTCATCGAAAATTGGACTCAACGGATGGATCATCTGAGACGTAGCCGCGGCCAACATTTGATAGACATAATCTTCAAAAAATAAATGCCAAAGAATGTTCTTTCAAATGATAATAAACATTCCCATTCAATTTGAATTTTTTGTGTTTTTATACCCTACACCACACTGTGGTACAGGGTATTATAACTTTGTGCATTTGTTTGTAACACCCAAAAGGAGAAGAAATAGACCCATCGTTTATTATACCGATCGACATAGAATCACTTTCTGAGTCGATTTAGCTATGTCCGTCTGTCTGTCCGTGTGTCTGTCCGTCTGTGCATGTATTCTTGTAATCAAAGTACAGGTCGCAATTATGGTCCGATCTCGACGAAACTTTACACATATTTTTTTTTTTGGCCCAAGGACGATCCCTATTGAATTTGGTTAAAATCAGTTCAGGTTTAGATATAGCCCCCATATATATGTTAGCCCCGATTTGACATGTAAGCGCTGTAAAAACTTTATTTTATATCCGATCAGTATGAAATTCGGCAGGAAAAGGTTTCTTATTACATGAATGAACTCTGTTAAATTTGGAAGAAATCGGTTCAGATTTAGATATAGCCCCCATATATACATTACCCCCGATTTGACATATAAGCGCTGTAAAAATTTTATTTTATATCCGATCAGTGCGAAATTCGGCAAAGAGAGGTTTCTTATTACATGAAGGAATACTGCTAAATTCGGGGAAAATCGGTTCAGATTCAGATATAGCCCCCATATATATGTTACCCCCGATTTGACATGTAAGCGCTGTAAAAACTGTATTTTATATCCGATCAGTGCAAAATTTGGCAGAAAGAGGTTTCTTATTACATGAAGGAATACTGCTAAATTCGGAGAAAATCGGTTCAGATTTAGATATAGCCCCCATATATACGTTACCCCCGATTTGACTTGTAAGCGCTGTAAAAATGTTATTTTATATCCGATCAGTATGAAATTCGGCAGAAAGAGGTTTCTTATTATATGAATGATCACTGTTAAATTTGGAAGAAATCGGTTCAGATTTAGATATAGCCCCCATATATACGTTACCCCCGATTTGACATGTAGGCGCTGTACTGACTGTATTTTATATGCGATCAGTACGAAATTCGACAGAAGGAGCTCTTTTTACATGAATGAGTATTCAGGGAAGATCGGTTCAGATTTATATTAAAGCTCCATATATATGTTCCTCCTGATTTGGTATCAAACCGCTATAGAAGTTGTATTTTACTTCCGATCATTAAAATTTTCCAGAAAGATGCTTCTCAATTTAGAAACGAATATTGCTTAATTAAGCGATTATCGTTTCAGAATTAGATAATATGTTTCTACCCATTTACCAATTATACCAAATTATTATGGCAATGACCCTTATCGCATTGTTAGAGAGGTGTAGGGTCGGCCCCGCCCGACTTTCTGCCTTTCCTTACTGGTTTTCTTTAAAAAAGTAGGGAATCTCAAAATGGATCACCCTATAGAATAAGAAGACATTCCTTCAGGCCGAAACGTTTAGTAACTCTCGTTAAAACTATTAGAAAAAATTTGATTTTTTTCCTAAACACAATGCATCTTTGAAGAAAATCTATGGATACATGTAGAAATTCTGTCCCTATTGGTAGAAGTAAGAGAATTTCACCAAATCATGTCGAGCCGTAACAGCGAAAAAAACTTAACCAACAAAAAGTAAATTTTTCAGGAGAAGGTTTTTTTTAGTTTTCTCTACACTCAGTGCAGATATTAACATGAACTTTTCAAGTTAAGCTTTTTCTGGAGTAATTAATTATTATTAATCGTTGCATTAGTCTTTTTTAACAAAAAAGTACGATTTTTGTAACTTAAGTTTTTTTTCGCTGTCATTGTAGCAAGCTGAAGCGATGTATTTGTGTCGGTTAAGTTAAACACAATTGCATAGAAATATGCATTAGCATCTTTTTTATACCCTCCACCATAGGATGGGGGGTATATTCATTTTGTCACTCCGTTTGTAACACCACTAAATATTGATCTGAGTCCCCATAACGTATATATATTATTATTCGTCGTAAAATTGTAAGACTAGTTAGCCACGTTCGTCCGTCTGTCCGTCTGTCCGTCTGTTGTAATCACGCTACAATCTATAAAACTTGAGCTAAATGGCTGAAATTTGATACATATACTTCATATATCGTCAGGTATGTTGGGATTGAAAATGGATAATATCGGTCCAATTTTGGATATAGCCCCTATATATGACATCTCCCCGATTTTATTTCTTAACGTCATAGAGAACACAAATGTCACCTGATCGCGCTGAAAGTTGGCAACTGGGGTTTATTTATACCCGGTATCCTTCACATAAGCAACGGTAGCCATAGGTTCATGTTTTGATATAGCCCCCATAAAAAGGTCCCTCTAGATATGACTTCTTAACTCCACAAAAACCGACGAATTCAATGAATTGGGCTGAAATTTGGTATAATGAGTTTATTAGTACCCGTAACCATTCACATTCGATCCTTGGTGTATGGTGTATAAGATTCGGCATGGCCGAATTTAACGTTTCTAATTGTTTAAATTTATTTTGGAAATGTGGACGACTGAAAACAAAGGAAATACATTAATATTAAATATAAAAAAACCAGTAAGGAAAGGCTAAAGTTAGGCGTGGTCGACTATATGATACCCTAAGCCATTTTCATAGCAGAATAAGTAGAAAAAGAAACAAATTCACAACATTGAGAGATAAATTTTATATTATATTTGTGGTCGATATTTAAAGTACACTCTGCCATATTTCATAAATATTAAATAAACCTTCTACAGCTCTTTGATACCAACTTGAAACGAAAACATATATGGGGCAATATAAATCTCAACAGATTTTTATCAAATTAAGATATCGTTATTTCTGTGTCTAGAAACTACTACCTGCCAAATATTTAAAATGAGCAGATGTAAAATAAAGCTTCTCTGACACGTTGATACCAAATCGGAAGGAAAGTATATACGGGGGCTATATACAAATCTGAACCGATTTCTTTTAAATTTGAAAGTGTTCATTCCTGAACCAATGAACTCCTTTGTGCCAAATTTGTTAATGATCCGATGTAAAATTTGATTTATATAGCGCATAGATGCCAAATCGGAGGTAAAAATATATGGGGCCTATAATGAGCATTCTGCTAAATTTCATCACGATCGGACCACAAATACGACTCTGATTACAACTACACATCTAGAGACGGAAATGGGATTATCAAAAAAAAATCAGATAAGAAATTTCCATAATCAACAAAAACATAGTTACCATTCTTATACCAGATGCTATTTTAATAAATATTATCAAACAATCGACGCAAAAATGCTAACTTTTTTAACGCCGTTCAAATAAAATTCAGAATGAAAATTGTCGTTTGAGTTATTTTTGTTTAGTCTTTTTCTTCGTAACGGTACATTTGTCGGCTACGAAATTTTTACCGGTGATGGGAATTACGCTTCTTAATCGATTTTCATCAAAAAACGAAAATCGATAATTTTGTCGGTTAAGTTTTTTTGGCGGTTAGGGCTCGATGTTCTTATACCCCCATTTTTGTGAAAGAGGATACATATCAGTTGCTGAGGGTTAAAGGTGTAACACATCGAAGAAGTGACCTAACAGACCCAAGAATATTTGGCGGAAATCCATTTTAAGTCATTTGTCCGCCTGTCTGGGGTTTTCGATTTACTTCATATAGGGTTTTCCAATAAGAGTGATATGATTTCTTTAAAAAAGAAAACACACTTATTGTTAAGGAAATTCAAAAGTTGTTTATTTAATGTGAAGTACAATCGATACAATTAAGTTCTTAATAAAACGTCAATCAATGGCCAATCAAATGGCCTTCTTCTGCAGGAACGAATTCGATGAACCCAGTTTTCGAGCACTTTTTCCACTAAATCAAGTCGTATGTCATGAATGGAACGTTCAATATTGACTTGTAAAGCTTGAAGAGAGTCTGGTTTATTTCGAAAGACCAATGACATCAAATAACCCCACAAGAAATGGTCTAATGGTGTTAAATCACAACTTCTCGGAGGCCATTCAATATTACAATTTCTTGAAATAATCGAATCTCCAAATTTTGATCGCAACAATTCAATTGCTTCATTTGCTGTGTGGCACGTAGCCACAATCGGTCAATGGCAAAAAGATAGCTCTTAACGAGAGGTAAAATATTGGTCATGGGTGTCAAGTACGTAGGTCGAATGGCAAGTGTTTTTTTTTGGATTTTAGAAAAAATGGACTTAGCATCATTTTCAAATATGAACGGAAAGTTTATTTTTGCTCTAGCTCCTTAACGGTACGTCGGATCGGGAATAGGTCAATGGCAAAAAGATAGCTCTTAACGAGAGCTAAAATATTGTCGAGGTCGTAGGTCGACTGGAAAGTGTTTTTTTTTTGGATTTTAAAAAAATGGACAAATGGACAAAAAAATGGAAAAATGGAAATGGAGCGCACGAAACGTTGCAATTGGAGAACGATTATTTTTCTAATAAAACTGAATAATTTGTAGACGTTGGTCTTGCGTATATCTCTCCATTATGAAATTGTAAACACTACTGAATACAATGATAAACAAATGACAGATCATGACATATTATAAATGGCCGAAACGTCACTTCAAAATCATATCATCCGTATTGGAAAACCTGTTATATGTATACAGTTGGTATGAGCACACTATTTTCTTTAAAACGGAATCAATTTTGTATGGGATAGTTTAAGTAAACGGCACTTTCGGAATCAATAGTCGCAAAAATTTTGAGTTCTTAGGTGTAAACTTAGGATAGGTTCGATATGTTAACCTTTCATGCACAATAATTTATACTTCAGTTCATTCGAAAGTTATGGTGCATGCCAAGCTGAAAACAGACTGTCATTTCGAAGTATTGAATTTTAACAGACTGTGTACAATCAGTTGGAGAAAAAAGTCGACGAGTTTTCGCCTTATTTTAAAATAAATGTGATTTCTTTCAGTATAATCTATATTTCTAGAAACAAAATCGCCTTTAGACATGCTGCCCTTAAGAAAAATAATGGATATAACGTTAACTCAAATTAATATGTGATCCTTTTCAATAGAAAGTAATAAGTTGCTTTTATTTCAGTTACTGTTTTGTGAATAACTTTTGATTGGGTTCACAGATAAACAACAAATTTTGACAGACTATAATTTGGAATATTTAGAATTTAAAAATTAGATTGCCCTGAAAACGGGCTAGGTTGGCTTAGCATGTTTTGTATTTGATATATATATCTGATATGTCCATTCGCTCATCGCTTAGAGGATATCCGAAAGAAAGAAAAACACCAATAAATCGACACGAACAAAGCCAAATTAACGCAATCTGGCAGCACTAGCAAAATCTCACCACTCACATTTAATGAGCAGATAATGATGTAAACGTTTTCTCATATCTGAAGAAAGTGAAAGAAAGAAAGTGAAGAAAGTGGATCTTATGCAGATATTACAAACCGAATAATTAAAGCCCGAAATACATTTCATTCCTTACACAGAATATTGTTATTCTCTTTATTGGAGTAGTTTAGCTTAACTAAAATAAAGATAACTTTGCATAGAGTTTCTGCAAATATTAAGAATTTAAAAAATTTATTTATTTATTGTTTTAAGTAATAGTCAAGCTCGAGGTCAATTTTAGGATATAATTTGTATTCCAATTTAAATTTTATTTTATCCGATATTTCGCAATTTCCTTGAATTGCTTCATCAGGGATGTTCTACAATTATTAAACAGAAATTAATGTTATTTTATCACAGATTCTTAAATATTATTAACTAAATAAGTATAAATAATTATTTGTAAATAACAGGTAAACAGAAAAAACAGACACAACTATTCCCTACCAATCACACTTACGTGTATGCGAACAACAACACAAAAAAACTTAAAGCTAGCGTAGTATCACTACTCTCGTCCGTTGTAAATATTGCACTGTTGTTACATTCGTATTGCACATTGATCGGTGGTCATTCGTTGTTTCGTTTTTCTAATTAGGTTTCGGTAACTGTGAGCGATGTTTTCCGTATCTGTCTTGAAGTTCATTCTCTTCGTCGTTGGTACATCGTTGATGTGTAGTGTCTCGAGAATGAAGCGTTTGTTGTAATTGTGTTCTCTTTGTAACACACGTACACTGTCGAAGTCAGGATGGTGATTTTCTCTCGCACAGTGGGCTGCTAATGCCGTTTTTGATGAATTATCATTATTTCGAATTTTAAGATCTGATTTATGTCCAGATATTCTAGTTTTTAACTTGTTTTTTGTTGTACCAACGTAGACTTTTTTACATGTTTCCGAGTCATTGCCTTCACATGAAATCTCATATACCACATTGGAATTTTCTATTATAGGAATCTTGCTTTTTGTATTGCTGAATAGTTTCTTTAGGGTGTTGTTTGTTTTGTGTGCAATGCCGTAGTTTACTTTATCGCAGATATCTGTATTGGCAATTCGCTCAGATATATCTTGAATATATATCAGTGATTTGAATATGTTGTCCTCTTTTTTTGTGTCGTTATTATGCTGCTTTGGTTTATAAGTAGATATTAGTTGGTTCGTGAGGTTTTTTGGAAAATTATTATTATGTAATATATTCTTGATTTTTATTTTGTTTTGCTGGTGAAACTTCTCGTCACTAATAGACAGAATTCTGTTTATCAGGTTTTTTGCTGTATTTATTATTATTCTCTTCGGATGTTTTGAGAAATAGTTAATTATTCTCCCGGATGCTGTTTCTTTCTGATACCAATCTATATCCAATTTATCGCCGTTTTTTATAATGATTGTGTCAAGATACGGTATTTTATTATTTTCTTCCATCTCCATTGTGAATTTTATATTATTTTGGAAGCTGTTGAGGGTTGTCAATGTTATATCTATAGCACTCTCCGGAACTATTGCAAATAGGTCGTCAACATATTTGGTCATAATTCTAGGTTTTGTTGTCAAGTTATCCATACAGGTGTCAAGTAGTTTCTCCATAACTATATCCGCTACTACTGGAGAAGCCGGTGAACCCATCGGTAGTCCTTTCTTTTGTTTGTATAATTTGTCTTCGTATTTAAAATATCTGTTCTCCATAATGCAAAATTTAAGAATTCGTAGGAATAGGCTCTTTGTCATATTCGTAAATTCTTTTATTTCCAGCCATCTATCCTCTATAACTTTCACTGCAAAGTCGACGGGTATGCTTGGGAAAAGCGCTATGACGTCAAAAGATACAAGTTTTTCATCCTGTTTGATAGTCAAGTTTTTAATCTTATCCCTAAATTGCACAGAATCCCTGACATTGTACTTCGAATTTTGTGTAAGTCGTTTTAATATGGTCACTAAGTACTTACATAGTTTCATTGAAGGTGAATTGACTGACGAACAAATATGCCTTAAGGGGTATCCCTTTTTATGTATTTTGGGTAACCCATATAGTCTCGGGGCGGTGGCGACTTCTGTTTTTAGATTTTTCTTCTCTATTGATGATATTGCATTTTGTCTGTAGTAGCGGATATAGTTATGGAGAAACTACTTGACACCTGTATGGATAACTTGACAACAAAACCTAGAATTATGACCAAATATGTTGACGACCTATTTGCAATAGTTCCGGAGAGTGCTATAGATATAACATTGACAACCCTCAACAGCTTCCAAAATAATATAAAATTCACAATGGAGATGGAAGAAAATAATAAAATACCGTATCTTGACACAATCATTATAAAAAACGGCGATAAATTGGATATAGATTGGTATCAGAAAGAAACAGCATCCGGGAGAATAATTAACTATTTCTCAAAACATCCGAAGAGAATAATAATAAATACAGCAAAAAACCTGATAAACAGAATTCTGTCTATTAGTGACGAGAAGTTTCACCAGCAAAACAAAATAAAAATCAAGAATATATTACATAATAATAATTTTCCAAAAAACCTCACGAACCAACTAATATCTACTTATAAACCAAAGCAGCATAATAACGACACAAAAAAAGAGGACAACATATTCAAATCACTGATATATATTCAAGATATATCTGAGCGAATTGCCAATACAGATATCTGCGATAAAGTAAACTACGGCATTGCACACAAAACAAACAACACCCTAAAGAAACTATTCAGCAATACAAAAAGCAAGATTCCTATAATAGAAAATTCCAATGTGGTATATGAGATTTCATGTGAAGGCAATGACTCGGAAACATGTAAAAAAGTCTACGTTGGTACAACCAAAAACAAGTTAAAAACTAGAATATCTGGACATAAATCAGATCTTAAAATTCGAAATAATGATAATTCATCAAAAACGGCATTAGCAGCCCACTGTGCGAGAGAAAATCACCATCCTGACTTCGACAGTGTACGTGTGTTACAAAGAGAACACAATTACAACAAACGCTTCATTCTCGAGACACTACACATCAACGATGTACCAACGACGAAGAGAATGAACTTCAAGACAGATACGGAAAACATCGCTCACAGTTACCGAAACCTAATTAGAAAAACGAAACAACGAACCACCGATCAATGTGCAATACGAATGTAACAACAGTGCAATATTTACAACGGACGAGAGTAGTGATACTACGCTAGCTTTAAGTTTTTTTGTGTTGTTGTTCGCATACACGTAAGTGTGATTGGTAGGGAATAGTTGTGTCTGTTTTTTCTGTTTACCTGTTATTTACAAATAATTATTTATACTTATTTAGTTAATAATATTTAAGAATCTGTGATAAAATAACATTAATTTCTGTTTAATAATTGTAGAACATCCCTGATGAAGCAATTCAAGGAAATTGCGAAATATCGGATAAATAAAATTTAAATTGGAATACAAATTATATCCTAAAATTGACCTCGAGCTTGACTATTACTTAAAACAATTTGGATATCAAAAGGTCGAATAAAAACAAACTTATGAAAATTTATTTATTTATATTATTTATTTAGTACCAACTGCATTTGCAGGGACTGGTGCTGTCAATGGAGTAGTTTAGCTAAGCTAAGTTTTTTTTATATTGTAATTTTTCCAGTCGTCTAGTCTGGAACACTCGTGCAGGTAGGATTACTCTTACTTGAAAAATAATTCCTATATATATAAAACAACATTACTGTATCCGAAGAGTTGACTAACCACCAACGAAACGTCATGCATTGGTTGATGTTTGATTTCAAGGTCGTTTTCGTTTTCACTTGACTATTCAAAAATTCCTTCCTTCACTTTGGAGGAATTCTTTGATCTCAACTCCACAGTGAGGAAAACCATAAAATAACATCAATAACAGATCAATCCCGCCCCGCATATGGAAACATCAAAATTACTAAACAAATTGTATTTACTTTTTGGTAATTAGATTTAAGTTATAGCGTCAATATAAATATACAAATATGAACTATTTTAATTTTAGCAGCTTTTAGTGCATCTAAAGATTTATGATATGCATATTGTAATTTAATTATAATTGGCCTGAAGGCTTAGAATTACAAGTTGTAACGAATAAATACAAATATGGCTCGACAAACTTAAATTGAAAATCTTTGACTGGTGCGTCAAATCTATATTTCTGTACGGTTGTACCACCAGGAGCTCTACCCAAAATACCCGAAGAAGCCTACAAATCTTATCTTATTACGACGCATTGTCGGAGGCATATTCAAATTAGATTTTTGGCATTTTTGCACAAAAATAAGTATTCATTGGCGTGTTGAAATTTATGTATTTAAATATTAAATTGTATTGACCTACCTTATAATATTCGTGGGTGTGATGGGTGATAATTCAGCATTACTGTGGAAACAATCACATTTTTAATGAGATGACAATATGAAAAGTTGTGTGTCAGAAGACATTTGTAATGAGATGACAAGATCAAAAACTTGTGATGATCAACAAATTAGTTTCATTTGTTGATCGTCATTCTTAGCTGAAACTGAAATTACAGGCATTGAAACATTATTGATGTTCTATAAACAACAATATCAATACCTACTTCTTTGCTGTTTTTAAAAAACCTCAAACAATACTCTAGTTAAATGCTCCTCAGCAACAAAATATGAACTTCATCACCTCGTGTTATTTTTTCGTATTACACTTTTTTGCCCTCTAAGGGATGATAATGTCGACAAGTTTTGATTCTTGATTATTCACAGCACAGACACCAATCTCGATGAATAATTCGAATGATTGGATTCATATAATTTTCATAACTTTTTATGGTGAAATTTGAATCTGTTCTGGAAATATTACCACAAAGAAATTTGTTTATCAGCCCTGTTCTGGCTCTCACCAAATATTCAACTCACTTCACAAATTCACTTCACCCAACGAATGGAGAGGTGTTCTGGTTCTCACGTGAATTCTCTTTTTCGAACTTCTGCTCAAAAAAATCGAAACATATGTTTTTGTCTGCAAAGCCATAATTTGCAGACAAAAACGTAAACAAAACAATTTATTCTCGCGAAGAATCCGACAAGAAATTAAAAAAAGAAAATCTAAAGATTTATTAATCATATTTTATACGAAACATAATAAAAAATATGCCACTAGCGTTTCTTTTAGCCATTAGGAATTTAGGAAGAAATGCAGTTCTTGATGAACGTATCAAAAGGCGGCACTTGCGTGACTACTCAAATCCAATGGATATTCCGAATTCGAGGTAAGTTAAGTGTCGTTAATCTGTTTAAAATAATAATTAATGCATTTAAAAGTTTTATAGCTTTTTACCGACTTAATAAAGAGGGATTTTCAATGATCCTTGATCAAATTGCACCCTACATTAGCACAGGCTCAATACCACAAAAAATACAATTGGCGGCAGCTTTGAGATTTCTTGCGGTAGGCGCTTTTCAAGGTGTTATAGCAAACGACATAAATATAAGCATGGGAAGGACAACATTGTGCAGGACAACTGTTGATGTGGAAAGTGGTAAACGCTATTGAGGACAAAATATGTCCACAATGGATTAATATGGAAATGAGTCAGGCGGAAGTCAGTGCTTCAAAAATGCATTTTTACCAAAAGCATGGAATTCCCGGGGTTGTTGGTTGTGTCGACGGTACTCACGTTCGACTCATAAAACCTCCAGATGGAAATATCCCGAAAGGGATATTTTAGCATAAATACCATGATTGTAAGTATAAATACACATTCATTTATATTTGTTTGTGTAAACGCTTTTTTTTTATTAAGGTTTGTGACTACGAAATGAAAATACAGGTCTGACCACAGTTTATCCTGCTCTGCTTTATCCATCTTTGAGTAGCCCATGGCCAAGTCTGGGTGTAACTCCATGAACTGGACGAAAATCTCATTGTGAGAACTATTTATTCGTGGGGACCTGTAGGATAGTAATGCAATGAATTTGAACAATTAGCTTCAGCAAAAAGCTCAGCATACTTACATCTTGTAAAATCTAAATCCTTTGGTTATTTTCCGTCCAATTTTTGTTTTATGTTTTTTTGTTTTGTCAAGTTGGTGTTAATTGTTTTATGTTTGTTGTTTTTGTTACGTTTTAATAGACGTCAAACATTTGACACTTTGCAGAAGTAGCGTTGCCACACGGTTCATAATAGGCAAATTGACGATCATTTTAATTATTTTACTTATATTTTTGTTAAATTTAGTAAATTTTTAAAATGGAATAACATTTCTGTACCAAAATTAAATTATCCGATGCAAATAACCTTGAGGTTACTCCATTAAAATGGTTGTATTTCAAACTAACAAACATCTTGCATCTCTGATTTTTCGAAGTCAAACCAAATCAGCTGATTTGCCAAGAACTCACTTACTCACATCACAAAAGAAAAAAAGTTGGTTGCAATTTTGGACTTATTTTATAAAACCTAATTTATTAATTAATTTGATTATTTTATCGTACAGAAACTTGTAATTAAGAAGTAAACATTACAAATTTTGTCACGGCACAGTTAATTTGTGATTACAATAATTATTCTTTCCAAAAAATGAGAACTCACAGCGCTCTCACAATGGAAAACATGGCGAGAAAAAATTGCATGAAATGGGGTGAAAGTGAGTTGCAGAACACCTCTCGGTGAATACTTCTCCCTTCACCACCACAAGTGAATTCCAGAACATGGGCGTATATTTTAATTAAAAGCGAAAAGTTTATATTTTAAACAAAGTCATCAGATTGATTAGAAAAATATTTAAATTATTATGCTCCTGTAATGTTATAAAATTAAAACGAAGAATATAAGAAACGAAACGAAGTTGGTCTAAGTAAGGCAATCAACTTTTTCGGATATATTTCAGTTTATTTCTCTAGATAATCCAGCTTTATCGCAATATCACTTCTATAGACCTACAAATCTGTACTATGGGACTATGGATAACTGTCTTCTATTACTTTTTTTTAACATTTAAATCATTGGTCCATATAACGTTGTTTGTTTTAAGAAGGAAACCAATCGTACAATTTTGCAGCGGCAACACAATACCTTTACATCATTTTAAATCGCTTTAAAATTCTATTAAACGGCCAAGTGATGGCAATCGCATTTCGCCTAAAATTTGCGATTACGTTTTCAAAACGCAAAATAGATTCGCTGAATTTGTTTTGTAGCCAAACAATTTTGTATTATTAGATTCAAATTATTAATTATATAGAATAATAATAACAACGCGTACGTATTTCAAAGATTGAAGGAACAAATGTGGCGTTTTGCGATTTCAACTCACGCGATTGTCATGACATGGGTGAAAGTTTCCAAAAATGACCGTCATATCAGCACAGTCCTGTTTGTCTCTAAAATACCGACTAGTTAGCGGAATAGACATCATCCATTTCTCAATCACATATTAATCTCATAAAAAGTTCTTATGTATTGCATATTAAATGTATTTTAAACGTTAAAAAATTAATATCTTAAAGACCAATAAAAATTCGTTGTGAATATGTAGTATTTGGAAATACTCACAACTACAAGGCTAAACCTAGGAAAATTAAATGAATCAAGCGTTTTTCTATTTCACTTAACTGTTCTCTTGAATGCCTGTTTGTAAAGCAGTATGCTTGCGAAACCAAGCAGAGTGCCTCCAACAAACTTTCCAGCTCTCATTGTAATTTCTCTATGAAATATTTTCGATTATTTTTATAAAATAAACGAAAAATTAATAAATACAAAAACATTGAAATATATTTACATAAGTACATAAATATTTTGTTTTATTTCTTTAAAAAATTGTTGCGAATGTATCCGAATAATACAAAAAAAAGACATACCATAATGCATACAAATATTAAACAATATTTTCGTTTACGATACTGGGATTATATCGAAAGTTTCTTATCAAAATATATAAACTGGGCTTGTGAAACGAAACGACAGCCTTACAACGCTGAAGAGTTGTTTCAGCCGTCATTGACTTTTTAAAGACATTTTCAAAATTACATTAGAAAATAGACCAACTTGGTAAGGGGGAAAACAAAAAAAACTTAATATAAACTTACTAGTAGCAAAAAATGTGACCCAAGACGATTATGATATTTAGAATATCATGACAAAATAAAGACTCGAATCGATTTTATATTTCAATTAATTGGTTACGCATAAAAATAATACTAAACAAATCAACACGGGGGACAAAACGTCGAAACAATAAAACGTGTTACGTTACGTATGAACTCACGTTAACATTGAACATATGTGTGTTGTTGTGATTTTAACACCCATGGCAAGTGTGTTTTTTTTATCTAAATATCTGTCGATTTATTGCGGTGGACCCCAAGCTCTTAAAAGAGTCAAGGCCTTATTGAAATAAGCACACCATTCTTCCCGTTCTTCCTTGGTATCCGCCGATAACAGATATCTCACGGTAGTTGTACGTCCATTGGGTACTATAACTAACGATTCCTGATCAGTTTCTCTGGCTGGCCTTTGACATTCCAAAAGCATTGTGTTCAGACGGGCACAGATATCTCTTGGTGCAGTACTGACTTTTTGCGAAGAGCAGGTATATAAATCAATCGAACCCATGGGTGCCTTCTTCTTTTCATCATCGGGATATTTCCAGTAATTTAACATGGTGCCATTCAAGTGACACCAACGTCTGTGCCAGGCGCCAAATCCGGAAATATCTTCAAACATGGTGAGAAAACCTTTGTATTCCACCGATACTGAAAGCTCACAATTGACCTTCATATGCACAACACCCTCGAGAGGACTCACGCCCAATACTTGTGTTAGAGTCCAAGAGGTTCTTTGTATCTCTCTTAAGGAGAATATAGCAAAACCATATTGCACCAAGGCTGGCGTGCGTACGACATGTGGACCAGCTGGACTCTGTACTGGAGGCATGACCAAACGATTATCTGAGCCCTTCTTTTTGGGTGTCTTCGCTCCGGATTTTTTATTCAAATTTATGTGGTATTTCACTTCATGTGGTAAAACTTCTCTTTGTGCTGTCATACCATAAATTTCCAAGGTTACTCTAAAATCGGCAAAGACATTATTGAGTTGCATAACATCGGGGAATTTAACTGCCAATAAACCGGGTAGAGTGGGCACCGTCTTGGTGGCCAATACATGCTCATTGTATTTGAGTAGACAAACAAGATGATGACCGGATATGGTATCGGCGGCCAATTTGCGTATGTAGTCTTGTCTCAAAGGTATGGTGATTTCTTTTACGGTTAAACGACCCTTTTCACGGGGAGCTCCCATGGGACGTAGGGATTTTTCCACACGCAAACGTTGTACTTCGTCTAGGCAAGCCTGGCGGCGATGAGCTGAAGGGGAAAAGACATGAGGTATAATTAGTAAATAAATCTATGGTTTATTGGTCATTTAAACTTACTTGCTACTAGCAAATGTCTTTCTCCTTCCACCGATTCTGTTGATCCCGAAAACTCTATGGTGGCCGCGCATAAATTCAAAGCTTGGCTAGTTTGAGCTATAACTTGCTGTTGTTTGCAGACTTCTTCTAAAAGTTTCTTTATTTTCTCTTGAACCAAATGAGCATCATCTTGTTCGGATTCCGATTGGGTATCGTCGTCACTTTCTTCCGGTTCTTGAATGAAATGAACTTGTTCGCCTACGCCTTTGTTTTCCAACTTTTCCATGGCCGAGCGTAAGACTTGTTGTTCACGGCATATTTTACGTATTGGTGTAGAATTGGCACTCTGTGGAGGGAGGAGAAATTTTTAAAATAAATTCATTAAATTGAATGAGTGAATGGGTCATTTTCAGAATGTAATTTTGTTATGAATAACATTTAGCAGCACCGACGATATGTTATTTTCCAATATCAATGATTTGAAGTGGAATTGGCTGCCCTGTGTACTCTTATTCAACGAACTATTTTGACTCTAAATATTTTTTTCTAATTGACAAAAGAATTATTTAAAAAATAAAGTTGGATTCTGCTGCCTCCATCCCCACAAAATAAAATGATATACATATCTGAGGTCCCGCGATCTGACCACATATATTTTTATACTTTAACGGCCGATAACTCAATAAATATTCCCTTTAAAATTTATTTTTATTTTGAGGTTCTCTATTCTTCGATTTGTCTTCTTGACGCTGCAAATTCGGCTACGAATATTATGGCACTTCGTTTTTGGAAAAAAATTACGCACCGTCAACGTGAAATATTAGAAAACATTTGCCCCTTTTAAGACGAAATGATGTAGTCCCTCGAATTTAACTTGACACAATTTTAAAATTTCCAAAATGTATTCGAAAATTTCAGTTTACGGGATAAGAAAATTCTGAATTTTTTACAAAAACGAAATCTCCATTATTGGTTTGGTTTATTGGGTAAAGTTTTTATGTTGGAATAAAGATAATAAATTATCTTATAGTTATCTTTAGAAATTTGTGAATATGACTAGCAAATACACAAACCATTTCCTCTTAGATAAAAAGGTAACTGTTATAAATAGCCGAAGATGTTTTATAACAATTAAATAAGAATTCAACTGCAATGTAAAATAAACTGTGCTCTGTTAAAATTAACAGTGAACTGTTAAAATTGCCAGAAGAGGTACGTAGTATGATAAAAATTTACAATGTAAAATTAAAAGTGGGATGATGTTATTGGATGAAGCGATGAAGTAGTAATATAACAGGAAACATTATGCATGTTTATGTTTCCTGTTATATTACTTACTGATTACTGATGGCAAAAATGTAATTAAGTACCGTTTCAAATATTTCTCGGGAATCCGAGGTTTACAGTTTTGTAAAATATTTAAATTTTAACGTTTGAAGATCAGATCAAATAATTATTTACTGATTTGTAGATGGAAATGAATACATATATTGCGACTTATTTCCTGCGCCGTATAGATTTTCCAATAGCATTTAAGATTTGTCTGTATTTATAAATCCTGTAATTCTGAGTAAAAATTGCTTAGTTAAGACTGTCCTACTTCATAATTTATAAATCACATCATTTGAACTTTAGTTTAACTCAAGATCGCAATATAAGCGCCAGAATCAAAAAACCACTATACAATATGAATCTTAATTCGTCGAAAACAATTCAAAATACTTACATTTGCACTTTGTTGCCGCCTATAAAAGCTGACGGTGTGAACCAAGGTCACAACATTTTCATTTTCCTTATTAATACTCAGCTCGGATTTCACCGGATGCATATATGAAGCAGTAGTATCCACCGAAGAAGTTTCCCTGCTTGAGGTGGTGGCGGTAGTGGTAGTTTGATGATTCTCAATGTGCTCGCTATCTTCATGTATTGTTTGATAGTTGCTGCTGCTTCGTCTGTTAGGTGTATTTGCTTTACGGAAACTGAAGCTATTCGAGGCGGTAGTACATTTACTCTGGGGAAAAAAGTATTAGAAATTAAGAAATAAATAAATACCATATCCAAAAGATAATCAAATTATAGATGAGAAACTTACTCCTCGCGAAACACGACTGTTATCCTCATCATCTTCCTCATCCTGAGTGATATCATCATCACCATCATCTTCTTCTTCATTGTCTACCAAAGCTTCATCCAAATAATCGTCCATACCCATAGAGGCTTCGGATGAGTTCAAAGATGAATCACGAGCGGCATCTTCAAAATATTGATCCTTATCAGCATATCTTACTTCCTGTAAGGCAAGAAAACAAACAAGTCCATACAGCACATGAGCATTTGCAAAACAATGGATAATTAAAGTAACAAATACATCCTCTTAATTTCTTATTTTTCAATAACTTACCTTGATATTTGTCATTTGTTTATCATTCTTTTGCACGACTTGCATTATTTCACGTCCTAAACTACCATTGCATATACCCACACTGCTGTCTTCGGTTTCTGTTTCCATATAACTGATGTGGGAGAAAAACGGGGGGAAAAGGGAAAAAGCAAAAAACAAACCAATCAGTAACAATAGATTAAAGTCAACAATTAATGTGTATACGTGTGTGCACAGCAGACAAAAAACATTTATTTTCCAACAAAATAATTGTTAGGCACTATTAATATTTTAATAAATAAATAAATATGAAATAAGAAAACCTTAAATTAAATTATCTTATCATTTGGTATGAAAAAAAGACTGTCTTGATATTAATAAGTGAGAAAATACGAGTATGTTAACTAGTCGAGGCAAAGACAGAATAATAGACATGAATAGAACCTATCTGCGCACCTGTCTTCATTGTCATCATCCTGTTCCTGATTGGCGGATTGGTTTCCACGCAAAGGCTGTAATGAGGCTTTCATTTCATCGGCAGTGCTAAGGACTGATTCTGTGGCAGCATTGCAATAATTATTCTCATTATCCGAAGAGGACTCCATGGACTCTAGGTCAGATAAGGCGGGATATAGACGGGATTTGGTGCGTGGCCGTTTGGTGACATCTTCATCTTCAATGGCATCGCCAGCTAAAAGAAAATTAATAAGAAAAAATAGTTTTAGGAAGATAGCCTAAATTAATAAAAAAAGTAGTTTTAGGAAGATAGCCTAAATCATAACGAAGAAAATAAATAACATATTTAAGAAATCCTTGGAAAATAAAAACAATAATTTTAGTATTTAAAAATTGCGAAAAAGAATTTTCAATTTTGAAACTGAGATGAATTTGGTCTGTAATGGAATTTTCACTAACGAACGTATATGTTTAGTTAATATATGTATTCAAAAAAATCTTTTACAAATAATATTGTAACTAATCTTTTAATTTTGTTTGCATTCTTCCAATGATTTTAGTTTTTGAACTTGTACTGTTCGGAAAGTTGCTAGCAATTTTTGCTCTAAATTGTTTGCTATTCGGATTTTTTAACTTGCTCTCTTTTTCTAGACCGGATGAGCTGTACTAGTTTATTTCTATACCCTTTTCCAGACAACATGAGCCTTTTGCTATTGTGTCTATTTGAAGCAATAATTAGAATAATTACATTTTTGCTGTTAACTTAATAATGAGTTGTTAATGACTTTGTACAGCCCATTTTGAAATGTGAAATTGATCTTTAATCAAATCTTCATTGACTTCATTTCAATTTCTATATGAACAGGAAAAAATCGAAACCCTTCAACTTACGTGATCTCCTTTTTATGGACTGACTAACCCCTAAGGCGCCGCCAGCTGCTAAAGGCATTGGTGGCGGTGGTGGTGGTGGCAGAGCATGAGGCCTTGATAATGTTCCCGAACTGCCGCTGGCAGCATTATTTAGTGAAGCTGCCGCTGCCTTCACTTGAGAATGTTGGGCCAATTCCCTTAGCTCCTGATCCTTTGAAGATCCCTGCTGCTGCTGCTGAGATTGAGAGAAAATCTCCTTCTGCTTATTAAAACGATTGGCCAACAATTGCATTTCTTCTTCACGTTGTTTGCGTATATCTTCTTTGATTTTATTTTCCGAAGAATTAGAACCGAAAATGGCGGCTACCTTGTCCCTTAATTTATTGTCGGTTTTAGGTTTAACCATTATAGCAGCAGGCGGAGGATTTGCTGGCGTTGATCCACTAACTACAGCTGTAGTAGATGATACTAAATTAGGTAGTGAAAAAGATGAAATAGATTAAAAACCCATTTGTTAAACTAAACGTAATTTCAGGTAAATTTTGAGACATTTCCAGGAATTTGGGTAGATTACAAACAAATGGTTTTACACAAGGCTTACCTTTATTATTATGATCCTCTTTTTTATTATGGGCATCTTGTAAAATTTTGCTAATCGGCGGTGCCATACCAAAAGCGGCTTTTGGCATTAGAGCTTCCCCTTTGTTCTTTTCAAACAATTTCATGCGTTCTTTTAATGTTAGTTCAGTAGGATCTTTGTGTGGTTTTTGTTGTTGCTGTTGAGCCTGAACTTGGGCTTCAAAGACTGCCGCCCGTCCTGAAACCATACCGGTCTTAACTGTTGTTACTTTTTTCTCTGGTTGTTGTTTTTTCTTCTCTAGGCTATTCGTGGCAAGAGAATTAAACTTTGTGGTGTCTAATTTTCCCACCACACGCCTTTCTTCTTTATTGCTGTCAGCGTTTTTGGGGGCGGTGTCTTCTTCGTTGTTTTCATGGTCGGGTTTGAAGTCATAGGATACTTTAACGGTAGAAGATTCACGCCTTTGGAAACCCTGAGCCTCTAAAGAATTCAAAACCTTAGGATCCCATTTTAGCTGTTTGGTCTTCTGATCTTTACCCTGGTTTTTGGGAGACTTCGGAGCCGTAGCTTTGGGGGACTTCGGAGCCGTAGCTTTGGGTGACTTCGGAGCTGGCTTTTTGGGGGATTTCGTGTCCTGAACCTTGGGAGGCTGTGGTGCTTGTGCTTTTATTTGACCTTCTGGTCGTATACGTCCTCTACTGGGCAACTCCGGTTTTGGAGGTGGTATTTTAGCCACCTCTGTTGTTGCTGCTGTTACCAGATGATGTGAGGTATCATCTTCCCACTGATTTATGGTACTAGCCAAGGCGGCCAATTTGCCTAATCTTTGTTTGGGCTTACGCAGTTGACCATCTAAATCGGTTTCATCTTTATTGTCCGCATGGAAGTGAGCCTCTGTACGATGTATGGGTGATGATAAATCATCTTTGTCTGAGTACAAAGCTCCCAAACGCTGCAGGCGATTGCGTGAGGTGTCGCGTATGTTAGCAATGGGTTGGGTAGCCAATTGTTGGGAACCCTCGCATGGAATATTGCCTATTTTTGCCATGTGTTTGTGGTAGTCGTCGTCATCGGCAATCTCCTGTTCCTCCACTTGAACTTGAACCTGGAAAAAGATTAAAAGAAGTTTATATAAAATAACATATAATATCTAACGGAATCGAGGTGGTATTCAACACCTTAGTCATAAGCCTCTTTATTATAGTTAATACTTTTGTGTTTTCTCTAATTTTTATTCTTACTTACGATTGATACGCATATAATTTAAAGACATTCTTCGTATGTTCCTAACTGAACTTACAATCAAATAAAGATTCTTTCAAGGCGATTTCTTAAATATGGGCAGCATTCGCTACTGAAGCAGAAACTGGAGTACATTCTTCATATGTTGCACAATATTATATAGTGTTACTATCTTCTAGTAACATATCTTTTGTACCACATACAAATGCCTCAATGGAAATGTCAATTCCTTCATGCCATCCTTACAATCACTAAATTTTAAACAATATTGTATTGATATACATTCCTCCTTCTCTAGTACTCCTCCCAAGGATAAACCAAAGCATTATTGTCAAAATCTAGTTATACTAACAATATCCCTATGCATTGCCCTAAATTTCCCGTGAATTCTATTAATAGGAACAAAGGATGCAATGCGTAAAACATCTGCTTCTAGCAACTCATAAATAATTGTCTTGTTTATTGCAAAACCTTTCCTTCCTGACGTCTCTTAAATATTATCCTGACATTCATATAATCTCCGTAAGCAGAATATATTGCTTTAAAAATAAAAAAAAAATATTAGGAATAAAGGACGAATGAATGGCTCCTTTTAGTTTTCTTCCACTAATCTCAATTGTAACCAGCAAAATCTTACTTATGACAATTCATGTACCTCTTCCGAAGGTCCTATAGCTATCATTTTTATTCCAAAAACATTCATTTCTTAGCTTTTCGATTATTTCCTGACAAAAGTATAAATCGTTCTCCGTATTTGGGGTATTTTACTCCCTTGTGTTTTTCTTACTTTCGCGCTTCTTTCATCTTTTCGCTTTTTTCCTTCTCTTCTTCTTACCTCAACATTTTTGTCTGTCATAATGTTAATTTCAATGCCCAAATCAACATTTTCCTTGTCCACAGCGGAAAAATGCCGCATGACCTTACGGGGGGATCCACTACCGCCGCCGCCGCTGCTACCACCATTATCCACAGACATAGGTTCCATTGTACTACTTTTCTCCACAACCAGCAATTTATTTATATTCCCAGCACTGTTGTTTGAATGCAAGGGCAGCTGTTGTTTTTGCTGCTGCTGCTGCTGTGAAGCCAACGCCATTGTTGTTGCACAAGCGGAGGCGCCGCTGCCTGTACTCATATTTGAAGCCATTGAAGAAGATGACGTATTTGAATCACAGGGAAATTTACTTGCATCTGTGCTGCAAATACCCAAAGCGCGGCTACGTTGTTCTGCCTTTTCAAGCATGCGCTGAAATACATAAGAAAAAGAAAATTAATTAATTTATGTACATAACGTCCCCTTTAGGAGGGATCAGGATCGATCACAAGTTGCTCTGCTACTATTGCTTCCTCTTCTTACCTGTGTGAAAGGATCCATTTTTCATTAGAGTATAGTGAAACTTTGGCGAATTTCCGAGGTAATTTCTTTTTTTAATTTCACTAAAATTATTTTAAATGCCTTTGTTGTTTTGTATGAAGTTATGGAATTTACGATTTCTTTGCAGAATCTGCCTTTTTGCACTTTATTTTGTCACTTCAACTTTTGTCAATGGTTAATGCGCGACTGCGAATGGCTACGCAAGTAAACAGTTGAAGAAAATTTCAAAAAATTCCAGTTTGCAGAATATGCGCCAGGGGTCGCTCCATTTCGGCATTTCGTTAATATTCCGTCAGGTGTCGCATTGGTATACAGAGTTGCATTTGATATTTGACAGAAAATAATGTATCATTCACACGAGATTTGTTTTTGACACTACATTTTCACTAGAAAAAAAAACTACGATTATTTTTATCAGTTGGCTCGATAATCCTTTAACTCATTGAGGGCTACTCTTAAATACGAGTGACAGCATTTGGCATATGCCAAATATTGAATTTCCACTTGTTTTAAATAAGTCTGCCGTTGCCAAGTGATGAAAAAGGTCGACTAGAATTCGTAGTAGATTATCTCATAGTGGTAATAGTTATAAATTTAGTCTGCATTTACATGATACTTTTTTTTTTAAGTATTAAGCATACTTATCGGCGTTTTGTGGGCGAGAGAGGCAGTCGGAAACGGGGGGAAAAAAGTATGCCGTACTCGTACTTATCGTACTCATCGTTTTGTGTTTTTCGTTCGCACTTGGAAACAACAACAATTCACACAGGAAAAGCCGAAACAAAACAAATGAAAATAAGTTAAGTATTGAAAAAAAAGTACGCGTGTGAACGTAAATACTTTTTCAAAAGAGAATAAGCCGATAAGTTACTTAAAAAAAAAGTACCATGTAAATGGGGACTTACACACAATTTGTATTTCTGCTTTGAGAGCTCAGCTAGCTGTGTTAGGCAAACGTAAAAGTAACGTCACCGTAGCGTAACGAATAAGCTGATTCAATCTGTTAAGCGCCCAGGAGACGATCAAATAATTTCATCAAACAGTGTGTATGTATTAGTGTGGTGCGCTCGTGTGTTGCCCGCAAACGTTCAAATAAATACGTCAAACATCACTTGGTATTTTGAGTTCTTTGTGTTTGGTTACTATGTCGTCGTCGGATGATGATTTACTTTTGTTGTCTTGTGCAGCAGTTTTGTTAAAAAAGAAGAAAGAGAACATGAAAAGGAAAAAGAAAGAGTGGATGAAAAACTGGTATAAACAGCGGAAACTTTTTTTCATCCGCGCACTTCTCCATGTCGGCGTTCACTAAATTAGTTTTCATCCGCGCACTTGTCATGTCGGCGTTCACTACGCAACTGAGCTTGTTTTTGTCAAACATAACGCGAGACCATCAAATAGAACGCCATCAAATTAGAAAATCAAAATTTTTTGATTTTCATCAAACAGAGTCGACAACGCGTACGTGTAGTGTACGTGTAGCCGACGAAAGCCGATTGCACCCACACACTTAAAGATTTGATGGAATTATTTGATCGTCTCCAGGGCGCATTATGCCTCGTTTACATTCTGCGATTACGTCGCGCGGTCTGTCAGAAATACAACCCTGGCAGACTAGTCGTTTAGCTTAAACGACTATTGAGTATAGTACGACTCCGAAAGAGAATCTCACGACAAATGACAGCGTGTGGAAATTGCCACAACTTTTAAAATTCCGAAAAAGACCAGACATTCTGTGTCACCAGAGTTGTGTTTCGTGCAATGTCAAGGAAGAAAAATAAAAATAAGGAAAGTCCCTATTTAGACTGGCAATTTTTTTCAGCAGATAATCGGCTAATTCTCTTTTCAACTTTTCTCTGCGTACTCAAAACGTACATGGAGAGTTTATCCCCCCTCTTGACGACTGCCTCTCTCTCCTACAAAACGCCGATAATCTGCTGAACATTCAGCCAATGTAAATAGGGACAAAGAATAAAAATAAGGAAGGAAACAAAATGAATCCAAAGACTGTAAATTAAATCTTGACATCGTGTTCGACATCCAAAACATTCGTTAATCCTATATTTCCTTTGCGCTGCTCTTTCTTAAATCAGCTGTATTTGACGGAAAAAAGTTGTACGACTTTGTCTGCTGTAAGTCCAGATTTACACAAGACAATTTTTTTCCAACAAGTGTCAAAGTGTTTAGGAGAGAGAGGCAGTCGGAAAGAGCTCTCTGGCTTTCCCGTACCAGAGACCATCCTTAATATTCTCATTGTCGAGCCAGTCATCGCAGTCATATGAATGATATTGTGTTCCATTATTAAATGACAAAGTTCAACCATTCCAATAAAACCAGAAATTTGAAAAAAGTATCAGTACATCTTTTAAAAGCCGATTGAAGAGTAACGTTGAAAGTCAAGTTTGACAAGCGTCATTCGCTTTCACTCCTATTTAAGAGTAGCCCTGAGCTGTGCTAGCGACACCTACATCTTTTTTAAAAAAATACATTTGTATAAAATCATGGGTACTCTGTTGAACATGTGTTTTTTCCGGTTTGTTGTGATTTATTCATTCGTAACTTTTTTTTCTGAACAGCAAATAAAAACCGCGGAAGAAATTTTTTTTGTTTATTGGTAGTTATTAATAAATAAATATAATATGTGTGTTAATAATTAGATAAAAGGACAATAATTTTGTTTTTCTTCTTGATAAAGCCAGCAAGTCATTCTGCCAGACCAGATCCATGGCTAAAGAAGTGGAGAATAGGGCCAGTCTTTTCTGGAATTGTGCCATATCTCTGAATCCAGAAACACATACGCACAGATTACTAAAATCGTACTATATGTAAGTCCACTATGTCCATAATTTCACGTCCAAGTCAATTCATAAAAACACGATATTTTCAGGAATATGTGCCGAAAATTTGTAAAAAATGCAGTACAAATTCCAAGAGAAAAATTTGCCACCACGCAAATGTGTTCGCACTGCGGTTGCTTCTGGAATGAAAGTGAATTCCGAATGAAACTGAAATCCCAACATGTATCGTTGAAGGGAAAGACCAAGCAACTTATTGAGAAACTTAACAGATCCAAAGAAACCGGACAAAAGGGCGCTCTTAGTGGGAAACAGAAAAAACGAGCTAAATGGCTGCAAAAAAGAGTCACACAACGCATGGAAATCATGTGTGACCAATGTCATCACAAATCAATAGTCAAACTGGAAAGACCTAAACGTAAACAAAAGAAACCAACAGATGTTTATGTCAATGAAGACAAAATGGAAGAGGAAGTGGTCATAATAGAGAATGACTCAAAGACTAAGGCCAAAAAGAAAAATAAGAACAAAAACAAATTGGCCGGCTTAAAGCTACCCTTAACTGTCCAGCCAGATAAGCAAAAGACAAAATCACAGAACGTCAATAAGACACCCCAAAAGCCACCACCACCACCATCAGTAGCACCAACAAAACAACAAACTCCAAAAGCAACGCAGCAAGACATACTGCCAAATAAAACAAAGAAAAAGAAGAAATCGGCGACTGCAACAACCACCCCCTCTTCTAATGCTAATAATAAAGGAGTTTCTAAAACACAACAGCAGAATTCTCTGCTGCAATTGGCCGCTCTGCTCAAGAAAAATTCATCCAGCGATGGCAAAAGTTCAACACAAAAGAGACTGGAATCGTTGTTAAAATAATTTGTCGGTGTTTTGCGTGCGTGGTGAGTTCTTTTGTGTTAATTTATTTATAGTCACGATTTTGTTGAAATGTAAATATTGTTGGCAGCCGTTTTTCAAATTGACAATTGTGTTGTGGTTTGGGTGTATGACTCAATTATTATGGATTTGTCTATTGTGGCTTTTTATTCTGTTGCGGGAGTTCGTCGTTCATCATCGATTGTCCTCAGTCACTGATGCTTAAAATATATTGCACAAAGTACAACAACGTAACAAGGTTAATGTGAATGATTCTATATTGGAGCATAAAATTTTAAAATGCGAATATATGTATGTATGTATCTACTAAATTGAACGGAATAGTGGTGCTGAATGAAATATAAACCTTGAGATGCTAATTTTTATGCACTTTTTTACTCCATAATTAAACTTTTAAATAAAGGAAATATTTGATTTTCTAATTTGTATATGTATTGTGTGTGTCGTAATCTGCATTCCATTCCACTTAACTATTGGTGAATTTGTATATTTACTTGTATCTGGTACAATAGAAGACATCATCATCTTCCATCGCCTACAGGGTCCATTTTGTGTTAGAGGAACGAGGAGAGAGATTTAATATTTCACAGATTTTCCATGATGTGATGGGAGATCCCCTGAAGGCGTGGGACAATATGACAAACTTTTATGAAGTACGTATGTCAAATCTGTTTTGGCATACTTTATTGCTGATTACATGTATGTACGTCACAATACCATTAGAAACAATTCTATAAGACAAAGTGGTCACACATTCAAATGTCAAGAACATGTTCGATTTCTTAATAACTCTGGACAAATAAATATCTTTGCTGCGTAGTGAGAGTTTCTTCTTGAAAAAATAATAGGTTTTAAAAAAGGATTAATTGAAATTAAAAATACATCAAGGGAAATTCAAAATATGTCAATTGAAATTGCAACAAAAAACGAGTTTTAGCACTTTAAATTCCTAAAAGGACTCAAAGGATGCGCATTAACATCCCTATTTCGGTAGTTACAAAGTTTTGTTTTTGCGAGAGTACTTTTTTTAAATTTGAACTACCGATTACTTTGACTTGTTATTTTATTCCTTTGGATTATTTTCTGTGGGGAGCCATTAAGGATATATGTTACGCAAAGCATCCAGAGACAATTGAAGCGTTGAAACTTGCCGAGCCAGTCGTGGTAGTCATATGAATGATATTATGTTCCATTATTTAATGACAAAGTTCAACCTTTCCAATAAAACCAGAAATATGAAAAAATTATCAGTACTTTTTTTTATAGGCGATTCAAATTTAAATTTTTAAATGGCCCACTCTTTATTTTCACAAAAATGTTTTAATTTTTAGTAGTCAATGTGCGGTTCTGATGATTTTTGATATAATGGGCAAATATAATCTAAAACAAGTAAAGATGGATTAATTTCGGCCATTCCAAAACTTGTATACCCTCCACCATGGATCGCATGTGAATCTTTTCGGGTGCAAATAAACCCGTTACACCAAATTTCAGTCCAAATCGTTGAAATTTCAGGTTTTTGTGGCGTTACGAAGTCAAATCTACAGGGACCTTTGTATGGGGGCTATATCAAAACATGGACCTATGACTACCGTTGTTCGTGTGAATGATTCCGGGAATAAATAAATCTCAGTTGCCAATTTTAGCCTGATCAGTTGACATTTGTGGTCTCTATGGCGTTAAGAAGTCAAATCGCGAAGTTGATATATGTATATGGGAGCTATATCAAAAAATTGACCAATATTGCCCATTTTCAATCCCAAGATACCTGCAGCTATAATAGGTATCTATACCAAATTTCAGTCATCTAGCTCAATTATTGCAGACTGTAGCGTGATTACAACAGACGGACATGGCTAAATCGTCTTAGAGTTTCACGATGATTAATAATATAAATACTTTATGGGATCTCAGGACAATATTTAGTGCTGTTACAAATGGAGTGACAATTGAATAGAACTCCCATCCTATGGTGGAGGGTATAAAAAGACTTTACCATAAAGTATATATATTCTTAACAGTCGTAAAATTCTTAAACGATTTAGCCATGTCCGTCCGGATCTCTGTTGTAATCACGCTACAGTCCGTAATAATAGAGCTAGGTTGATCAAATTTGGTAGAAATACTTCTTATAGTTGCAGGTTATTTGGGATTGCAAATGGGCTATATCTGTCAATGTTTTGATATAGCTCCTATAGAGGTCGCTCCAAAATACGGGTTTTGGGCCATAGATGCCACATTTTTAAAGCAATTTAGCAGAAACTTTGCAGTTAGTATTCTATTTTTGCTGTGAATCCATCACAGCAAAAATTTTACAATCGGTTCATATTTTGTTATAGTCACCCTATAGAGGTCGCTACAAAATACGCGTATTTAAGCCATAAATACCACATATTCTAAGCATTTTAACTGAATCTTTGCAGTTTATATTTAATTAAGACAAGAATTTTATTTTTTTTTTTTTATTTATTTTCAAATATCAATACAAAGGAAGCCTATAAAGGCCAATTATACATGTATTGTAGGTTTAATATGTAGCTACATATTAACATTATATTTTTCAAATCTTAAATACAAAATACTTCATAAGAACAAATTAAATGGCCCCCCAGCCATATGAATATCGAAGAAAGAAAGGATTATAAGATCCTATAGCAATGTAACAGAAATAAATTATGGTAAAACGCCACTGAAATAATTTAATATTTTCTTTTTATACGAAGAAATTGAGAAGGAAAACATCTTTAAAGAGTTGGGAAGATGACTCCAGAAGCGATGTACTCTTACTAAAAATGATTGTTCGAATAAAGTGGTGTGTATGATAGGAATATTGATCTGTATGTTACGAGTCGAGTTAAGGAAAGAAAATTCATTTGCAAGAGTTATTGGTTGGCCAAATTTTATGACTCTATAAAATTGGAGAACAACGCGTAGATTAAGGTAATCATGCATAGAACAATTTAAGAATTTAGAGACATGTTCCGTAACAAGGTCATGCTCATTTATTCTCAATTCATAGACATAACGTACTATTTTCCTAACAATAACTTCAACTCTATCAAGGTTGTAGGACCAGGTTCCGGAGTAAATTTCAATACCATAATTTATTTGTGTCATAAGTAGAGAATGAGCTAATCTATACCTCACATGCTTTGGAGTGTATGATTTAAGAGCATATAATCTTCTTAAAACAAGACAAACCTTATGTGCAATAGAATTGATATGGCTATCGAAATTAAGATTCGAATCCAGTGTAACTCCAAGACACTTAAGACTATCGACAGACTCGATCAATTGACCATCAATAAACAGCATAGGGCAACTAGCGTTACGGTTACTAGAATGAAACGTAATGGCCTTCGTCTTATTAGGGTTAATCGAAAGTTTGTTATTTCTTACTAACGTAGAAATGAAAGTGAGGTGGTTGTTAATATGAGTTTGACTTATATCCGGTCTGAATAACAAAAATATGTCATCTGCATATACAAATGGCTGGCAAAAGTTATTGGTCATTGAGGTAATAACATCATTAATATAGACAAGAAATAGTAGGTGCCCCATTACAGAGCCCTGAGGCACCCCAGATGTAACAGATCGAATTTGAGAATTAACTCCATTTAATGAAACATATTGAGTGCAAATCATCGCATTCAAAATTTGTTTAAATCAGTTCATATTTTGTTATAGTCCACCTATAGATGACGCTCCCAAAAAGGCTTATTTAAGCCATAAACACCTCATTTTGTAAGAAATTTAGCTTAAACAGTGCAGTTTGTATTCTATTTTGGCAAGAATTTATGTCAATAATACTTATACAAATAAAATTTTATTTTGTTGTAGTCCCCGTGTATATGAAGCTCTCAAAAAAGGTATTTCAAGCCACAAACACCAGATTTTTCAGGTGAAGAGTTTGGCTAAAGAATTTGCGTCCTAAAAATTGGAGCGTTTGTTTTAATAATTTACTTAAAGAACAATTAAGAAAGTACAGTCGGGTAAACCGACTTATGAATCCCCTCACCTTGAGTCCCAAAAAATATTAGAACATTTATTTATTTTTTATGTTTTAATTAAATTATTATCAATTTAAATTGCATTTAATAATTTTAAAGTATGTACTGGTATTAAAGTTAAAAGTTGTTAACTTTTGGTACAGAAATGTCCATTTGTGTGGGAGGTACCAAAAGGGGCGCGCCAATAACGCCCATTTCACTCTGGACTCTTGGTACTATAAAAGCATTACACTGTACAAAATTTCAAGTATTTATATGCACTGGTATTAAAGTTATTAGCTGCTTACTTTTGGTGTCAAGTGGTCTATTTGTGTAGGAGGTACCAATAGGGGCGTGCCAATTACGGTCACTTTTCTCTTGACCCTAGGTACTATAAAAGCATTGCACTGTACGAAATTTCAAGTACATATTTGTATGCACTGGTATTAAAGTTAAAAGCTGTTAACTTTTGGTACAACAAGGTCCATTTGTGTGGGAGGTACCAAAAGTGGTGTGCCAATAACGCCCATTTTTCTCTATATTCTAGGTACTATAAAACATTATACTGTACTAAATTTAAGTATTTGTATTCACTGGTATTAAAGTTATAAGCTTGTAACTTTTGGTACAAAATGGTCCATTTGTGTGGGAGGTACCAAAAGGAGCGTGGCAATAATGCCCATTTTTCACTGAATTGTAGGTACTATTAGTAGTTTATACACTTGTACTAATGTTATAAGCTGTTAACTTTTGGTGCAAAATGGAACCTTTGTGTGGGAGGTACCAAAAGGGGCGTGACAACAACGTCCATTTCCCCCTGGACTGTAGGCAATATAAAAGCATAAAACTGTACAAAATTTCAAGTATTTTTATACACTGTTATTAAGGTTATAAGCTGTTAACTTTTGGTGCAAAACGGTGCATTTGTGTGGGAGGTACCAAAAGGGACGTGGCAACTTCGCCCATTTTTCTCGAGTTGAGAGCGACTAATAAACTAATACTATGTGTGGAAGATCAGAAGATTCGAATAGGTATAGCAGTTATTAAAGAATCAATATTTCACAACATTGTAACACTTTGTGGGGGAGGTACTAGAAGGAGTGGACCAATATGGCCCATCTTCGAACTTAGCCGCAGATAGAAAAAAATATTACCACATTTGAAGTGAGTCAATCTTTTCGAGATTTATCGTGCGCACCAGCCAGCAGACAGACAGACGGACGGACGGACATTGCTCATTCGACTTAAAATGACCCAAAACGGATTTCCTCCGAATATACTTGGGGTCTTAGGTCACTCCTTCGATGTGTTACACTTTGGCTCGTACCAAATGATATATACCCTCGTCACACTAAAGTGAGGGTATAAAAATAATAATTGTTTTACAAAAAATTTAATATAAAAAGTAGAATTACTTCACAGCAATGCGATTACACAACGACAAAGTGAATCATCAGACAAATTACACCACAACGTCTACCAACATTATAAATATAAATTTTGCTGTGGTAATTCCTGTTAAAACGCCAGAGAGAAGTGGAAATATCTATTTATTGTATTAATAGATCCGTGTTGCATATTCTACATGCTGCCTTTCACATAAACGTAATAATAATGTTTTTGTTTTATTCGATCTGCTTTCATAGTACATATTTTGTTTTTGCACTTAGTTAGGTTCAAGATCGTTTTTGTTGTTTTCAAATACTGAAAATAGAATTTTTCTGCCAAAAAACGTATTTGGGTATATGACGATTCTATAACGTTTTATTTCAGAAAACATGACGCTTTTGACGATTTTTTTTACCAATTTGCCGATTTTTGGGAAAAAAAATCTGACAGCACTGGTCATAATCATGATGTCAGTATATTAATATTGAAAACTACGTATACGTAATACGAGTACGTATACGTATAAAATAAAACAGAAAATTTTATGAGATTTTTAAGGCAATTGTGTGCACTTTTTCGGGTAGGTTTGTTCTCCCTCTTTTCCTATTCAATATCTAAAACTTTGCTTCATGGCTTTATTATAACTGTATCAAATTTATGAGGTGAAATCTGTTTTATAATTTTTGTAGCTATTAATTATTATTTATTTAATTTTTAAAGTTATGTCTGGCTCGAGGTCATGTATAAATTAAAAACTGAAAACTGATGGTGTTGTTTTTATTATGTTTTATTTTTATTTATTTCCGATATTTCGATCGTCTTCGACGATCATCTTCAGGGGTTTTCACTTAAAAAATAACAAAGAACGTATATTATTTAAAGAAAAATTACAAAAATATATCACGATATTTACATTTAAACAAAACAAACGACTTGTGGCTAACACAGCATTTTTTCAACTAACAATTTTATTTTCTCGGTTTGTATTTTTCTACTAAGTTGCGATAAATTTGTGCACAGTGGTCAGTGTCAGTCTTATAGTTCATTCTTACGTCAGTAGGTACATTAATTATGTACAGCATTTCCAGAGTATATCTTTTCTTATAATTGTTCTCCTGTGTCAATATGTCAACGTCCTTGAAATTTGGCTCATGTCCCGTCAGAGTACAATGTGCTGCTATAGCTGTTTTTTGCTCCAAAGGTTTATAACTTGCTTTATGGTCAGATTTATGTCCTGAAATTCTAGTCTTTAATTTAGTTTTTGTCGTGCCAACATATACCTTTTGGCATATGTTGGTCTTGTCCCCATTACATTTTATCTTATATACTAAGTTTGATTTGTCCTCTTTTTTAATTTTCGATTTTGTCCTACTGAAAAAGTTATTAACTGTATTGTTTGTTTTAAGCGCTAGTTGATACTTGTACTTATTGTAAATGTTGGATTTGCAGAATCTTTCTGAAAAACCTGCGATGTATGTTGAGGTCTTGTATATCTTCGCCATTTCTTCTTTTGTTTCAATTATTTTTGTTGATTTATCCTTCACGTGTCTTATTGAATCGTCAATAGTGTTTTTAGGAAAATCGTTAATTCTTAATATGTGTCGTATCTTGTCTTCATTATCTTTGTGATATGCTTCGTCACTGACGTTTAGGACTCTGCTGATGAAATTTGTAGCCGTGTTAATTTTTATTCGTCGGGGATGTTTAGAGTAGTAATTTATTAATCGTCCAGAAGCTGTTGGTTTTTGGTACCAATTTAATTTCAGCATGCCGCTTTGTCTATGGATTATTGAGTCAAGATATGGCAACTTGTTTAGAGTCTGTAATGTTGTGTCCACCTGAGTTCTCTTAACAATACAGAATATGTCATCTACATATTTTTGTCAATATTCTGTGTTTGAGCGTCAGTTTTGATATTGAAGCGCCTAATAATGCCTCCATTATGATGTCTGCAATGATCGGAGATGCTGGTGATCCCATTGGTAGTCCTTTTCGTTGCTCGTACACTTTGTCGTCATATATAAAATATCTCGTGTCCTTTATACAAAATGTCAAAATATCTATAAACAAATCAATTGGAATATTTGTATATTGTTCAATTTTGTTCCATTTGTCCTTTATAGTTTTTATAGCTAGGTTTACTGGTATGCTAGGGAATAATGATACTACATCGAAGGAGATACAAATTTCGCCATCTTCTATAGGCATGTTGTTGATTCTTGATTTAAATTCTGTTGCGTCCTTCACATTACACTGGTAGTCCTTCGTCAAGTTTTTTAAAATATTTACTATGTATTTCGAGAGTCCATAAGCCGGAGAATTTATCGATGAGCAAATTAGTCGCAAAGGTGTGCCATCTTTATGAATTTTTGGCAGCCCGTATATTCTAGGTGCCGTTGCTGTTTTAGATGTCAATTTGTTTTTATCCGTCAAGTTAATAATATTCTTATTGAATAATTTTTCTATGAATTGTTCTTAATCTACAAGCCTGACGTTGGATCTCTTTTAAGTCGTTTATATGTGCATATATCTCGTAATATTGTTTTCATTTTTTACGTCATAGTCATCTTTGTACATTTAATTTTATTTCTTTATAGGCTTAACTGGACTATTTACAGGTATTGTTAAAAATTGTAAATATTCAAGGTCCGATTGTAAAATAACATCAAAAGTTCCTGTAATTGATTTTTTAAGTTAGTATACCTTAGAATAATCCGAAATATGATTGTTTCTTTATACACTAAAAGGCGCTGATATTATTTTATGTAAATAAGAAAATAGAATTTCTGTAGTGGCGCAAAAAATAAATTTTTAATTAAGACACTCTTAAAGTAAATGAGCGATATGATCTTAGCAACTTATATTCATCTCTAAGTTAAAGTTATATGAAATTTAATAATTAGAAAAGTATGTCCTAAAAAGTTGCACCTTTTCTACAATTTAACGAAATATTAAGAACCATATCAAATTCTAAATAGGGAATCATTATAATGAAATTATAGTTGAAACACCCAAACAACTTCACGAAAAGTATAGATTTAGTCTTGCCCCACCCTCGAATGGTCTAAAGAGCAATTAATATATAAGCAAAGGTTTTAAAAAACAGTTATAATCGTTTTTTCTCTTCGAGACTTCTATCCAATAAATTGCCAAAGAAATCAACAGCATGCATCATCATCATCAGCATTACTATTATCATTGTTATTGTTGCAGTTGTCGTCGTTGTTGTTATTATTCGCATTAACCAAATGACCATCATACCACCACATGCTTCAAGCTTCTTACTGCAGACCGACCGACCGGCCAGTCAGCCAGCTACCAAGCAAATCAAAAAAACCAGTTTGAATGAAAACGCATCCACACATCCATTTATTTTGCGGCACGCATAATAATTTTACACGGTCGGTCCGTGGTTTGTCTTTTCTCTATGGTCATGCCGGGTCCCCGGCCTGGCCAGGCCAAGCCAGTCCTGTCCAAGCAACAGAGCAACCCATCCAATCACCAACTTAAATTATAAATGTGTACACTTTAGAGGACAAAGTCAAGGCTACACAGCACAGTCCAGTCCGGTTGCCCGTTTGTCGGTTTGCCGGATTGCAGCAGCAGCAGAAGCGGTGATGGAAGTACATACACATGTATACACATACCTATAATATATATTTGCCATTAGGTATGGTACATGTAGTATCTAATGTCCAGAGATTGCTGCCGACCAAGTCTTTTTGTTTGCTTAAAGTTAAAAAGGAAAGAAACAAAACAAAAACAAGTTGCAAATCTATAGATGTTATTTGTTGCTTCGTTTATTTCTCGCTTCATTGAACGTTGGCGTTTGGCATTGGTGACTCGTTTTTCTTTTTGGGGAAGAGGAACGTCGTTTTATTTGCGTGTTATTTGCTTCGCAGGCAGCTGTACCCCGCTTTCATTGTCGTAGGAAGAGTTTATACTTTTTTCTTTGCTCTTTCTTTCTGGTCAAGTTTCGAATTTCTGGTATCTACCACACTTTGTTGTTCTTGTTTGATTTAAGCAATTTTACGCAATTCTTATATATTTTGAGATTCTTTAAGTGGCACTCACTACAGCATGATCTGCACGCATTTGGAGTTTATCGATGTGTTTGGAAATTCTATTCAAGATAAAATAACAAAAATATACTAACTGCCAATTTTTCCACGTTTTTATGAGGCTTTTATTTAAAAATTATTAACATTTTCTCAGGATTTTTTCGCAATATCTTCGAAATCGCTGAACAGATGAAAAAAGCAGTTGAAGGATATTGAATTTTAGTTTCTTTAAATCTGTCCTAAACCAATTGGGATTAATGGTTCTAGAGTTATGCTATACTAGTATATCGTCATCAGAAACGAAAAAGGGCGTAACAACAAGAAAAATGGAAATTCAGTTTTTGATGGATTTCGGTACACTGCATCAAAATACACATCCTGACAAATTTTTAGCGTCGTAATATTATAAATAGCGAATTTATTAATGAAATTCAAAAGGGCCTAACAGCAAATTATTTCCTTAATAGTTAAAAAATCCTATTTCACTCAATTTTCACAAAGAAGTTATAAATCATGTTTGTGTGATTTTATGTATGCATCATTATGTTTAGATATTACCTGAAAACCATGTTTTTCTGCAGCAATTTTCATTTTATTCAGTTTTTTGCTTCTTCTGTAAAATTTTCAAACATGATGATAGGTCCTTTTTCGTTTCTGATGACGATATGGTTCTTGATTTCTAGTTTTGCCTATAATCGTTTAACGCGAGAACTATATCCAAACCGACTACACAATCTTATGCCGCAAAAATTTAGTACGAGTAATATATACGAGGGCGGTCCCAAAATTAGTCGGCTTAACAAAGAAAACGCCAAAAATTTGGGAAATTTTGTCTATATTTCTCAACATAACCTCCTTTTAGCTCCATACACATTTTTCAGCGTTTTTCAATAGCTTCGATACCCAGTTTATAGTAAGAACTGTCTAGCTCCTGAAAATAGCCACCAACCGCAACCTCCACCTCTTCATGGCTGGCAAATCTTTTTCCGCCGAGCGATTTTTCAAGTTTGAAAACAAAAAATAATCCGAGGGAGCTAAATCTGGCGAATAAGGTGCGTTTAATTTATTGATTTTGGCCATCGCAATAGTGAATGTGTGAACTGGTGCATTGTCTTGATAGTGAGCAAATGCGGTACCCATCTTGCGCACAGCTTTCTTATCATCAAATGTTCCGTCAATATGCGATGTATAGCAATTTTTGAAACACCTATGACTTCAGCTATCTCACGAAACTTCAACCGAAGGTCATCCAATACCATTTTGTGGATTTTTTTAACCATTTCTGGCGTGGACACTTCAATTGGCCGACCACTAAGGTGTTCGTTTTGGCAGCTCGTATGGCCCCGTTTAAACTCTGCCACCCAATATTTTACAGTTTTAAACGTAGGAGACTTTACAAAAAAAAAACTCGACGTCAAAAACTATCAGTATATTGGGACGACTACCACAGAAGACTCACAGAAACAATAAAAACATTAGATCGGCAAAACGTAACGCCTGGAGGCTTTTCTGTGAGCAGGTAGACAGCGTTAACAGCATGTCTAAAATGAAAAAGTTCATCTTAAAAACTCATATCCAAACCGAAACACTGGTGGAAGACACGAGTAAAAGGATGGAAACTATAGAGGCTCTTGATAAAAACTAATTTTCCGACTGGTATTGCTGGACCAACAGAGGAACAGCTACAGAACAATAATGTATTGCAGCAAGTACCTATTACGGATATAACAGATGTTATGGTTAAAGAAGCGATAAAACGCATCTCTCCCTTCAAGGTTGCGGGACCGGATTCTACAGAATGAGATGGATCTGGTATCAACTCAACTGGCTGGAGTATTCACTGCATGTCTAACCATGCATATATCCCAAACAAATTTACGTTGTAATATTTACTTCTACGGGGCAAACATCCAAACCAATTATGCAGAAGAGCTGAGGAGGCACTTAACATAGCCCAGATTCATACTCGGCAACTTTTTCCAAGCCAGTGTCAAAGTTTGTAGGAGAGAGAAGAAGAGAGCTCTTTCCGTCTGCCTCTCTCTCCAACAAACTTTGACACTTGCTTGGAAAAAGTTGCCGAGTGTGAATCTGGACATATCATATAACTGGACACAACCAAGTGGATTAAATGTTAACCCAGACAAAACAGAAATATTTCTATTTACAAGGATAACGAAGATTCCGCGTTTTACCAATTGTTGTATCTCAGAAACTATCAGAAACTCAATTGGAAAGATCATATTTATAAGTTAAGTTCCACAGATGTTGGTCGTTGTGCAGAAGAGCTAAAGGTTCAAAATGGGGAATACGTCCAAATATGACACACTGGCTCTAATCACGCTCGTGTAAATAATAACATACGCCTCTGTAGTGTGGCGGACATCAATGGTCAAGAAGCGCAACGTAATAATTTTGCAAAAAATTTAACGCATGTCCTGTCTAGGCATAAGCGGGGCACTTAGAACCGCACCAACAAGAGCGATGGAGACTATACTGCACATCTAACCAATAGACATCCGTATAAAGTATGTGACAGCCCTCACAGCAGGACGTCTACCTGACCACAAGTCGTTCCATAAGAAGATTTTTTAATCTCTACTTGGTCACATTCAAACACCAGAAATCTCCGACCACATTCCTGAAGTGCGATTTACAGCTACCTTTGATTCGTTTGTGCCAGACAGACGCTCCTGTGAAAACGGAACACTGGCACATGATCCAGTGGAAACCAGCTCTACACGGATGGGTCCAAGCTGGGAGGAAGGACGGATCTGGAACTTTTTATTGATGAAAGGCGAACTTCCGCCTTTCAGACCATAACACGGTATTTCAAACATAAGTTCGAGCATTCACGGAGTGTGTGAACTGGCTCAGTAATACCACACTAAAATATGACAATATCTTCACAGATAGTCAAATGGCGATCAAAGCAATTACATCGGAAAGGGTCAAATCCAGAACTGTGTGGCCTTCGGTAGCTTAATGGTTAGTGCGTTAGACTTGGATCCCGAAGGTGCTGGGTTCAACTCCCAGCCATGGCACCGGAAAAATTTAACATCAACATTTCATGTTTTCATCATAATTCGAGTTTCTGCAGCTAAAAATAACTCACCGGTCGCAATACCACTACAACAATATCTGATCACACAAGTCAACAGGGAAGCTAAAAATAGACATAACACCATGACGACTATTAACAGAAATGCAGCGCTTCTAGTGGAGAATAGAAACGGCAACACTCAAATAACATCCATTCCCTGATATTAACAGACGAATGTTAATGTATAACCGGACAACATTGAGTGGATGAAAACAACATAAGTATCGATAATCGGATATATGCCGGAACGAAGTCTGTAATAGAAATAGACTTAGGGATTATCAACTCAGCGTCTCCAAGCTGCTACAACAACTGAAAAAACCATAAATGATTACTTAGCCCATGGTCAACTGCGTATTTTCTGGGTACCAAGACACAACGCAGGCACAGTTTAGGTTCAAAGGGCAGAGAACTTCGCAAAAGTAGTAGCAACTGCAAAAATACTGAGGGGTGACCCAAATGAGAAGAAAACAAGTAGATTTCTAAAACTAAACAAGATCGAGATTAGTAAGATGATGAGTGTTCTAATGGGACACTCAAGCTTACAAGCACATATGTACATATTCATAGCAGAGGGCTAGCAGAAAACGACGAATGGAGGGCATGCAGGGAAAACATCGAAACGATGGAACATTTTCTTTGTCACTGCCCAACTTTCACACATGCAAGGTCCCGATATTTCGGGTCTGACATATTGCCAGACTTAACTCATCTCAGGGGATACGACTGGAAGATACTGAGAAAATTCGTGTCTAGTACCGATTTTCTCTAACTCGATAGATACAGGGTTTTCCAACAAGAGGTGTTATTTTGAATCATCCGGTATTTCGGTAGCTGTCACTTTTGAAGCTTTTATTCTTTGACATTTGACAAGTAGAAACTACACCATTACTAAATATGAAACGATACACGATTCAACAACGCATTGAAATTATTAAAATTCACTACAACAAGTAAGAAAGTTCAGTCGGGTAAACCGACTAATGAATCCCCTCACGTTCACGTTCGCAAAAAAATATTGTAAATTTATTTATTTTTTTGTTTTATTTAAATTATTATCATTTTAAATTGCATTTAATAACGTTAAAGTATGTACTGGTATTAAAGTTACTTTGGTACAAAATGGTCCATTTGTGTGAGAGGTACCAAACATGCGTCCCAATAACGGTCACTTTTCTCTGGACTCTAGGTACTATAAAAGCATTACACTGTACAAAATGTCCAAGTATTTGTATGCTCTGGTATTAAAGTTAAAAGCTGTTAACTTTTGGTACAAATAGGTCCATTTGTGTGGGAGGTACCAAAAGGGGCGGGCCAATAACGCCCATTTTTCTCTGGACTCTAGGCACTATAAAAGAATTACACTGTACAAAATTCCAAGTATTTATATGCACTGATATTAAATAACTTTTGGTACAAAATGGTCCATTTGTGTTGGAGGTACCAAATGGAGCGTGGCAGTAATGCCCATTTTTCATTGTATTGTAGGTACTATTAAACCATTACAATGTACAAAATGTCAAGTCTTTGTATGCACTGGTAACAAAGATATAAGCTATTTTCTTTAGTTTCAAAATTGTCCATTTGTGTGGGAGGTACCAAAAGAGGCGTGGCAACTTCGCCTATTTTTCTCGAGGCAATAGTGACAAATAAACTAATACTATGTGTAGAATTTCAGAGGATTTAAATAAGTAGTATAGAAGTTATTAAATAATCAATATTTCACTAAATTTTAACCCTAGAAGGAGTGGACCAATATGGCCCATCTTCGAACTTAGCCGGAGATAGAAGAAAATATTACCACATACCTAATTTGATGTCAATCGGTTACTCCTTTCGAGAGTTATCGTGCGCACCAGCCAGCAGACAGACAGACGGACGGAAGGACATTTCTCATTCGAGTTAAAATGACCCAAAACGGATAGGTCACTCCTTCGATGTGTTACACTTTTGGTTCGTAGCAAATGATGTATACCCTCCTCTCTAAGGTGAGGGGATAAATATATACCCTCCTCTCTAAGGTGAGGGGATAAAAATGGTGAAAATCTTGCAGTCACAGTTCGCAAAACTAAAGCATTTTTGGGTCGTCGTTAAGCACCTATTCGGGATTGGTGGAAAAAATTCTATCTGTTGGGACAAGTTAGTGATGTGAAGAATAAAACCCGTGCACGTCGCTCAAGAACAACTGAGAATATTGCTACTGTAGCCCAAAGTGTTGAAGAAAACCCAGGTTTGTCCTTTCCTCGTCGTTCTTTGGAATTGGGCATTCCACAAATGTCATTACACCGTATCTTGCATAAAGTCTTGGGTCTTAAGGCTTATAAAGTTCAGTTAACACAAGAACTCAAGCCGGCCGACCATCAACAACATCGTGTCTTTGCTGATTGGGTCCTTGAAATGCATGAAAATGTTCCGAAATTCCATCGAAAAATCATCTTGACTGATGAGGCCCATATCCACCTCGGTGGCTACGTCAACAAGCAAAATTGTCGCATCTGGGGCTCGGAAAACTAAAGAGTTATTGTTGAGAAGCCTCTTCATCCTTAACGTGTGACTGTTTGGTGCGGGGTCATTGGACCTTACTTTTTCGAAAATGAGGTTGGATCAACAGTTACGGTGAATGGATTGCGCTATCGAGAGATGATTAACGATTGTTTATGGTCGGAGTTGGATGGTATTGATCTGAACAACGTTTACTTTCAACAAGACGGCGCTACGTGCCACACAAGCAACGAAACCATTGCTATGTTACGGGAAAAGTTTCCGAACCGTGTTATCTCTCGAAGAGGTGATCACAATTGGCCACCGAGATCTTGAGATTCAACACCTTGCGACTTCTTCCTTTGGGGCCACGTGAAAGATAAGGTCTACGCCAACAGCCCAGCGTCGATTCAAGACCTCAAAGATAGAATTCGTGAGGCTATCGAGGACATAGGGCTGCCACTTTGCGATTTGGTTATGGAAAATTTCATGAAAAGGATATGGTCCTGTAAGCGTGGTCGTGGTGGGTGGCCATTTGGCTGATGTTGTTTTTCATTATTAACGACATACCTTCCTCTTTATTATGAAATAAACATCCGATCATTTATCTCAACAAATGGCATTTCTCTTTGAATACCAAAATAACACCTCTTGTTGGAAAACCCTTTATAAAAATGTCAAAATAAGGAGCGCACAACAGGTTTTAAACGTATCATCTCTTCAACCTAACCTAACCTAACGAAGTATTGTATTACATATCGGTGACCAATTTTTTCCATGTTTACAAATTCATTGAGATTGTTTACTTTTGAGTACTCAAAAAAAAAATAACAACGTGGCGACTTGAAACTTAAAACATATGTTTTAGAAGGTTGCCACTTTTTACGGAAGTATTTTTTTTCAAACTACTACCACCATCAGGTTGGCTAATTTTGGGACCTCCCTCTTAGCTGACATCTTCAGGAATCAATTCAATCCTGAATTAGCTTTAAGATCAAAGACAAATATAATATCAGATGACATTCCTACCCGTAGCGAGTAAGTGTCGGTGAGAACGGATAGGAATTGGATTTCAACGAGTGACATTTCCGACGGATTTTCACTATTTTTTGCAACTGCCACAATTAAAAAATTAATGTTAATTGATAAGTGTAAAAAAGTTCAAGCTATGTTTTTGGAAAACGGTCCAGATTTTGATAATTTGTCCGGAAGAAATGTCTTCTTATATATGTATAGGACATTTTTCTAAGCTTACCTCAAAAATTTCCTATTTTGAAATGGAAATAGCGATTAAAAAAACGATTATTAATATAAATTCACATGAAAGCCAGTGTTATAATAAAGGGTATACGCGATTCGGTTCGATTGAACTTAACACCATTTCCAGATTTTCCTTTGAAGGAAAGGCGAAATAAATAACTAAATAAAACCAATGCCAACAGCTGTCTTTGATTGGACTGGAGGAAGGTTAGCTGATATTTCTTACTCTCTCATAAAGCCCACATCAATGCAAAACGCCTTAACAAAGATCGACAGATAACATCCCACAAAACCAAAGGAAAAAACGAGAACATAACCAAAAGAATATTTTTGAAAGGAAAAGTTTTGTTGAAGATCACATCAACATAATAAGGAATTTAAAGAGCTACTTTTTTTTGGTAACTAACAATGTTCAAACTGAACGATTATAAGATACATACATGCATACCAGTACATATGTATGTATATCCTTAAAAAATGTCATGCCGAAGTTTTTGCCTCAATCTGATGTAGGTTTATTTCTTGACTGGCTGGCTGCCTTCTTTATTGCCTGCATTCATTCTCTTTAGCATACGAGTATTGTATATTGTCCTTTTGTTATAGCCATGTTATTATTATGATGGCTTTTTTATGATATATCTTCGTTTATATGTATGTCAGCAACAGCAACGCCAAACGTCAACAACAATAATGCGAGTGTATTACAACAAGAAAAGGGGGGGTTATACGAGTAATTCTCAGCCAGATCATTATTTATTCAAAATTTGCTTCATTGTGTACAAAGAAGGCCTATGAGTGACTATAAAGTGTCATTCTATATGTATTTAAATACGAGTACATACATACATACATACATACATACATACATTGTACATCCAAACACACATACATTTAATGTATGTGTACATCCTAAAAGCTTTTGATGACGATGAGCTGCAGAGGAATAGGTTTTAATGTCTATATGTTTGTGTGTTTGTACATTTTATATTAAAACCGCAAAAATATTTTATTGAGTACGAGCAGTTGAAAGTCAGGTGTGTGGTGGATTTTTTCATATACGAGTACAGTGCATGAGGGTATGTTTCCCTAGACTAGAGTGTCCGCTCAAAACGCAAACTTGGGGAAAACAATGAGCTACCACTTCTCAACACCCTTTGTTTGCTAGGTTCCAAAGCTGAAGTAGGCTAAATTTGGTCGCCTGTGTCAAGCTCCAAGTTGTGCAGCTATACAGTAAGATGGATTTGACGCTGCAGTTGAAAATTCTTATTTTGGTTGTACGCGAGATGTTGTTGCCTGACCGTCTATACAAAGCGGAGTTACATTTGTTGTTCCTACTCTCATGAGCTTGGTCTTTTTAGCATTTATTTTTAGACCGACAGCATTTTCTATCAGGCGTTACAGCTTGGCTTTTATATCTTCAAAACTATGCGCGAAAAAACATATATCGTCAGCGTAGTCGATGTCGCAAAGAAAATTGTTGACGTTCCAACGGATGCCATATGGTACTTGGTGGTTTGTTGCTTCCAAAGCCGAATCCAGGAGAATTAGGAAGAGAGTGGGCGGGGATGTTATCCGGACCGGTTGCTTTACCATTTTTGAGCGATTTTAAGACTGCTTCAATCTCTTCATATGAAGGTGGGGCTGTAGATATATCCCTTCTTCGATTACGGCGTACGGGAGTTTCAGTGCTTCACTCGATGTTGATATTTCCGTACTAAAAAACTTGCGCCATCGATCTACTTGTTTGTCTGTATGTGGAAATTTTGTGGTCGAAAACAATATCCTACCTAGAAAAACTACTACTATCACTGGACTCAACATTGTCGAAATAGGTATATCCAAAGGCTATACATTCTGTTACAGTTTTGGACTAGCTCAGTGTAATCATACGGCATCAGAGAAATATACTCCTTAGTAGCCGACCAAACCTAATCTTATCTGCTGTTTGTAATACGTCCAGTTGGCTTATCTACTCCTTAGTAGATGACCAGTTGGGTTATCTACTCCTATGTAGATGACCAGTTGGGTTATCTACTCCTTAGTAGATGACCAGTTGAGTTATCTACTCCTTAGTGAACGACAATTTGTATTATCTATGCGAGATTGTGTTATATATTCCTTAGTAGAGGACCAGTTGGGACTGGCTTTCGAAGTTCAACGATTAAATAGTAAACATTTACATAATTGGTTTCAAATGTGGCTTACGCGGTCTTACATTGAGGATCACGTACAGTGGGTTTTCTTTTGGACCAATAACTGGATATGTCACACAGTGGCAATTCAACACCTCCAATGACAAAGACATGTTAAAGTTACCGGTTGTTTTCATATAAAAGGGATAACCTAATCTGAGTACCGATTCTTATCCTTAAAGAACTTATCACGCGTTTGGTACTGTACCGGTCCAATTTCCCACAGAGATTAATACTACATGAAGTTCCGGTGTGTAAAATTCGATGCTTCAGTTGTTTGCTGATTTGATTTGATAAGTTTAAGTAAAGCAACAAACGGAAATGGAAGATATTGGTGAGTAAAATAATACAAAAATTTTAAATCTGCAAAATAATAGGCTGATATAAGAAAAAAGCAGGATTGTTAAACCAATCTTACATTTTTTTATGCTTTCTAAATCTAGTAAGACTTTACAATTTATGTCTAGCCCTGTCTAGCGTAAGAATGAAACAAGATGTTAGTTCCAAATGTCCTGTTTTTTAATATATAAGTCTCCACGTTCGATTTTATGCGATTTCTGGGAAAATACGATTTTCCAGGCTTCTTTTAATATTTGACTTATAAAGAAACAAAAGATGGAAAATAATGAAATCGTATTCCGATATTTATTAGGGAAAATTAATATTGATGAATTTCATGAACATCATATTGAGCGTTCATATTTATGCGAATTGGTTCAAATGTCATAAAAGGGAAGATTATTATCTGCGAAAATGTTCAGATTGAATTGCCGAAAAAAACTAAATTAAAATAGATACGACATCGAAAAAAACATGTTCGAATGATATTAAACCGGTCATTGGACGTCCACAACTGAATAATTTGAAAAAATTAGAGGGAAACTTTCAAGTAGTAATGATACCGAAACCTTAGTAGGAGCAGCATCAGGGAGATTTAGATTTGGCATTAGACTTAAATCAGAAGGTTATTTGGCCAGGATGAAAATACACCCCTTTCAATGCCAGTGGAAGAAGCTTTAACATTTATATTAGAAAACAAGTAAGAAAGTTCAGTCGGGTAAACCGACTTATAAATCCCAATACCTTGAGTCCCAAAAAAAATATTTTTTTTTTTTGGTTTTAATTAAATTAAAGGGGTTTCCAACAAGAGGTGTTATTTTGGTATTAAAAAAAATGCAATTTTTCAGATAAATGATCGGATGTTTATTTCATAATAAAGAGGAAGGTATGCCGTTAATAATGAAAAACAGAATCAGCCAAATGGCCACCACGACCACGCTTACAGGACCATATCCTTTCCATGCAATTTTCCATAACCAAATCGCAAAGTGGCTGCCCTATGTCCTCGACAACCTCACGAATTCTATCTTTGAGGTCTTGAATCGACGTTGAGCGGTTGGCGTAGACCTTATCTTTCACGTGGCCCCAAAGGAAGAAGTCGCAAGGTGTTAAATCACAAGATCTCGGTGGCCAATTGTGATCACCTCTTCGAGAGATAACACGGTCCGGTCGTTGCTTGTGTGGCACGTAGCGCCGTCTTGTTGAAAGTAAACGTTGTCCAGATCAATACCATCCAACTCCGACCATAAAAAATCATTAATCATCTCTCGATAGCGCAATCCATTCACCGTAACTGTTGATCCAACCTCACTTTCGAAAAAGTAAGGTGCAATGACCCCGCCGGACCATAAACCGCACCAAACAGTCACACGTTGAGGATGGTGAGGCTTCTCAACAAAAACTCTTGGGTTTTCCGAGCCCCAGATGCGACAATTTTGCTTGTTGACGTAGAAATGGGCCTCATCAGTCAAGATGATTTTGTATCGTTCGTATCGTTTTTTGATCGTTTTGTGTCGTTCGATGATCGTGTATCGTTCCATTTTTAGTAATGGCGTAGTTTCTACTTGTCAAATGTCAAAGAATAAAAGCTTCAAAAGTGACAGCTACCGAAATACCGGGTGATTCAAAAGAAAACCTCTTGTTGGAAAACCCTGTAGCATCTGCCATATAATAATTGAGCTAGATGACTGAAATTTGGTACAGATACTTCTTACAGCTGCAGGGGATTGAAAATGGGCAATGCATCCCACCGATTTGACTTCTTAACGTCATAAATAACTGGGGTTTATTTATACGCGGATTCCTTCACTCGAACAACGGTAGTCGTATAGGTCCACTTATACCCGTAATCCTTCACACGAACAGCGGTACTAGTAGGTCCATTTCTTCTTGACCCTTAACGCCACAGAGAGCGAAATATAGTTGTGAAATGTAGTTGTCTTTTTAAGAAATCAGTCTATTCCTGGATTACGCTGCCTATATGGAAATGTGGGACATTTTAGTGTGACCAGCCCAAAAATGTTAAATTTTGAAATGTGACGAATTGAGCTATACTTGAAATCATCAAAAAGATGAGAAGGGATGAGGGTTAGCCCTAAAACTATATTATGGACAAATTAGAACAACGCCACTGTTTTTATTTATTACTTACATTTATTCGTACTTCATCGGTTGGTACGTACAATGACGTCGTCTGTCGTCGTTATTCTGCATATAGTACAATATACTCGTACGTACGACAAACGACGAGTAATGAATATGTGCTCCTAAGTAGTATACGAAGAACGACTACATTAGTCTACTTACACTGCAAAACACAGCCCAACACTGAAGTCCCACTGAATAGCGACAGACAGACTACTACTCCAGTGGCAAGATCCGCACACTATTTCCTCTCCACCACTGCATGGGGCCACTTGTGTGTGAGTGTTTGTGCCTGTGTGTCCGTCCGTCCGCCTATCTTTCTGTATGGGACATACAAGTATTTAGTAGTGTCTGTGTGTGTCTTTTTTGATTCCAGCAAACTCTGTGGTCATGTTGCTGCTTTTGCCGCTTCGATATGGCAATTGGATTTTGCTCGCTCAGTCTCATCACAAACGTTGACGTTGACGCACAAACCGAACCGAACCGCCAAGAAACTCAAGTAGATGAAATGAAATAAAAAAGAGCGTTGTTTTTTACAAAATACAAAAATAGTCATTTTAAAAAACGTTTTCGTGATACGTTCGTTACAAGAAGAGGAGGGAAAAAAAGAAACCCCATAAGAATCTAACAACAAAAGCGTTTAAACAAAATGTACAATGATTCATGCGCTTGCGCGTGCCGCTTAAAGTGCAAAAAATTATAATAATGAAGAGTGATAATAATAAAACAATACGAGTATATGGAAATCGTGAATTAAATTAAACCAAAACAAAGAGTCGTGTTTAGAGGAGATACAAAAAATTAATTTGAATCTTAAAAAAAAGAAATCAAAAGAACCGGATGGTGTTAGAAATTGTGAAAAAGGTGAAAAATAAATAAAAGTTGGCTTCTAAAATAAAACAGTGCGACGTTGCTTGCTTGTTGTGGTTGCTTGCAAAAAGAAGGTTCGTTGCTAAAGTTGTTTCTCAATCATTTACCACTTATTCTGCCCAACTACTGGAGTTGACCGGATGGACAGACGATGGAGGCATAGTATTGAGTGTGTCTCTACAGTTTACCTTCATTTGTGGCGGAAATTGTTTTAATAAGTTTTTTTGCTGTCTTCACTGGGATTGTTTGTGTCTGACGGGTTTCATTCTTAAATGGCTAAAGCTGCTATCGCTAAGGCAAAAGTGTTTTATGTTAGTGAAGAAGAGCCACCCGGCCCGACTCAAATATGAAATATTACAGGAAATGCAATTGCCCCTGCATTACATACTATGTGAGAGTACCTAATAAGAAACCAAGTCCATCGCAAAGAAATAGTGAAATTACAAGCGGAAGTAGTGGTTGTTTGAATTTTTTTTAAAATAGAGTTTTAATTTCTCTTCCATAAATCGTGTTATTCGTCGCCCAACCTATAAAATTAAATAAAACAGCAGTACTTTTTCTTTTTTTATTATTGGTATAGAGACCCCAAAGCCAAAGAAATGGCCAAGAGTAACATTGTGAAATATTCAACTCATCCAAAACCTGCAAAGAATAAAAACCATCCATCCCATGGCTTGGTCTGGCTGGTCTGGAAAGTGTGTCACAAATACACTGAGTTTCTTCTTCCGAGTGCGAGTAGTTGTTATTCAAATGACACTCACACTCAAGTGTTAATGAACTGTTAAACTCATCCGCAAAAAGCGCAAAAAATAACAAGTAAAAACGGCGCTATGTTCGGCGAGGTCGAATCGTATGTACCCTCCACCATCGTTCGCATATGAAAGGTTTTGGTTACCAATAGACTTATATTACTAAATTGCAGCCCGATTCGTTGAAATTTGTGGTTTTTGTTGCGTGTTGGATGGGAGCTACGTATATCAACACATGGATCTATGAGGTTCGTTGTTCGTGTGAAAAGTTGGGGTTATAAGTTGCTTATGTTACCAATTTTCAGACAGTTTGTGGTCTCTAGGGTGTTACAAAGTAAAATCGGGGAAATGCTGTATATGGGGGCTATATCTAATCAATTTGCCGATATTGCTTATTTTCAATCCCAAATTACATAAGATGTATCTGTACCAAGTTTCAGTAATCTAGCTTAATTTTTGTAGATAGTAGCGTGATTACAACAGAGGGACATGGCCAGGGTTACCATACGTCCTCCTTTGGGAGGACATGTCCTCCTTTTTAGCCAGTGTCCTCCCGTCCTCCCTCCTTTTTCAAAAATGATGGATTTGTCCTCCTTTTGTTACAAATTAAAATTTTTCACAATCAGTAAACCTCCACATGAATTATACTCGGAAGTACTTTTAGTACAAAGTTAGTACTACAATAATTGAGCTGGATGACTGAAATTTGGTACAGATACTTTTTATAGTAACTTAGGATTGAAAATGGGCAATATCGATCAATTTTTAGCATCTTCTGTCCGACTTGACTTATTAACGCCATAGAGACTGCAAATATGTATATCCACTTCAGACGAAATATGGTCATCATAGGTCCATGTTTTGATATAGCCCCCACACACGCAACAAATTTCAAAGAATCAAAAACAGTTGACATGCAATTTATGGTGTAGGTAATGCAAAATTCGGCTTGTCAGATCTTAACGCCGCTTCACTTATTTATTATAACTAACACCTAAAAATACTGGAGCTAGACCCACTTTAAAGAACACCGATTGTCTGTCTGTCTATTTAAAATTGTTCCTTAAGTACAGGTCGCACTTTCATTCCGATCTTGCTAAAATTTGACAATAAGGGCTATTTCATACCTGGGAAGTAATTGGTCAAAGTCGGTTCAGATTTAGATATATGCCCTATATAAATTTTCTTTTCGATATGGCCTTTTAACGCCACAGAAGCTTTTTCATATCCAATCACTTTGAAATTAAGCAGGATGGAGTTTCTTGATCCAAGAGAACAACATTGTCGAATTTGGTGTAAAGCGCTACAAAATACAAATTGTTGTTCAAAGCATTATCATAGAAAATTGTATTATTTAAATGTCCTCCGAAAGTTTCAAACTCTCTTTGTAAATGTTACAAATGTCCTCCTTTTCTGACATAAAAGTCCTCCTTTCCGAAAAAAGGTTATGACAACCCTGGACATGGCTAAATCGTCTTAGAATTTGACGACCTTCATAAATTTTACGGCCTTCGGTAGCTCAGCCGTTAGTGCGGTAGACTTGGATTTCGAAGGTGCTGAGTTCGATTCCCAGCCAGGGCACTGGAAAATTTTAACATCAACATTTTGTGTTTTCATCATAATTCGAGATTCTGCATCTAAAAATAACTCCCAGGACGCACTACCACTACAACAACATCTAATCGCCCAAGTCAACAGGGAAGCTAAAAATATACGTAACACCATGACGACTGTTAACAGAAATGCAAATAGCATCCATAAACATCCATAACAGACAATAGTTAATTAACAATAAAATTGGAGGAAACTATTTGTGGGACTATCTATAAATATGATCTTATTTTCATCAACATTGCCAGAGTTCATTTTCGGATCAAAAAGCGCTTAAATATCAAATAAGGAGGAAATTATATATGAGACTATAAGTATATATAAATATGATCTGGTATTAATAAAATTTGTCTAGAGTTTATTCTCGGGTCAAGAAACATCTTTCTGCCAAATTTCATAAAAAATCGGGTGTAAAATACAAAATCTATAGCGTTTAAATGGAATTTTTATAAGGCAACATCATCTGAATCTGAACCCTGGTAATGCTTAAAAAGCTCTCTGCCGAAATTAGTACTGATCGGATATAAAATAAAGCTTCTATAGCGCTAAGATGTCAAATCAGGAGGACATACATATATGGGGAATTTAATGTCAATTGAGTGAATTTTCAAAACCAATGTCTTCTGATCGTGATGAAACTTGTACTAAGTTTAGTCCTATTGGATAGTAGTTATGACACAAACTTTAAACGAGATCGGTTAACAACTGTCGGTGGAGTTGGACGGTGTTGAATATTGTCATTTTGGTCAAACGTTCCTTTTCCCATTCATATAACTAAATAGGTATTGTATTTAGAAAATGCTGTCCAAAGTCTTGCTTTTTCTTTAATCATGTTAAGTAAATAAAAAAAATCGCAAAAATATTTTTTTGCGAAACTAAAATTTGTTTCACTTTTTTTTTAAATCGTACATATTTATTTCAGATTTTTTTTGCTCAAAAGAATGCATAGGTCAATTCCTTTAAGAGCTTTTTGGTCTATTAGTGCGGTGGGACCTATTTATCTAGCAAAATAAATATAAACCTAAACAAGTTTAGGTTCAACTATATATTTTAGCATAACTGGAGAACCAATTATCGCAATTGCTTCAGAAAAGCTTTAAATAATCCTAAATGAAGTAGCCTTAATCTTCTTCTAATATAATTTCTTCATCCCATCAGCGGTTTCAAATATATCTTACAAGATATTGCGACAAAATTTCAATTTTTTGAGAAATGTTTAATAATTTTTTAGTTAATAACTCTTAAAACATGGAAAAATTCACCAAAATTATATTTTTATTATTTTATAGTCAAGTCTGATAGGTCATGAAAAAAATTAGACAATTCTGAAGAAAATCGATGCACAATTTAAGAAGTTGTAGCTAATTTAGCAAATCTACCAACCCCACAAGTTATCAAAAAATACCAAATGTAATATAACAGAATGTTAATAACATAACATCATCATAATATCTCACTACTAAAATGGTTATTCTATGTTCGTAGACTTACTTAATTAGCTACAACGTGACAATGTTCGTTTCTGGACTGAGAAGTTTCTCTCTGCCGTATATAGTATTGATCGGATTTAAAAAGAGCTTCTGAATCGCAAAGATGTCAAATTGGGCTATATGGTTCATTCATAGACTTACTTAACAGGATATACATGCCAAATGTTATCTCGATATATAATTCGACAATAATTTCCACCTGTACTGTACTACTATGATTAAAAGGATACTTAGGCAGACAGATGTACAGACATGGCTAAATCGATTCGGAAAGAATCACTTCGATCGGTATAATAAACGTCGGGTCTACGTCTTCTCCTTTTGGATTTTACAAAGCTATTATACTGTGCTACAGTGTGGTGTCGGTTATAGTCAATAAAACAAAACCCAAACTGGTAAATTTCAACCCAATGAGGGGAAATTTGTGATTTCTATAGTGTCAAGATGTCAATCCGCATTGGGTCCTTTGTATGGGGGTTATATAAAAACATAGACGATTAAAAAGCTAAATTTCATCATAATTGGTGGAGATTTCCAACTTCTACAGCATCAACAAGTAAAGTCGGGCGAAGGGACTATAGCGTGATCCATTTCGAGGTTCACTGCTTTTTTAAAGAAAAAAACACAGAAAATTCAAATTGAATGGGGAATGTTTATTATCATTTGAAAGAACATTCTTTGGCATTTATTTTTTGAAGATTATGTCTATCAAATGTTGGCCGCGGCTACGTCTCAGATGGTCCATCCGTTGAGTCCAATTTTCGATGACTCGTTCGAGCATTTCGACTGGTAACTGGCGTATGACACGCGTGATGTTTTGCTCCAAGGCCTGAATCGAAGCGGGTTTGTCCGCATAAACTTTAGAATTTACATATCCCAATAGGAAAAAGTCTAACGGTGTGATATCACCCGATCTTGGTGGCCAATCGATCGGCCCAAAACGTGAAATTATCTGCTCACCGAAGTGTTCTCTCTTGTTGAAACCAAATGTCGCCGAGATCACGAGCTTCAATTTCAGGCATCAAATAGTCGGTTATCATGGCACGATAACGGTCGCCATTGACGGTTACGTTGACACCGGCATCATTTTTGAAGAAATATGGACCGATGATCGGGAATCGGTCAATGGCAAAAAGATAGCTCGAGAGCTATAACGAGAGCTAAAATATTGCTCATGGGTGTCAAGGTATGGTTCGACTGGAAAGTGCTTTTTTTTGGATTAAAAAAATGGACAGCGCAATTGGCGAACTATTATTTTGATAATAAAACTGAATAATTTTTAAACGTTGTTCAGGCGTAAGTTTTTCCACGATGAAATGCCAAAGAATACTTAACAAATATAACATGACACGACTCACACGTGTCGGAAAAAGGCTATTGAAAAAAGTATACCTACTTAGATCACCCTATATAACAGAACATTAGTCAAAAAGGAATAGTTTTGATGGGAACATATCTAGTCACAATTCGATACCTCCATTCCAAAACATGCTAAGTGCAAACAGGTTGCTTTTCAGAAGAGGAGATCAAAGTTTTATGAAATTTTTAAATTTATTTATATGCATTACAATACATAGTAAATTTATATTCTAATTTTACGGACCAGGGAAGCCGGGTTACAAAGACCACGTGGCTAGATTTTGCAGCCACAGACCAGAGCCTCTGGTGGGAATCGAACCCTCGGCCCCTAAACTCATAGGGGAGCCCGCTAACAACTCACCTCATTGGCGTGCTCATTTTTATGTTTTGTATTGATTTCCTTTATAATGCTTATAGAATGACCTTTACTATTTTGCGAATACATTTTGATTGGGTTGACGGACAAACACCAAATTTTTGACAGAATATAATGTGGTATATTTAGAATTTAAAAATGCAATTATAACTAACCTCCTACGGAATTATAAACTAACCTCTAAATTTCAGCCCAATTGGTGGAATATTTGAAAATAATATAACGTCAAGAAGTCAAATCGGGAAGGATCCTTGTATGGGGCTATATCAAAACATGGTGCTATGACAACTATTGATTGTGCGAATTATTCTGGATAAAATTAAACTCAACTTACCAAATTTCAGCACGATCAGTTGAAATAAGTAGTTTTCTATGGCTTTGAGAAGTCAAATCGGGTGGGAACTTTGTATGGGGGCTGTGTCAAAACATAGACCTATGACGACCATTGTTAGTTTGAATGGTTCCGGGTATGAATAAACTCAGTGTACCAAATTTCAGCCTGATCACTAGAACGTTGTGGTGTTTTGATTAGGTAAAAATCAAATTGGAAAGGACCTTTGCATGGGGTATATGTCAAAACTTTGAGCTATGACAATTATTGTTCATGTGAATTGTTCTGGGTATACTCGTAATTAAATTCAAATTACCAAATTTCAAAGCAATCAGTTGAAATTTGTGGTTCTATAGCTTAATCATCAAATTATATGAGAGCTATATCAAGTAAAGGGCCGGTATTGCTTATTTTACATACCATGTGAGCATAAGAAGTATTTTACCAAATATCTGGCTCAATTATTTTAGATTGTAGGGTGATAACAAAAGTTGCTTTGCGATCAAAAATATATACTCTTTATGGCAGGTCTTGTCAGCTGTTTCGGGCTCCCTTGGACCCCTGTGAACAGTTTACGCAAAAATGCTCATCTAGAAATTCTCCAAATTGAATTCCCCTGTATTGTATGCTCTCTGGACAGTAATTCGTGGTGTTACAAACATAGTGACAAAATAAGTATACCCGCCCGCCATCCTATAGTGGAGGTTATACAAACGTCATTTTGCGGTTTATTTGGTATTCGTAACGAGTTAGTTAAGGCATAGATACTCGTACGGTCCTATTCAATACTCGTCCCATGCGCATTGAATCACTAACCAATTGTTACCGGCAATGTTTTCACCTTCTCTTGTGAATCTCTTCCCACGGCTTAAAATAAACCGAAAAATAGCTATAAAAAAAGAAGAAATATCGTCTTAACTTCTACAAAAAAAATGTTTGAAAACATTTTCTCCCTGTCTGCAGCTCTTTTCATCAATGATGATGATGATTTCATTGCCACTGACGATTAGCAGTTGTTTGTTTGCTCATTGTTCCAGTTCTATACAAAATCAAATCTAACAAAAAAATAAATAACAAATCGTGCAAAGTTTTGTAGTATAATTTTTATGAATATTGTATCATTTTATTGCTCCTCTTTGTTTGGATGTTTCGAAGCTACACGAGTAGTCGAAGCTACACTGAAAAATTTTCATAAAATTAAAGAATTGCTCCAAAGACGCCCTTAGTCTTTAAAATAAGTACATTTTGTACTGTCCTTAACATTAAGAAGATTAATTAATATTATTGAAATTATCTATATTTTAAGTACAAAATGTACTTATTTTAAAAACGTATGACGCCTTTGGAGCAATTCTTTAATTTTATGACAATGTTTTTTCAGTGTATTGTTATTTTGATAACTTACTATTGTTTCATTTTTGGAATATTAACCAATTCAAGTTCTTAAATTACCTCCATATTTCAGGGGAAAAATTATTCATTATTTTTGATTATTCGCTTTATAATGAATTAAAAAGGTGTTTAATGCTGATATATGCACATTGTACAGACATATATATGTATGCCAATTAAGTTGTCCCAGGAACAAAAATGTTTAAATCTAGTATGTATGGTTTTATTTTGTTGACATTTGACTATTATCCATATTTTTAATATCTCTGGCTAGAGATAACTAATATTTATTAAAATTAAATGTTCTACATTTTTACTGAAATGGGTGATAGATAACTAACTATAACTGTAAAATATTCAGATATGGAAATTGATTTAACTGAAATTGGAAAGAATACCTACATATGTATATCGTCATCAGAAACGAAAAAGGGCGAACAACAAGAAAAATGGAAATTAAGTTTATGATGGATTTCGGTACACTGCATCAAAATACACATCCTGACAAATTTTTAGCGGCGTAATATTAAAAATAGCGAATTTATTTACGATATTCAAAAGGGCCTAACAACAAATTGTTTCTTTTTTTGTTGTTAAATAATCCTATTTCACGCAATTTTCACAAATAAGTTATAAATCATATTTGTGTGATTTTATATATACATCATTATGTCCTGAAAACCCAGTTTTTCTAACGACAACACTTTTCATTTTATTTAGTTTTTTGCTTCTCCTGTAAAATTTTCAAATATGATGATAGGCCCTTTTTCGTTTCTGATGACGATATGTACATATCGTCGGAAATTCTTTAGAATTCAAAATTAAGAAAAATATAAATAATTGTTCTAAATTTCAAACCTCATAAGAATATTATTTTAAATATAATGAAGAAACGCTCTGTTCACCATATTAGGAGTAACAAATTAAATTTAAAAAATTCTGACCCTTTGCAAAAATGGTTATAACTTATTTCTCCATGGATGTATGTACATATATCCCGATATTGGATCTATTCATTATTCTGACCAAATATTTGTTATTTATAGGGTGGATTTTGAAACAAGGGCAAAGGATGAAGAAAATCTGTTAAAATTTGGATATACTCGTAGGTGATATACAGCGTTTTCCAATAAGAGTGATATGATTTCTTTGAAAAAAACACACTTATTGTTAAGGAAATTCAAAATTTTTTTAATTAATGTGAAGTACAATCGAAACAATTAAGTTCTAAATACAACGTCATTCAAATGGCCCCACGACTTCTTCTGCAGGAACGAATTCGATGAACCCAATTTTCGAGAACTTTTTCCACTAAATCAAGTCGTCTGCCATTCATGACGTTCAATATTAACTTGTAAAGCTTGAAGAGAGTCGTTTACTTCGAAAGACCAATAACTTCAAATAACCCCACTAGAAATAGTCTAATTGTGTTAAATCACAACTTCTTGGAGGCCATTCAATATCACAATTTCTTGAAATAATCGAATCTCCAAACTTTTCTCGCAACAATTCAATTGTTTCATTTGCTCTGTGGCACGTAACCACAATCGGTCAATGGCAAAAAGATAGCTCTTAACGAGAGCTCAAATATTACTCAGGTGTGTCAAGGTCATAGGTAGTCTGGAAAGTGTTTTTTTATTTAAAAAAAAATGGACTTCGCATCATTTTTAAATGTGAACGGAAAGTTTATTATTATGGCACGGTCAATGGCAAATAGATAGCTCTTAACGAGAGGTAAAATATTGCTCATGGGTGTCAAGGTCGTAGGTCGAATGGAAAGTGTTTTTTTGGATTTAAAAAAAAATGGACTTAGCGCACGAAAAGTTGCAATTGGAGAACGATTATTTTGATAATAAAACTGAATAATTTGTAAACGTTGTTCTTGGGTATATCTATCTCTACATGATGAAATTGTAAACACTACCGAATACAATGGAAAACAAATGACAGATCATGACATATTACACATGGCCGAAACGTCACTTCAAAATCTATCATCCCTATTGGAAACCCCATTATGTATGTTAGGGCGGGTCGATTTGTAGGGAGACCAAAAAATTGGTCAAGTGACAAGGAAAATCGTATTCTAGGGATCAAAATAAGAAACTTTGCCCGAGGAACTATACCTCTAAAACGAATTCTGGTGTCCCGACTGCAAGGAAAGCTTATTTTTGCTCTAGCTTCTTAACGGTACGTCGGATCGGGAACCGGTCAATGGCAAAGAGATAGCTCTTAACGAGAGGTAAAATATTGCTCATGGGTGTCAAGGTCGTAGGTCGACTGGAAAGTGTTTTTTTGGATTTAAAAAAATGGACTTAGCGCACGAAAAGTTGCAATTGGAGAACGATTATTTTGATAATAAAACTGAATAATTTGTGAACGTTGTTCTTGCATATCTATTTCACCATGATGAAATTGTAAACACTACTGAATACAATGAAAAACAAATGACAGATCATGGCATATTACAAATGGCCGAAACGTCACTTCAAAATCATATCATCCCTATTGGAAGAAGAACCCGTTATATATGCATTGATTTTCACGGTATAAGCGGTTAACTATTTGTACAAAATGGTACGTTTGTGTGGGAGGTACCAAAACGCAAATTTTTCGACAGTCCGTAGGCACTATAAAAACATTACATTGTACAAAATTTTAAGTATTTGTAGGCACTAGTATTAAAGTTTCTTTCTTTTTCTTTTCTAACAAAATGATACCTTTGTGTGGGAGGTACCAAAAGGGGCATGACTATAACGCCCATTTTTCACTGGGTTGTAGGTACTATAAAACCATTACACTGTACAAAATTGCCACTCTTTTTATGCACTGGTATTCAAGTAATAAACAGTTAAGTTTTGGTGCAAAATGGTCCATTTGTGTGGGAGGTACCAAAAGGGGCGGGTCAATTAAGACCACTTTTCACTGGACTCTAGGTAATATAAAAGTACTAAACTGTACAAAATTTCAAGTATTTTTATGCACTGGTATTCAAGTAATAAGCAGTTAACTTTTGGTGCAAAATGGTCCATTTGTGAGGGAGGTACCAAAAGGGGCGTTGCAACTTCGCCCTTTTTTCTCGAGGTGATAGTGACTAATAAGCTAATACTATGTTTAGAATTTCATAGCATTCAAATAATTAGTATAGAATCAATAATTCACTAAATATTAACTCTTTGTGGGGGAGGTACTAAATGGAGTGGACCAATATGGCCCATATTCGAACTTAGCCGGAGATAGAAAAAAATATTGCCACATACCAAATTTGAAGTCAATCGGTTACTCCTTTCGAAAGTTATCGTGCGCACCAGCCAGCAGACAGACAGACGGACGGACGGACGGAAATTGCTCATTCGACTTAAAATGACCCAAAACGGGTCATACTTAGGGTCTTAGGTCACTCCTTCGATGTGTTACACTTTTGGCATGTAGAAAATGATATATGTATATCCTCGTATCACCAAAGTGAGGGCATACAAATCAACTGAAATTCAAGATTCCATTGAAAATTAAACTGAAATTTTATAAGTAATTCAAAATTGTCTAACTGAAATTCAAAATATATTATTTAAAAGTTGAATATCTATTGATTTATTTATATTGAATTTCAAATGTAATATTTGAATTTCTATTGATCTTATTTGAAATTGAATTGATTTTTCTCGAATTGCACTTAAAAAAGGTGTAAAGTAGTTAGGAAGAATAAATACGAGTATGACGCGTTCAAATTAAAAAGAAGAAAAACTTAATTTTAATTCTTTCCAAGTTGCACATTTAGTGACATCATTAAGTTCAAGGTAACTTTAACATATCGATAGTGTTAATTAACTTTAATGGGTTTTCTAGACTTATTATTCATTTGGTGATATACTCGTACATACATACATGAAGTTTAAATTTATATTCTTCTCTAAGATTGCACTCAGCTGTGTCCATTTATGTGTGACCAAGCCCCCAGAAGGAGTGGCATGATTCAAAAAGATTTGTATTCATTTCATCTAAAGTACATAAGTAGTTCTTACCCTCCATTTCTGTGTTTGACTTTAATGGTCACTAACACTGCCATACCGGATATTTCGCTTAGAAACAAGTCAAGCTTTAAAAGCAAGCGCTTGCGCACGCACTTTTGGGCTATTGCGATTTTGAGTGATTATTGTGATTTCCAAAATATCTCAACTACGCTTTTATTAACAGTTCCCAAATCGGCAACCTTTTATTAGATCTACGACTATGCGTGCGTGCGGGCGTGTGTGTGTGTATTGCCATTCCTCAGTGAACTGAGATGACTGAGAGTTAATGGATATTTCATTTAGGCATAAATCTCTCGTTATAACGCCCTAAACAGCGATTTTTAATCTTTATGATAATAATCATATTAGCTTTCGATTTTATACAGCATATTCGTATTCATTATTCTTTGGCTTTTGTTGAGTTTAAGTATACGATGCGAGTATATAGTTATACTTGTAGCAGTCAGTCAGTCAGTCAGTATCTCGTGCATCCTTTGGCCTTAAATACTCGCAAATATATCTTTGGGAGTTACTCGTATTAGTGTTAGTCTTACGGTCAGACATGTATGTACGTATGAGACATGCAAACATAATTACGAGGTTCACCAAAATGAAACGCGCACCAGCAATAAAGCCCTAATCATAACGTGATCTCAGAGGGAATAACTGCAACAACAACAAATTAATACCTTGTCCATCCATAAAACGAAATTCTTGTGAGAACGAAGGATGAAGATCGCCCCAGCAGCAAAACATTTACGTAAACCCACATAATTTATGCCAACACAAAACAACAGAACCAAAAAATAAAAAATAAAAATTTCAACAACAAAACAACTTTTCGAATAAAAAATTATACATTTGTAGGTACACAGTAGATTACTTAAATAAGGATTCAAAACTATTTAAACCGAAATAAGAAAATAAAGTCTTAAGACTTAAAGAAACATGTTAGGAGACACAGCAAAAAGTTTGATAGAACACCAGATTTGTCGCTGAAAGAAGGGAAAGCGGAAAACGTTTGCAGTAGGGATGTAACGAAAGTGACTTTATAGCCAAAGCGAATATTGAAATATATTTCTTGCGAATGCGAAAGCGAATAGTGAAATATGCATTTTTGCGAAAGCGAATAGTGAAATATGCGTTTTTGCGAAAGCGAGTGCGAAAACGAATAATTCTTAGCAATTTAAGTTGGAATTGGGTTTTGGTAAACAAATTTCATGGAAATATCATGTTTTTAGAAATTTTCATCAAAATTGATGGAACTGCATTTTTCAAAAAAAAAAATTGAATTGCATTGCATCTAGAAAAGTCGTTGAAAATGCAGTTCAATAAAAGTTCTCGTTAAAATGGATTATTTACGAAATATTGCTGTGATGTATTTTTCATATTGTTGAAATATGTATTTTTTTTGTTTAAAAATATTCTTTAAAATTGAATTTTTCTAGAAAATTTCATAAACATTTATTCGTATATATTTTATTTTTGTAAATTATTTCGTTGAACTTGCATTTTTATGGAAATTTTAGTTGAAATTACATTTCTCTAGAAAATTTAGTTGAAATAGCCTTTTTCTACAAAAATTTCATCAAGTTGCACTTTTCTGAAAAATTTTATTGGAATTTAATTTTTAGAAAAGAAATTCCAAATTCCTGGAATATTTTGTTGTAACTGCATTTTGTGAAAAACAAATTTTTGGAATTGCATTTTTCTAGAAAAGTCGTTGTAAAAAGTCGTTTTGTGAAAAAAAAATTTTTGGAATTGCATTTTTCTAGAAAAGTCGTTGTAAATTCAGTTCCCTCGAAAATTTCGTTGTAATGTCATTTTTATATGAAATATCGCTCAAATTAATTGTTTCTCCAATTTTTTTTAAATTGTATTATTCTACAATAGTAGTTGAAATAGCATTTCTCTAAAAAATTGGGATGAAACTGCATTTCTCTTTAAAAAATTTAGATGAAATTGCATTTTTCTATGACATTTCCTTCAAAAGGAATTAAAAAAAAAATTGTTGCTTTAATTTATCTAACGAAATTCTTTGAAATTAACATTTCTCTAGAACATTACGGTGAAATACATTTGTACAATATTTCATCATACCAATCCCATTTTTCAAGAAAATTTATCTTTAATTGAATTTTTCTAGAGAATATCTTGGAAAGTGCATTTTGCTACATAATTTAATTTAAATTTTTTTTCTAAAAAAATCGTTGAAATTTCATTTTTCTAGAAAACAATTATTTTATTACAAAATGTCATAAAAATAGAAATTTAAAAAAATCATTGAAATTTTAAAGTGTCCCCACTGATATGATTAAAGGTCGGTAATCGAATGAATCAGTTTACGTGGAATCTCCCATATCGATAACTACATGCTAATTCGATAAGTATCGATAAGTATTCTAAGTCGATAGAACGGCAAGTCGTGAAGCCGACTTTTTAGTATAAAAGTCGAATAAAGTCGACTTTGTTAATGGAAATGCGAATATTTCCAATTTATTTAATTATTTGTTTTAGTAAAATACAGATAAAGATAAAAAAGTAATAATGATCAGGTGATCAGAATTAATTATTTCGTGAATAATTATTCACGGAACATATACACATCAATTGGCCTTAAAAAAATAAGCTTATTTAGAGAATTTGTGTAGCGATAAGCCCTGCCATTTTTGAGGAACTCATAAAATTTCAAAATAAATTTAATTTTCTAAAAAAAAACATTGTTGACATTTTAATAATATCCCCCACTGTTGGGATTAAAGGTCGTCGATAGATGGTTGGATTAATGGCCATTGATTGGTTTAAAGACCAATGACAACGGTTTAATGACCGTTGACAGTATTTTATTACTGTACACTTTTTAAAAATTTTAATTTCGTCGATATTTTCAAGAAAAATTGTATTAACTACATTTTGTATAAAAAAAATCCAAATAAATTTTCTTGAAAACTGCAATTTTGATGGAATTTTCTAGTAGTGCAATTACAATAAAAAAAATTTATAAAAGTGCAATTTTGACAGCACTTTCTAGAGAGATGTAATTGCATCAAAATTTTCTAGAAAAATACAATTTCAGCAAAACTTTTCAGAAAAATTCAATTTTAAAAAATGTTCCTACAAAAATTTAATTTCAATGATTTTTTTTTAAATTTTTGTGAAAAAGGAAATACATTTCAACGTAATTTTCTAGAGAAATTTAGTACCAAAAAATTCTCTAGAAAAATTAAATTTCGACTATACATAAAAAATAAATTGTGAAATATACAATTTCACCGACATTTTTTAGAAAAACTCTATTCTTAAAGTGCACTTTTAATTGAGTTTTCTAAAAAAATGTTGTAGAAAAATTCCATTTCTACAAAAATGCAATTTAAAAAAAAATTATAAAAAGGCGGTTTTGAGAACATTTTGCCAAAATTTTCCAAAAATTAAATTTTAACAAACTTTTTAATGAAAATTTATTTGCAAAAAATGTTTGGGGTTTTTTATAAAAAATCAATTTTGACTATATTTAGAGTAAACATGTAATTTTCATGAAATTTGTAAGAAAATGTCAATAGGCAAGAATTTGTTAAAAAATTCAATTTTATTTTTTTGAAGGAATTTTCTAAAACTAAATTTCGACTTAATTTTCTATAAAAGTGCAATTCGATGTAAAATGTTCTATAAAATTGCAATTTCTATAAAATTTTCAATAACATGAAAAATTCAATTTCGACAATACATTAAAAAAAATTATCAAATATAAAATTTCACCGAATTTTTTTTTAGAAAAATTCAATTTCGACGAAAATTTCAGAAAAATACAATTTTAACGAAATTTTGTAGAATGTTTCTTTGAAATTTTTAATAACATGAAAAATTTAATTTCGACAATACATTTAAAAAAATTGTCAAATATAAATTTCACCGAATTTTTTTTTTAGAAAAATTCAATTTCGACGAAAATTTCAGAAAAATACAATTTTAACGAAATTTTTTGAATAATGTTATTGAAAATGCAATGTGGATGGAATTTTCTAAAAACAAAGAAATTTCAAGAAATGCAATTAAAATTTTTTTTCTAGACAATGCAATTTCAACGAATTTTGGTAGAAAAAGGACAATTTTGACAAAAATTTTTAAAATACAATTTTTTGCAAAATATCAATTTTTACAAAATTTTCAAGAAAATTTATTTGCCAAAAAAATGTTAGCGATTTTTGTTTTTATAAAAATTTAATTTTAAAGAAAATTTACAATAAACATACAATTTTCATGAAATTTGTAAGAAAATATCATATAGGCAAGAATTTTTAGAAAACACCAGTTTTTCATCAATTTTGAAAGAATTTTCCATAAAATTAAATTTTGACATTATTTTCTATAAAAGTGCAATTCGATGAAAAATGTTATATAAAATTGAAATTTCTTTGAAATTTTCAATAACATGAAAAATGTAATTTCGACAAAACATAAAAAATGTCAAATATACAATTTCACCGATTTTTTTTTAGAAAAATTCAATTCCGACAAAAATTTCTGAAAAATACAATTTTAACGAAATTTTGTAGTTATGTTCTTGAAAATGCAATTTGGATGGAATTTTCTAAAAACAATGCAATTTCAAGAAATTTTGTAGAAAAAATCTTTCCAAGGATTTTTCTAGAAAAGTGCAATCTCAAATTTTTTTCTAGACAAATGCAATTTCAACGGATTTTTGTAGAAAAAGGCAATTTTGACAAAATTATGTAAAATACAAATTTAGGCAAATTTTTCAAAATATCAATTTTGACTAAACATTCACTGAAAATTTATTTGCAAAAAAATTGTAGCAATTTTTTTTTATAAAAATGGAATTTTAAATAAATTAACAATAAACATTCAATTTTCATAAAATTTGTAAGAAAATATTATTTAGGCAAGAATTTTTAGAAAAAATTAAACTTTTTCTTCAATTTTGAAGGAATTTTCAAAAAAAATAAAATTTCGACATAATTTTCTATAAAAGTGTAATTCGATGAAAAATATTACAATAAAATATTAATATTACAATTTCTATCAAAATTTCAATAAAATGAAAAACTACATTTCAAAGATACAAATGTTTGTCACCGAAATTTTTTAGAAAATTTCAATTCCGATGAAATTTTCAGAAAACATAAAATTTTGTAGAATAATGTTCTTGAAAATGCATTTTGGATGGATTTTTAAAAAAAAAACGCAATTTAAAGAAATTTGGAGAAAAATTGCATTTCAACGATTTTTTGAAAAATTCAATTTCAAAAATGTTTGTAGACAAATGCAACGAAATTTTGTAGAAAAATGCAATTTTGACAAAAATTTCCAAAAATATCAATTTTGAGAAAATGTTCACTAAAAATTTATTTGCAACAAAAGGTTAGTGATTTTTTTTTTATAAAAATTTAATTTTGACTAAGTTTACAATAATAATACAGTTTTCATGAAATTTGTAAGAAAATATGAATTAGGCAAGAATTTGTAGAAAAATACCAGTTTTCATCAATTTTGAAAGAATTTTCAATAAAATTAAATTTTGACATAATTTTCTATAAAAGTGCAATTCGATTAAATATGTTCTATAAAATTACATGCAATTTTCAATAAAATGAAAAACTAAATTTGGAAGATACATTTAAAAAAAATTTAAAAAATTTACAATTTCAAAGAATGTAAAAAAAAATAATTTCGGACAAATGTTCACAAAAAAACAATTTTTTAGAAATTTTGTAGTTTCTAAAAAAAAAATTTTAGAAAAATTCCTTTCGACGATTTTTGTATAAAAATGCAATTTCAAATATGTTTGTAGACAAATGCAATTTCAACGAAATTTTGTAGAAAAATGCAATTTTTGTTTAGACTAAATTTACAGTAAACATGTGATTTTCATGAAAATCGCAAAAAAATATAAATTAGACAAAAATTTGTAGAATAATCAAACCTTTTCTTAATTTTTTAATGAATTTTCAACAAAATAAAATTTTTTATAAAATTAAAATTTCTATGAAATTTTGAATAAAATGAAAAACTACATTTTAGAGATACATTAAAAAAAAATTGTCAAATACACAATTTCACCGAAATTTTCAGAAAAAAATCAATTTTAACGAATTTTTGTAGAATAATATTCTTAAAAACAAAATTTGGATGAAAAAAATTCCATTTCAACGATTTTTCTAGAATAATTCAATTTCAAATGCAATTTCAACGAAATTTTGTAAATAAAAAGAATTTTTTAAAACACAAATTATTCAAAGATATCAATTTTGACAAAATTTTCCAAAGATATCAATTTTGATAAAATTTTCAATAAAAATTTATTTGCAAAAAACTACTTTTTTATAAAAATGTAATTTAGACTAATAAATTCCATTTCAACGATTTTTCTACAAAAATGCAATTTCAAAATATTTTCTAAACAAATGGAATTTCAACGTAATTTTGTAAAAAAGGTGGTTTTGACAGAATTTTACAGACATCAATTTTGACAAAATTTTAAATAAAAATTTATTTGCAAAAAATTTTAGCGACTTTTTTACAAAAATGTAATTTTGACTAAATTTACAATAAACATGCAATTTTCATGAAATTTTTAAGAAAATATCAATTAGGCAAGAATTTGTAGAAAAATTATTTTTTTTTTCGAAAATCTTGAAGGAATTTTCAACAAAATTAAATTTTAACATAATTTTCTATAAAATAATTTTCTATGAAAAATGTTCTGTAAATTGAAATTTCTATATTTTCAATAAAATTAAATTTCAACGAAATATGCTAAAGTTGAGCTTCTCCAAATTTAATTTATTTTCGTAGATGGACCATCGCATCTGATAGCTCCCACATTAATGGTCAACAGACTGTAAAATATAAAATAGTAATATGTACTCGTATATATTTTCGTCTTCACTATTAGTTGCAGAAATGATTTTGAGGTTTTGTTCATCCCTCACAAAAAGATCAAATAGAATGAAAAATGTATAGGCAATTACTTAAATGCTAATGAAAATAAAATAATTAAAATTTGGTAGAATGCAATGCTTAAGAAATATCTACGGTATACCAAACAATGGGCATATTTTCCACACCTTTTCTCCCACAAAAATTGACAAATTCATACGAAAATCTTTCCCGCTACAGCTGTAGAAATTATCTCAATGTCTGGTCAATTGGGTATTTTAGCTTATTTTTATAATGACTATAGTTTGTGAAAGAAGAAGCCAAATTTGTCCACCGATAGTTAAGACGGCGATAAAAATGTCCTGTCATATTTCACTGAAGGAGGGGGAATAAATCAGTCCATTTACTCGACTTATACTACCTTTTTTTGTTTATACATATACTATAGGGTATTTTATTGACATTTTATTTATCAAAGGCTCGTGTGTGACAACAATATACTGCACAGTGGTTCATTTATTTTATATAAAATTTAAAATAAATGAACCACTGTGCATTATATTTATCCTCATTAAACCCTGCCCACAGAATTCATCCTACGATTTTTTTTAAAAAATTATTTGTAAGCTAATATAGGTCATAGATGTTGATTTGCAAAATTTCATGTAGGTAACGATCAGTATATAAGAGATCTGCCTTTAAATACCCATCGCCATTTTTTCCATTTATTTTTTTTTTAAAAGATGATACTAGAGGCAGACTGACCACGAATTTTTCTGTCGATTTTCCCATTTTCTAATTTTTTTAAATGACTTTATATATTCATTTTCGAAAATTCCTCATCTTTGACGTTGAAATGTAGCATTCAATTTTAAGAATTTCCTTTCACGTTGTAAAGGCAAAAAAATAACCCAATTTCTGCTTAATGTTCTGTAAAAAAAAATAATGTGATATCTCCTAGCACTTTCGAGATACGGCGTTTTACGTAAACCCTGTTTTATGGGTATTTAAACACCGATTAGTCAGTAATGGGTTAATTTTTGTTTTTGCTTACCCTGTTCAAATGATACACAGTGTGTGTGTGTGTGTGTGTTTGTCCGTCTGTCTGTCGGTATGTTTGTGTCATGGAATATTTACAATTTCGGTTAAATAAACTCACAAATGAGGCATCCGGAATCCTTTTATAACAAGTGTAAAATCTTGTTCAAGAAATGTTGTCTGTCTGTCTGCGTATCTCTTCTGTGGTTATTGCTATAGTTGCTGTTGTTGTTTAAGTGCAGTGCACCGGCGGATGGATGCGTTATTGAAAACATTGCGGGTGGTGGTGATGATGTGTTGTTCCCTTGCTCTCGCTGGTGCCAATGTGGTTGTTGCCGCTGTCGTTGTGGATGTGGATGTTGCTTTGGTTTGTATTCGATTTTAAGCGGTTTGGTTTCGTGTTGTAATATTGAACACCCCACTAGCACTTATGTTAGTTAGTCTGTTCGTCTTGGTCTGTCCGCTAGTCGCTAGTGGCTGAACGCTCTGTAAAGGCACAAATGAAATGTTGTTGGTTAACATTTTGGTTGGAGTTTGTTGGTCGATCCCCCCCGTTCCAAAGGCCCTCAGGCCTCCTCACCACCCCTTGTGGCGATATGGCCGCGCAATGTTAAACGCCACCTCATAAAATGTACTTGGCTTGTGGTTTTCGTTTTGTAATACGCGCGCGCACAGATATAAGTATATATGTATATCAACTGCAGTCAACGACTATAGTCAGATTCACAAAATATATGTATATATTTCGATTGGATTGTTGTTTTTTTTTGTTCAGGTACTTCAGTGTCGTCGTCGTTATAGGATCCAATATCCATCCACGAGGTACATTGGCTGGTGAACGTTCTTTGCTGGTGGTGTTGGTTGTGGTGGTGGGGCTCCATACCTCATGTTGCTGCATGACTCCAGTGGATATGGACGGATGGATGATGCATTTATTGTTGTTGATTTTGGTGTTATTTTGTTGCCGCTGCTTTTTGGCTTTTGTTTGGGTCTTATTAAATTTATGTCTTTATTGTTGTTGGCCGTTGAATTGCATTTCCTTCGATTCACTGTTGTATTGTTTACAATCATTTTCCATTTCAAACAATAAACGCCGTTTTATGGATAAATGTACGAGTATGTGATACATATGAAGTGGTCGGTCGGTCGGTCGGTTAGTCTGCCATAGATAAAGATACGAGTATATACTTAGGGCCGAAATTTACCCAAATATTGAGGTCTATTTTAGGTCTATTGAGGTCTACGAGTATTCATTATCATTACTATAAAAGCACTACACTGCACAATATTTCATGTATTTATATACACTATAAATATTAAACATTTAGCAAATTTTCTATAAATACAAAAATTTGTAGCAATTTTTTCTATAAATATAAAATTTTTAGCAAATTTTCTATAAATATAAAATTTTTAGCAAATTTTCTATAAATATAAAATTTTTAGCAAATTTTCAATAAATATAAAATTATTTTTCTATAAATATAAAATTTGTTGCAAATTTTTCCATAAATATAAAATTTTCTGCAAAATACTCTATAAAAATAAAATTTGTTGCAAATTTTCTATAAATATGATTATTTTTATTTTACAAATATATATAAATATAATTTTTTAGCATATTTTCTATAAATAGCAAATTTTCTAAAATATTTTTTTTTGCAAATTTTCTATAAATGTATTTTTTTGTTGCAAATTTTCTATAAATGTAAAATTTTTAGCAAAGATAAGGTCTACGCCAACAGCCCAGCGTCGATTCAAGACCTCAAAGATAGAATTCGTGAGGCTATCGAGGACATAGGGCAGCCACTTTGCGATTTGGTTATGGAAAATTTCATGAAAAGGATATGGTCCTGAAAGCGTGGTCGTGGTGGCAAATTTTCTATAAATTAGAAATTTTTAGGAACGTTTCTATAAATATAACATTTTTAGCAAATTTTCTATAAATACAATATTTTTTGCAAATTTTCTATAAATTACAAATTTTTAGCAAACTTTCTATAAATATAAAATTTTTAACAAATTTTCTATAAATATAAATTTTTTACCAAATTTTCTATAAATATAATTTTTAAATAAAATTTTTTACCAAAATTTCTATAAATATAAAATTTTCACCAAATTTTCTATAAATATAAAATGTTTAGCAAATTTTCTATAAACAAAAAATTGATAGCAAATTTTTAAATTTGTTGCAAATTTCTATTAATATAAAATTTTGTTGCAAATTTCTATAAACATAAAATTTTTAGCAAATTTCAAATTTCTATAAATTTATAAAAATTGCAAATTTCTATAAATATAAAATTTTGTTGCAAATTTCTATAAACAAAATTTTTAGCAAATTTCTGTAAACATAAAATGTTTACCAAATTTTCTTTAAATATAAAATTTGTTGCAAAATTTCTATAAATATAAATTTTTTAGGAAATTATTTATAGAAAATATAATTTTTTTTAGCAAATTTTCTATAAATCTAAATTTTTCTCAAATATAACATTTTTAGCAAATTTTCTCAAATATAAAATTTTTTAAAATATGTATATAGATTTTTTAGCAATTTTCTAATTTGATGTAAATATAACATTTTTAACAAATTTTCTAAAATATAAAATTTTTAGAAAATTTTTATAAATATAAATTTTTGGCAAATTTTCTATGAATACAACATTTTCTAAAGTATAAAATTTTTAGGAAATTTTCTATAAATATAAAATTATTAGTAAATTTTTTAAAATATAAAATGTTTATTTCTAATTTGTTACAAATTTTATATTTCTAGAAAATTTCTTACAAATTTTGTACAAATTTGGATTTCTAGAAAATGTATTTATAGAATTTTTTTAAAATTTTCTATCTCTAGAATTTTTTAAAAAATTTGTATGTGCAGAATATTTGTTAAACATTTTGTATTTCGGTAAAATTTCTTACAAATTTTATATTTCTAGACAATTTCTTACAAATTTTGTATTTCTAGAAAATTTCTTACAAATTTTGTATTTCTAGAAAATTTCCAACAAATTTTTGTTTCGAGAAAATGTCTATTCTATAATATAATTCTGTATAATTTCTATTTATGTTGCTTGCTTGCTTCTATTTCTATAATTTTTCTACAAATTTGTTATTTCTAGAATTTTTTTAATTTTGTATTTCTAGAATATTTTGTGTTTCTATAAAATTTTATACAAATTTTGTATTTCTAAAAATTTTGTTACAAATTTTCTATAATTTTCTTTAAAAAATTTTGTATTTCTAAACTTTTTTAAAATTTTGTATTTCTTAAAAATTAAAATTCTATAAAATTTTGTACAAATTTTGTATTTCGTCAGAATTTATTTTGGTTCGAGACCATATGTTTCAGTTACTTTCTTTCTATAGCAAAGAAGTAATAGAAACAAATACAAAAATTGGTAGAGGGTTTTAATTGCTTGGTAGAATTGACTGCAGTTTTTTTTACTGATTTAAAATCTTTGCAAATTATACAGAATAAAGCCCTGAAAATAGTATACAATCTACCAGAAAGATACTCTACGTTGCAACTATGTATACAGAGATGTGGCCCAGAAAGTATTACCTGTTTATGGTTTATATAAAAAACAATTACTAATATATGTCTATAAAGTAATAAAAAATATTGGACACCATACAATACATTTTCGAACGAATGAACATGTAATAAATACCAGAAATAACTGGAGGGTTAGAAAAAACAAAACAACGCATAGAATTTGCGGGATGTTTGGAGTACAACAACTTACCCCAGCTTTTAAAAGAGTGCAGTTCGGTTTCTAGTTTTAAAATGAACGTAAAAGATTATTTGTTGAACAATGTGGAAATGCTTCTAATATAAACAATTATATCTTGTAAGGAAATAATGAAATTTTGATAGTATTTGTAACTATTTTATAAAATTTTTATATTATGTATAAACTCGAAAATGGTTTGCTATCTGGTCTCAATAATGCCCTGGAGGCGCTGAGACAATTTATGGAATTGTATCTTTAATATTTTTGTACATAATAAATAAACAACAAAAATTGTATTTCTATTTTTTTTGTAAATTTTGTATTTTCAAAATTATTTTTTATTTACTACACAATTTATTTTTGTCATTTTGATGCAAACTAAAATGCAGTATATTGACAAATATTTGGAATTTTCCCTAATATCGAAAATTTGTCTCTTTTGAAAAAAATGAGAACTATTTTGGATATAATCAAAATAATGACCATCACCATCACCGGCGAAAAATAAACAAATTAAAATAACATGTGTTCTTCAAAAAAAATTTTAATATTTTTTGGTCAATTAGTTCTTATTATTTTGATATATTCTATAAGAAAAAATAGCAACAAATCAAAAATTGCATATTAAAAACAACATCATCTGCTACTCGAAATTCACTATTGAATTAGACACATTTAGGTGTAGTTCCAATGCTTTTTTAAAGCGTTACTTTGGGACTCTAACTAACATGTGTATATCCCCAAAATATTAAATTTAGTACTACTACTGTTCCATATGAACCAGTAATCTTCAAACGACTTTTTTAAATCTTTTTTATTGACTCATTCGAATTTAAAGGCGTGTAACATGTTTTGTGAGTAAAGCGCGATTTTTTCAAAGCTAACTTAAGTTTAACTTCGGTGGTCACTCCTTCACTAAGTCTCTCCTCCATGCCACACCACACAAATAAATCACTGAAATGGTTAAGACGGCTTATATTTTGTTTTCTGTTTGTTTTTCAACTCGTCTCTCTCAAAAATTTGTGAACCAAAAAATTTTACAGTCACATTCACAGAAACTCGTACATAAATTAGTTCATCGAAAGATTGCCCTCTTGACTCAATCTTAATTAAAAACAATTGAAATTATTTTCAACTCTACCAAAACATGAGCGAAACGGCGACAATAATAATAATAACAATAGTAGTATGAATGAGTATGTAGTAAGAATAAGTATACTGCTGCGGTCATAGAGGGACAGACGGACGGATGGATTGGCAAGCGGACTCAACTCGAGTTCCTAAGCATGACTCACAAACGACTTGTTGTAAGCTTTACGAGGCGAGTAATGACTTCATGCTTCTCTGGGGTCTGGTCTGTCTGTGCAACCCAAAGTTGTTGGATTTAAATACCACATCGAGCAATTAAATCAATTATTATTGTACTATAATTTACCACGACTTACTATGCGTACGACAGACATACATATTATGTCGTCCCTTCCAAGAATTCCAAATCGCCATACACACACACATTGGGTTTGATATTGTCAAAAAGAGGGAAGAATTTTTTAAAAATATTTAACAAATCGCCATACATAGTGGGATTGGATTTGTCAAAAAGGGGAGAGCGCTTTAAAAAATATAAACAAAGTATTCTAATTTATAAAAATTTTTCTAGAAGTGAAAAATATGTAGCAAATGTTCTGTAACTATAGAATTTATAGCAAATTTTTTATAAATGCAGAATTCGAAAAAAAAAAAATCTAAAACTACAACAAAATTTGCTACTGTTATAAAAATATGTAACATTTTTTTTACAAAATAGAAATTTTTAAAAAAAAATGTATAAGTATGAAATTATTACAACAAAATTTATAAAATATTTTCTATAAATATTGAATTTGTTGTGAATTTTGAATTTATTGAAAAATATACAAAATTTGTAACAAACATTCTTTCTATAAATATAAAAGTTAAAGGATTTTTTTAGCAAATTTCCTATGTATGCTAATGTTGTAACAAATGTTCTATAAACACAAAATTTGTGTGAAAAGCATTAGGGCGAACAACTGGTTTTGTGCACGATATCGTTTCGAAATTTGTAAAAATGTTTATATAAACTGAGATTTTTAACCAAGTTTTCTATTAATGTTAAATTTGATGCAAATTTTGTATTTAAATTGGTAACAAATTTTCTGTAAATACAAAATTTGTCACAAGTTTCCAATAAATTTTAAATTTTAAACTAATTTTGTATTTATGGAAAAAATTATACAATATACAAAATGTGTAGCAAGTTCTCTATAAACACAAACTTATTAACAAATAAAAATTTCTATTAATACAATATTTTTAACAAAACAAATTTGATGCAAAATTTGATTTTAAATTGGAAGCAAATTTTCTATAAATACAAAATTTGTAAAAAGTTTTCTATAAATGTTAAATTTGATGCTAATTTTGTATTTATAGAAAATATTATACAAAATTTGTATAAACAAATTTGATGCAAATTTTGTATTTAAATTGGTAACAAATTTTCTATAAATACAAAATTTGTAACAAGTTTTCTATAAATGTTAAATTTGATGCTAATTTTGTATTTATAGAAAATATTATACAAAATTTGTATAAACGTCCTATAAAGACAAAACTTCCAAACCAATTCGCAAAACATTTTCTATAAATACAAAATTTGTAAAAAAATTCTAAAAACACAAAATTTGTAACACATTTTTTAAAAATGTGAAGTTTTTTTATCTTTAAATACAAAATTTGTAATAAAGACATATGAATGACATTTTTAAAAAAAAAAATCTATAAATACAAAATTTATAAAAAAGCTATAAATAAAAAATTTTTAAATAATTTATAAATACAAAATTTGTAAAGACATAATAAATTTTTAGCAAGTTTTCTATTAAATTTGTTAAAAATTTGATATTTTCAGAAAAATTATACAAAATATAAAATTTTTAACATACGTTCTATTAATTCAAAAATTGTAAAAATTTTTTCAGAAAATTTTGTATAAATACAAAGTTTTATTTATAGAAAAACTTAAAATTTAACATTTTTAGAAAACTTAAAAATTTTTTATTTATATATTTTTTTTTACAAATTTTGTATTTATAGAAAATTTTTGCATGAAATTTTTAACATAAAAAAAAATTTGGTACAGATTTTATATTTATAATGTTTTTTTACAAATTTTGTAATTGTAGATTTTTACCATATTTTGTATTTACAAATTTTGTATTAAAAGAGAATTTGCTACACATTTTGTATTTATAGAATTTTTGTATTTATAGAAATTATTTATTTATAGAAAATTTTGCTAAAAAAGTTTACAAGTTTTGATTTTTTTTACAAATTTTGTATTTATAGAATTTTTTAAATATTTTATATTTAAAGAAATTTAAAAATTTGGTATTTGTAGAAAATTGTTACACAAAATTTATAACAGAAAATATAATATTTAGTATTTATAGAAAATTGCTGTGTGTAACTAAATTTGTAAAAATAATCTATAAAAAATATATATTTTCTATGTTACAAAAAATGGTAAAAAATCTATAAATACAAAATTTGTAAAAAAAAATTATAAATATAAAATCTGTAGCAAATTTTTTCTATGTTACAAATTTTATGGAAAAATTTTCTATAAATACAAAATTTGTAAAAAAATCTATAAATACAAAATTTTTAAAAGTTTTCTAAAAATGTTAAATTTTAAGTATTTCTATGACTACAAAATTTGCATCAAAATTTTGTATTTATAGAAAAACTATACAAAATTTTTAAAAAACATTCTATACAAAAAAACTTGTTAATGTTTTTCTATTTAGCAAATTTCAATAAATAAAAAATTGGTTAGTTCAAAATTTGCAACACATTTTTTAATAAATACAAAATTTGTATCAAATTATATATAAATAAATTTTTTTACAAAAATTCTATAAATTTTTTTAAATTTGTAAAAAAAAATTATAAAACAAAATTTGTAGAAAGTTCTCTATAAATGTTAAATTTACTGCAAATTTATAGAAAAGTTATAAAAATGTCAAACATACACTGAAAAAATTTTTTTAATAAAATTAAAGAATGGCTCCAAGGATTTCCTTAGAAATTAAAATAAGTACTTTTTGTACTTAAAATACTGATAATTTAATCAATATTAATTAAATATTATTAATTGTAAGTAAAAAAAGATAAATGACGTCTTTGCAGCCATTCATTATTTTATAACAAACTATTTTTCAGAGTACGTTCTATAAATTCTAAACTTGTTAAGGATTTTTTTTAGCAAATTTTCTTTAAACACAAAATTGGTAACTATTTTTCTAAAAATACAAAATTTGTAAAAAAAACTATAATTACAAAATTTAAAAAAAATCTGTAAATACAGAATTTGTAAAAAAACAATTCCAAAATACAAAAAAAAAAAAATTCTAAAATTCATCTTCTAAAAATTCCAAAATTTTTAGAAGATGACCCTAAAGCCGGGGTCTAGAAAATTTATCCTGAATTTATCCTGTAATTATACAAAATGAAAAATTCAAGTTTCCTCCTAGTTTTGATATTTCTCAGCCCATTGTGCACTCCCATCAGCCACAACACAAGATTATGTGCCATTCAAGATTATAAAACCAAACCCTGAAAGTTCAAACAATAAATCTATTTTTGGAGGACATAAAAAATGAAATATTTCAAAATGAATGAACTCTTAAAAATGAACACATTCTCATCTCTTTCTCCTTTCCCTTGTCTTGTTACAGATTCCATCCAGCCTTTCCAAAAAGTGACAACATCCCAAGAATTGAACTAACGCTGTAGGAGACATACGCAACAAGACTGCAGAAGGTCGGTCGCTCTGTCGGTCTGTTGTGTGGCCCATCAGCAGCCGTAGTGCACATCAATGATCCAACATGGACGAATCGTCGAACAACCCAAGCGACGAAAACAACATGTAAACTCAAATGCTCTGCGTTACAATACTTTTTCCGATACAAAACAAAATTAAACTAGCTACTTCTAAACGTAAAATTATCTATTCGCATTGAAAATAAATTGGAATACTCACAAAATCAATGAAAAAATATTTACTTTTTCGTTAAATAAACGTGTGAAAATATTCACATATAATCCAATACAACAATTCAAAATTCGAGCAAATAATTCAACAGTGTCGTTCATATTTTTCCATCAAAAAGTCACTATAAAAAAAATACATACTTATATATATTTAACAAGTCTGTGCTAATTGTAAGTGTCATGCGTTAAATTCAAGTCCAGATATAGAGAATTATTTTGAATAATCCTACGGCAAAACAACTGCTAAAAAAACACGAAGCGAATCGAATTAATTTGCAGGAGAAGATCAACACAAAAATGGATTTGGATATTATACAATCAACCAAAGAAGGCGAAATCACACAATTTCTATGTGGTAAGTTTCCTAAACACACACTCACATCACTGACAATTAAAACAATTTTCAATTTGAATCTTTTGAATTCGTCATACATACATACATATGTACATGCATATGTTTATATAGAGAGACAGACAGACTGACTATTCATTTAGTTAATCACAAATGTACAATTATGAATTATGCAAAACACACTTAAATCTCCGAAACATAAAAGATAACCACTCAAATTCAATCCAATTCCCAATTCACACAATATCCATTGTGAAGATAAAAAGTGTTAAGTAGTTTTAAATGATAGTCGTTTAAAGCATCTGCTGGATGTGGTTAGTTGTTTTTTAAACGGTATTTTTGGTTGCTCATTATGTTTATTTTCAAATTAGTCAATTAACAATAAAATGTGTTGTGGCTGAACTATTCAAATATGGAAGATTAACAAGTCTGGCATCTTAAAATAAAATCACCCAATACGGTTCACAAAAATAATCATAAATATTTTTACGAGGTACTTACATACATTAAATTAAAAAGTTCAATTAACAGAAGTACTAAATTTAATTATAGTACTAAATATAATTTAAATAGATAATTAGCAGAATATTCTCTTTAAAAACAAAATATAAAAAATTGCAAATAAATTAATTGCTATGAATTTTAAAAACGTTTTCTATAAATACAACATTTGCCACATATTTCCTATAAATCTAATATTTGCAAAATTAATACTAAATTTGCAAAAAAAATTCTATAAATACAGAATTTGCCAAAAAAATTCTATAAAAACATAATTTGCCAAAAAATTTCCTGTAACAAATTTCCTATAAATACAAAATTTTCTATAAATACAAAATTTTCTATAAATAAAAAATTTGCCCAAAATTTTCTATAAATACAAAATTTGCCAAAAAAATTCTATAAATACAGAATTTGTCAAAAAAATGTCTATAAATACAGAATTTGTCAAACAAATTTCTATAAATACAGATTTGTCAAAAAGAAAATGATATAAATACAGAATTTGTCAAAAAAAATGATATAAATACTGAATTTGTCAAAAAAATTTATATAAATACAGAATTTGTCAAAAAAATTTATATAAATACAGAATTTGTCAAAAAAAATTCTATAAATACAGAATTTGCCAAAAAAAATCTATAAATGCAGAATTTGCCAAAAATTTTCTATAAATACAAAATTTGCCAAAAAAAAATTCTGTAAATACAGAATTAGTCAAAAAAAAAATTCTATAAATACAGAATTTGTCAAAAAAAATTTATATAAATACAGAATTTGTCAAAAAAAAATCTATAAATTCAGAATTTGTCAAAAAAATTTCTATAAATACAGAATTTGCCAAAAAAATCTATAAATACAGAATTTGCCAAAAAAATTCTATAAATAAAGAATTTGCAAAAAAATTCCATAAATACAGAATTTGCCCCAAAAAAAATTTCTATAAATACAGAATTTGTCAAAAAAAATTATATAAATACAGAATTTGTCAAAAAATCTATAAATACAAAATTTGCAAAAAAAAATCTAGAAATACAAAATTTTGCAACACATTTTCTAGAAATACAAAATTTTGCAACAAATTTTCTAGAAATACAAAATTTGCAACAAATTTTCTAGAAATACAAAATTTACAAAAATTTTTCTAGAAATACAAAATTTGCCAAAAATTTCTATAAATAAAAAATTTGCCAAAAATCATCTATAAATACCAAATATGCCAAAAATTTTCTATAAATACAAAATTTGCCAAAAAATTGTCTATAAATACAAAATTTTCTATAAATGCAAAATTTGCCAAAAATTTTCTATAAATGCAAAATTTGCCAAAAATTTTCTATAAATACAAAATTTGCCAAAAATGTTCTATAAACAAAATTTGCCAAAAATGTTCTATAAATACAAAATTTGCCAAAAATTGTCTATAAATACAAAATTTGCAAGAATCGGCTAATAACACTATGCAACAAATGAACACTTTTTGAAAAACACACGAACCTGACTGTATAGCTTCGATTCTACTACCAAATGGTAGTATAACCCTATACTTAGTTTCGCGAGATTGGTGACCAATTTTTTTTATGGGCCTCGAAAGATTCGGAATATCAGTGGACCCCTTGAAAAAAGGTGTCATCGGTTTTTGAGCAACAGCTACTTCAGACTTGGTGATAGCGCTTAACTATATTTGGCAATAATGTAGCTCAGAACACGTTGAACACAGTCTGTTAACATTTCATGCCAAAACATTTTTGTTTTCCTGCACTTTTTTTCGAAAAACATGGGATTAAATTTATTTTTTTTTTTCACTTTTTTTGCCATAACTTTAAGGGATCGCTGATTTTTTACTAACAATATTTGGCAATATTGTAGCCACGGTAAATCTGAACAACTTTTATGAACAAATCAATACAATCTGAACGTGTCTAGGCACCTTAAATAGCTCAAAAATCCACATTGTACCCCAAAAATTTAAGTATTTCACTGTTATGTAACAAAAATATAGTTTTTTGGTATATGGCATGTACAGCAACTTTATAGAAAATATTATTGCCAATATTTTTGTGGAACATTTTAACCATCTAGCTCCCCCACATAACTGTAATTTTTGGCCCCATTTTAACAAATCGTAAAAAACACCCCTTAAAAGGGGGAGGGCGGGTATGAAATGTTCTACAAAAATGTTCGCCATAAAATTTTACTATATGTGTCAGAACACACCAGAGCTCAAAACATAACACAAACACCAAAAAAAGGGCAAATTCTTGATCGTGCATCAATGTTAGTCGTACGATCTAGTGGTTGAAGCAATGAAGATACCAGTAAAGAACGTAGTTGACTGGAATTTTACCGTTTTTTGGGTTGTTGTGTTAAGATTTGGATTTTGGTGTGTTCTGACACATATAGAAAAATTTTATGGCGAACATTTTTGTAGAACATTTCATACCCGCCCTCCCCCTTTTAAGGGGTGTTTTTTTACGATTTGTTAAAATGGGGCCAAAAATTACAGTTATGTGGGGGAGCTAGAGGGTTAAAATGTTCCACAAAAATATTGGCAATAATATTTTCTATAAAGTTGCTGTACATGCCATATACAACAAAAATATATTTTTGTTACATAACAGTGAAATACTTACATTTTTGGGGTACAATGTGGATTTTTGAGCTATTTAAGGTGCCTAGACACGTTCAGATTGTATTGATTTGCTCATAAAAGTTGTTCAGATTTACCGTGGCTACAATATTGCCAAATATTGTTAGTAAAAAATCAGCGATCCCCTAAAGTTATGCCAAAAAAAGTGAAAAAAAATAAATTTAATCCCATGTTTTTCGAAAAAAAGTGCAGGAAAACAAAAATTTTTTGGCATCAAATGTTAACAGGCTTTGTTCAACATGTTCTTAGCTACATTATTGCCAAATATAGTTAAGCGCTATCACCAAGTCTGAAGTAGCTGTTGCTCAAAAACCGATGACACCTTTTTTCAAGGGGTCCACTGATTTTCCGAATCTTTCGAGGCCCATAAAAAGAAATTGGTCACCAATCTCGCCAAACTGAGTATAGGGTTATACTACCATTTGGCAGTAGAATCGAACCTATACCGTCAGATCCGTGTATTTTTTTCACTGTTGCACAGTGTAATTAACAAAGTTATATGCGTTCGAGTGAATAAAAGTAAGAAAATAGGTTTTTTACCCGTAAATTCGGATTTTGGGGGTGTTTGGGGAATTCCAAAAAAAGAGTAGTGTTTTACTCTACAAGACCTACAGGGACAATAGTATCGTGTCAAATTGAATGGGGAATGTTTATTATCGTTTTAAAGAACATTCTTTGGCATTTATTTTTTGAAGATTATGTCTATCAAATGTTGGTCGCGGCTACGTCTCAGATGGTCCATCCGTTGAGTCCAATTTTCGATGACTCGTTCGAGCATTTCGAGTGGTAACTGGCGAATGACACGCGTAATGTTTTGCTCCAAGGCCTGAATCGAAGCGGGTTTGTCCGCATAAACTTTAGACTTTACATATCCCCACAGGAAAAAGTCTAACGGTGTGATATCACACGATCTTTGGTGGCCAATCGACCGGCCCAAAACGTGAAATTATCTGCTGACCGAAGTGTTCTCTTAATAAATCCATTGATTGATGCGATGTATGGGTAGTGGCGCCTTCTTGTTGAAACCAAATGTCGCCGAGATCACGAGCTTCAATTTCAGGCATCAAATAGTCGGTTATCAAGGCACGATAACGGTCGCCATTGACGGTTACGTTCTCACCGGCATCATTTTTGAAGAAATATGGACCGATGATTCCGGTACGTCGGATCGGGAATCGGTCAATGGCAAAAATATAGCTCTTAACGAGAGCTAAAATATTGCAAATCAAGGTCGTGGGACGACTGGAAAGTGTTTTTTAGGATTTTAAAAAAAAGTCTCTCCATGATGAAATTCCAAACAATACTTAACAAAAATAACATGACAGCATGACACGACTCACACGTGATCTGTCAAAAAAAGGCTATTGAAAAAAGTATCTCTACTTAGATCATCCTATATATAAAATGTGTTCCAAATTATGGCAACAATTTTTAAATTTATAAAAAAAGTTTAACAAATTTCGTATATATAGAAAATTATTTATTTGTTAACTTTTTTATTTATAACAAATTTAATACAATTTTTTTATTTATAGAATATTTGTTCCAATTTTTTATTTATAGAAAATTTGCTCCAAGTTTTTCTTTTTTATGAAAATTTTTTCTACTTTTTTCTATTTATAGAATTTTTTTACAAATTTTGTATTTTTAGATTTTTTTACAAATTTTATATTTATTTAAAATAAATTTTAAGAACAATTTGATAGAAATTTTTTTAATGTAAAATTCGTCCCATTTTATAGAAACACTTTTTAAATTAATAAAAACAAATTTCGCTTAATTTTGATTTGTAGTTTTAAGCATTGTGATTTACATATATAATTACATGTTAATTTTTGATATGCAAAGAATATAAAATATATTAAAACCTTTTGGAACTTTGTATTCAAATTTTTTTAATTATAGAAAATGTGTTCAATTTTTTTTTATTTTTAGAAAAAAATTTTCAAAGCTTTTTATTTATGAGAATATGTTCTACGTTTAATTTTTTGTAAATTTACAAATAGTTATAGCTAAATTTTTAATTTTTATAGAAAAATGTGATATTTATAAAAAGTTATTTGAAAATTTTATATTTAGGAAGAAGTTTTGTACAAATTTCGTATTTATAGGAAATATGTTAAAAATTTTGCATTTTTAGATTTTTCTTAAAAAATTTTTATTTATACATTTCTGTTTACAAATTTTGTATTTATTTGGTATAAATTTCGAAAAAAAATTATAGAAAATTGGTTTTGGATATACATTTTTTTAAATTTATTCCGATTTTTTTATTATAGAAAATTTGTTAAAATTTTTTGTATAATTTTTTTTTACAAATTTTGTATTTATAGAAATTTGCAAAACTGTTATATTTGCATATCGACTAACAATTTGAAACGTCTTTTTATACCCTACACCACACTGTGGTACAGGGTATTATAAGTTTGTTTCACGGCAGATGTTTGTAACACCTGAAAATAACACAGCTAGACCCACCTTAAAGTATACCGATCGACTCAGAATCACTAGCTGAGTCGATTTAACGATGTCCGTCCGTCCGTCCGTCTGTCCATGTAAAGTTGTTCGTCGACTACAGGTCGCAATTTCACTCCGATCGTTCTGAAATTTTGCAGTTTAGAGTATTTCGCGGCTGTTAAGATCGCTATTGAATTTGGTTGAAATCGGTTCAGATTTAGATATAGCTCCCATATATATCTTTCGTCCGATTTGGCTCTTTAGTCCTATAGAAGCTGTATTTTACATCCGATCGTTTTAAAATTTAGAATGGTAGAGTTTCTTGATCCATGAACCAACATTGCCGAATTTGAAGAAAATCGGTTCAGATTTAGATATAGCTCCCATATATATCTTTCGTCCGATTTGGCCCTTTAGTCCTATAGAAGCTGTATTTTACATCCGATCGTTTTGAAATTTAGAATGGTAGAGTTTCTTGATCCATGAACCAATGTTGCCGAATTTGAAGAAAATCGGTTAAGATTTAGCTATAGCTCCCATATATATGTTTCGTCCGATTTGGCCCTTTAGTCCTATAGAAGCTGCATTTTACATCCGATCGTTTTGAAATTTAGAATGGTAGAGTTTCTTGATCCATGAACCAACATTGAAGGAAATCGGTTCAGATTTAGATATAGCTCCCATATATATCTTTCATCCGATTTGGTCCTTTAGTCCTATAGAAGCTGTATTTTACATCCGATCGTTTTGAAATTTAGAATGGTAGAGTTTCTTGATCCATGAACCAACATTGCCGAATTTGAAGAAAATCGGTTAAGATTTAGCTATAGCTCCCACATATATGTTTCGTCCGATTTGGCCCTTTAGTCCTATAGAAGCTGTATTTTACATCCGATCGTTTTGAAATTTAGAATGGTAGAGTTTCTTGGTCCATGAACCAACATTGCCGAATTTGAAGAAAATCGGTTAAGATTTAGCTATAGCTCCCATATATATGTTTCGTCCGATTTTGCTCTTTAGATCCAATAGTTTTTATACCCTACACCACACTGTGGTACAGGGTATTATTTAAGTATAAAATGTCCCAAAAGTAAATTTATGTAAACATTTATACATGAATTACAAAATTTATATATCAGAGTTATTCAATATTACGAGAGTGGTGTAGGGTATTATATAGTCGGCACCGCCCGACTTTAGCTTTTCCTTACTGGTTTATCAATATTATTTTTTTCCAAGTATCGGTGCACATTGTCTTAAACACAGGAAACAACTTAATAAGTTACAGGATTTTTTTCTAACTTAAATAGTTAAATTTTCCAAAACTAATATCTTTCCGCCTAATAGATATATTACAGAAGCGTTTTTTATAGGGTAAGTGCTGTGAGAACCAATATTTCAGCTGTCCTATGTGAAATTTCGAATATGCAATTTTGTTTGATCTTTTTGAGAAACTTTATAAAAATGGTAGACCCTTCTGAATTTCCGTAATAAAGAAGTAATTTTTGACAGTATTTGGGTTTAGGGGAAATCACAAAACTCCATTTTGAAATATTTTGTATAATTCCAGAGTGATAATATTTTTTTTCCATCTGCGGAAGTTATTAAAACTCCAAAATTTTATTTTGGTTTTATATTTGTCACCACCGTATGACTAATCACTTTCCCAGTATTTTCACGGTTTAAATAGTTTGAAGACAATTTATTCACTATCCATTACGATCGTGTAAAATCTTAACTTCTTTCGAATAGTTAAATAGTTTAAATCCGCCCATTACGTGTCTATTATCAGAGTCCGTCTAAGGTATTCTTGTAAGAAAAACATGTCATTTCTAAAATAGTTCACAGTCTAATTATAGTGAGTGAGTGGTCATTTGTCCACTAAGAAAATAAAGGAAAATTGTGATGACGATGGTGATGATGATGATGACCAGATAGAAAGATAGATAGGGTTTGATAATTACAAGTTTAGGTTTATTGTATTTCACATCATTAACTCAGCGAGAAGAAGACGACGGACGAAGAAAAGACGTACAAACGAACGAATGAGGAAGAAAAGGCCGCACAAATAGCCAAGTTATGGTTTAGTGAATTTTTATAGCGGTTTAAGCCGCATTTAATTTGTTGCCACTCGTTTTCAAGTCAAAGATTTTCAAACGTTTCCAAAGACAGACACACACAGCGACTTTGTAGACTTATGGCTGTTACTCCCCGCTAATGATTCTCTGAGTTGGTTATAGCAAAAACCGCAGTAGTAGTAATGGCGATTATGATGACGACAACCACTAACTGTTGGTTGTTGGACTAAATAAAATGAATCTTCACTCAACTCTTGTGAACTTTGATGCGACGATGATGATGATGACCAAAGGCAAGAAATTTATGGTGGCTTTTACTTGTGCAGCTAACCCATCCATCCGATGTATATACCAACATTACTGCCGGCGATTGAAACAAAGAATACAGGTCAGAAGGCAGGGAAATATTATAAATAAAACCACATAAACTCTTTGCTACTACCGGCTAGCGATGTCGAAAGTTAGACGTTAGTTCAGGAACCGGGTTTTATTTACGAAAATTGCAAAATTTTACTTGCTTCGAAAAAATTAACTGACAGCTATAACTCTCTTTGGGGATTAGGGACTAAGGGATATAAATGACACCATTATTCGGACCAAACTTATAGGTTTAGGGTAATGCGATTTGATATTTTAGAGTATAGTCCGTCCGGCATGACGAATTACACCCGCCCTTGCTAGCATGTTCCCCTCAAAATACCAATTTCCATATCATATATCGCTGAAAGTGAGTTTTAACTTCTGTCGATAGAAATTTTCTTATTTGTTACTTTACATCTTAAATAGCCAAGCCAAAAAGCAGGCGATGGCGAAATTATCCGGTTTCCGGTTATTAACATCTCTAATACCAACCCATCCTACTTGGTATTATAAACTAACAATAGTTTTAAAAGGGGGATTTAACACAGTCATTTATCAAACATCATCATCATCATTTGCCGTCATCCACAAAGAGACGGGCCATTCCAACAAACTCATATGAGCACTAGTGGTATTGACTCAATGTGGCAAATCTTCCATCTTCGTCCCAGCGACAGTACAACAGAGGAAAATGTGGCAAAGAAATTGCCACATATATTTCTAAATACAACGTAAAACGAAAAGTCAGACAGACGGACGGACGGACGGACAGACTGACATTACTTGTTAAAATTGCAAAACTTTCATTCGCATTTATGTAAATTTTTATTTATATAGACAAATGGTGTATTTAATTAACTGTAATGGTGGCAACTAAATGACACGATGATAGGCCATGACAATGGTGGTGGTAATGATGATAACGATGACGATATTCCCTATGGAAGATGAGCTCATTTTCACTTGGTTTGTGTGGCAACTCGAAAGAGATAAATGTTCTCGCGGAAGCCAAAGTGACATCTTTTATTTATGTCATTTAGTTTTTAAAGTGAATTTTAATTGTTGTCTCTATGAAAAAAAAAAATAATAAGAAAATCATCTGTTTTTCTCATCATTAAATTGGATTCCATAAAACTAATGAAATCTTCTTTTTTTCCCTATTTGCAGATGTTCGCGACTATTTTAGGGCCTCTTTGGCCACCTCGGAATATGAGAATACATCGAATATGTTTTTTATGACTGAATCTGATTCGACGGAACAACTTTTGCAACGTTGCGAACAATTGTTGAATCGTTTGAGTAATAACAAATGCCAAAATCAAAATCAACAAAATCTGATCACCTATACTATACCAAAACCTGTGGCAGCCGCAACGACTGCTGCGGTGACTAATGGTCTGCAAAATCATCAGTGGCAATCCAGTAAAGATAGCATCAAACCACATCACCAGCACCATCAGCATCAGCAACAACAGCATTCACATCCACATTCACATCAACATTCAACTCATATGAACTCCTCCTCAGTGACCATAAATGGTTGTTCCACCACGACGACGATGACGTCGCAACCAGATCATCAACAACCATCAGCACAAACACATCTGTACCACCAGCACCAGCATCAACCAGAAGATGTCTCATATCTGGACATGTCGGCGGCCAACAATATGAAAAGTAAGTATTTCTTATGTTATCTCCTCATGTCAAGTTAAATATTATGTTTGTGGGCAATTTTAGAAAATCAAGTGCCAGTTAGAAAATTAAAAAAAAAACAATTTTAAAAGACGTTCTGGGGAGAATTGTTTAATACTTGCAACATTTTATTCTGGGGAAGGCACTATTTAAGTTTTCGGGATTTTGACGTCCTGTATCTGAATTCAACATAAGACTGGTGTCCACGTTTCGAACTAGGCAGCAGAGACGTATTGGCAATATCCTCAAACGTCACACTGTTTGTCCTTCTTTAGACCTCGTCTTATAAGTATTGGCATTTCCTGCAAAGCCTATGCTGTTTCCGGAAACCGTTTTAATGTTTCGGCATTTTGCAAATGTTTAGTCGGGTTCGAGAGGGGATGTTCATCAAAGGCGTTTGCTACTGACTAGAGAAGGAAAATCTGTCGTATATCTGCATGGTTTGTGTAGTGGGACCACCTTGCTCATCCTCCAGACTTCGGGAACTATTAGGTTTACCACCTTCCAAGACCTTCCTCCGATTCATAAAGTCTATAGTTTGTCTAATTTTGTCAAGGAGTCTATCGCAACTAGATTGCAAAAACTATGCATTATTAGTTTCTGCGTCTGTAGATATTGTTGTTGTGGAGATTATGGGGTGTCCTATGCATCGAATCAACGATGGCGAAGTTGACGATTAAAAAGGTCGAAAACAAAACACGTAGTTCGAGCCTTCGATGCGTCAGCCACGCCACGCTTTTTGAGGTCATCGCCAACACATCCCTCCCGAACAGTTTGAAACGTTGGTTGTTTCTGCAATTCAGAAACAAGAAGTCCAATCCCCGTGGATTGATGCAGGGAGTTCCCCAAGGTGCTGTGATATCTCCGGCACTGTTTAACCTCTACATTTCTGCAATTCCACCTCCAACTGACGGCGTTGAAATCGTATCATATGCTAATGACTGTACGATTCTGGTCCCCTTATCGATGGCATATGTGGAAGGCTAAATGTCTAACCTGGCTAAGATTTTCAATTTCTTCGCTGCGAGGAACCTGAAAATATCCGCCACCAAATCATGGCCCACACTGTTTACTGAATGATGGATCAGCTCAATGTGACACACGATGGCTCAAAAATTCCAACCAACAGTTACCATAGGGTACTTGGTGTCACTTAGGAATTACCACGACAGAGTACTTTTGGCCCAACTAAGATGAGGCTGGTGTAGCCGCCTCAATTCATACTGGGCAAGGATTGATGACACCACGTCGAACACATGTCCCGCCTGTAACTACTCAACTTGTTCCCAGGTCTCTTTGGACCCAACCAGTGGAAGCAGCCATCTTCCTTGTTCTGGAAACCAATACAGCAGAAACCACTACACAAGGCGAATAAAAACTACACCTAATGGGCAACAAACACCTATACTGCTACTACAACAACAACGATTACTATGGTTTCCTACAAGCAGAACCTGGGCCCCGGATTATGTTCGGTCTCGACAAGGACCAGACCACTAACTGCTTTGGGTCAATCTGATACAGGGATCAGGCTGTCTTGGACTTATTAACGACGATTTCTTTGAGTCTAGTAGGCTGGTCGAGTACAATGGAAAAAATATATATCCAAATGTCCTTAGTTTAGACGGACCTGAAAGTACACTTGGGTCGAATTCGTTCACTTGATCTCGAACTCGTTCCTTTAGAGTGACCAGACAAAGTATTATAGGTATAATCATCATATTACAAAATTCAAACAGTTGTATTCGTAATAGGTACTTGATGCATCACATGTTCGTTTTGTAACTGTTCCTCTGTTGTCGGAAAATGAGTTTCCATGACTCCGTATATCGTCTATAATTTGCATCCTTTTACCCGTGTCATCCACTAGTGTTTCTGTTTGGATTGACAACAGAGTTACATTTTAAACTGAACTACATATAAGGCCCGTTTAAATTCGTCCTAAAGAAACATGAGCTAGTATTTTACCTTACCAAATAAGTTCTGAAAATGTTTTCAATAGTCTTTCATAACATTACATCACCTTGAAATATTGGATTGGATCATCATTCATTAGCATGTCTCTGAATAATATTTGTAGTCATTACCAGTCCAATTGCGTGACGTCCTGCTTATTGTTGCAGTTTATTCGAAACTGGTTTACGAAATACATATCTTATTATCCCAAAACGTAACGTATAAAATAAGCGTTTATTTCATCTGTCACTTTCAAGGATGCAGATTCGAAAAGCAACAATAAAAACTTAATCAACGAATTCATAAATGTGTCTTCGTATCTCGCTTTGCTTACCATGGAAATTTAGCAACAACTCACTTTTAATCTACTTCATTCCCTTCTTCTTCTTACAGAATCTTCGCACTCGCCCCGAGAACAAGTCGATTTGAACAGCTCTGCCGACAGTGATAAAACATTTCGTTGCTCCACCATGATTGTGAAGCAGAACAAAAGTTTTTTGCATCGCCTTCACGATACCATGACCACAACAACAGATGAAGAAGCTGAAAACGACAGCCTTGATGGTCAGCTGGACGATGACTTCGAAGATGATCCACAAATCTATGACATCTGTCAAGTTACCACACAGGGTTCGGATGGTGAGGAAGATCATCTGGGCCACGAAGAGACACAAAAGGCCATAACGCCAGACTCGCACTTTTCATTGCCACACCTGGACTGCCCCTATATGGACTTGCCAGCCGGGCACTTGGCCATCCATAAGTCGACCAAATATGGGCAATTGCAGAGAATAGAAAAACGACTATTTTTCGATCAAAGCAAAAAGTGTTATTGTGGCATTTTAAACGATTGGCTGCTGTGCTATGCCGACGGACCGACATCGAATAAACCGACAATTAGTTTGTATTTGAAAATGCCCGGCATTGAAATTGAACATTTTGGTGAGGGCAAACGTAGAGATGTGTGCTTTCAGGTCTCCACTCCAGATCCAAATAAACGTTTCGTTTTTCAAGCGGTCAATGAAATTGATGCCAAAGAATGGATTCATGCTGTTGAGGCGGCTATAAGAAGTGATATTGGAGGAAGTGGGGGTCTGGGCAAAAATGCTGCTATCACCCGGAATTCTTCGGGACGTAAATTGCCCACACCTCCGGTTATGAAGAAAATGACGTTTTTGAGTACATTTCAAAAGTCCGGCGATATGAAGAATCACTCAAATGCCATGACTTCAAGTATAACATCCAGTGATTGTATTTATGAAGAACCTTCGCCGGTTTATAATGTGCAAAAACAAGCCAGTATTGCAGCTGCAGCTAATCCTCCAGATCTGCCACAAAAACAAAATAGTCCTTCAGCATTGGCTGAACGTTTCGAATATGATGTACCTAAATGTCCTCCACAGCCATTGAATGGACAAACAAACGAAGACATACAACTCATCAATCCATATGACAACGAGAAGGAATCCCTGGCAGCATCACCACAAAAGACTACATCACCGGTGCCACCAGTGGTGAATTTAAATTTCACCACACCGCCCAAAATCAGTTTGAAAATGGAGGAGAAATTAAATTTCCAGGCAAAGGTGAAAGATGTTCATAGTAAATTATCTAGTCAATTATCGAATGGACCAGTGCTAAAGAAACCGCTAAAGAAAACCTACTCCTCGGGGTCCACACAAAACGATGGCGAGTCACTAATCATGAGTACCTCGCCCGTCAGTTCACCACCCTCATCGTCGTCGTCGTCGGCTGAAATGAAGAAGCAAAAGAAATCCACTACACCACAAAATAGCCCTCAAAAGTCAGCGGAAAAAACTTCATCCACTAAAAATTGGTTTCTAAATAGACTCAATAAAACCACCTCATCGACAAGAAGTAATTCATCCTCCACCTCGAACACAAATGCGCCAGCTAAATGTAAACAAAGTGAAAAGGAGAATCTACTCAATTCATCGGACGCGGTCGACAGTTATGATGTTAACGATTCCAATGTCAGCAGTAATCCGGCCTCACCTATTTTGAAATCTGCCACCTCTTCCTCGTCGTCTGGCAGCACTCCCATTGCCAATGGTAAGGGTAAAGTTAATATGCTCATCAATCAATTGGAGGCGAGTGGTCATTTGGCCAGTATGTTTACAGTTGATGCGGTTGCTTCGTTCAGTTCCTTTTGTGACAATGATTGTAATAATTATGAACCGATTATGACTGTATCATCACCGCCCAGTAGTTTTTTGAAAAAAGTTTAGCTAAGCAAATGAAACTTATAATAATAATAACACAGCCCAATACAATGCTATTTATGCCAGTGATTTAGGATAATACATAATCTAGAAGGTGCGATAAAATGAAGGACTAGATGTATTTAAGCTGATTTTCTTAATTGGTAAGGAGATAATTATGTGAAATGGGAAAATAGGGACAAGAAATCGCACAGTCATCAACAAGTTGCTTTTTGAGTTTTGAAACCTTAAAGTGGACTCTAAACAAAACGAAACAAGCAGTACAAAAGTCGACATAATACTTTTTGTATGGCATTGTTTATATTTAAAGTTTTATGGTGAAAAGTTTTTTTTTTTCAAAATTTGAGTTCACATTCTGATTGGAATAAACTTTACTCAATCTCAATAGAATTTCCTAATAACTATGCGTTCGCATTTACTCCGTAGATCGGCAATATCATAAGATATTAAATTTCACATTTAAAAATTTTATATTTTCCATTTTTATTAGGTCGTTTGAAAAAAGGTTTTCAAAAAAGTGATCTAAATTTTTCAAAATCTACTCATGAACACAGAGATTTTAATTTAAATCCAAGCCATCAATTTTAACGACCATCGAAAATTTTTAACAATTTTAGGTGATATCTATGACAAAACTGATTCTAAAAAAAATATACTGTTGTAGCAGTTTTCAAGTTATTATACGATTTGTGAGAAATTTTGTCGAACACAGGTGCAATTTGTTTTGATTAACCATTCCCAAAGCTTTTTGGAAATGGTTTCACAGATATGAAAAGGACATTTGAAATATTTTCGCTTCAAATTCATTTCTGAAGTGACGAACATTTTCGATTCCCCTCCCGTGTGGGCAAATCTTGATTTTATTGAGAATATCGGTAATTATCAGCACATCGAAATTGTGCGATTTATGTTTGTATCATTGATGATACAATTCGATGTTGAGAGCTTCATTTTTTATTCTCCATTTCGAATTTTAGATTTTAGATGCGTAGTTAACTACTCCGAAACCCAATTTATATTTATAAATTATTGCTTACAAAATTACAGCTACAGCAGAAAGAATCAAATGATTCTTCTCGGCATATTACGTACTATAACTTTATAAGGAGGTGCCCAAAATCGGCAGCAAGAAAAAAATTATTCAATTACTTTGTAAGGGCTGTGTAAGTGATTTTAATGTAGCTTTAAATCTTAACTATTCATTTTCATTCAAAAAATTTTCAAAATGACAGCAGTTTCCGTCTTCGATCGGACAATGTTGATTCTGTGCTAAGGTTTTGATGCCTAAAAATAAATCCACATAAATATATGAATTTTCTGTTAAGTATTTTTTATGCATAACATTCATATTTATTTATTCATTTGTTTCGATTCGTTTTTTTAATTGTATTAACTACGATCATTTGTAAAATTGTTTATAATACTTTTTCTGTTTTAACATCAATAAATATTAAAATAAAGAAACAAGAAAAATTCAAATATCATCACTGATATTTTCTAAACAATATATATATTATTATTATTTAGTTTGAGTTTAGTTTGTATGTATCTAGAGTTTAAGCTTGTGCGTGTATTTGTTATTCTAGGATATCAATCAATGTAAACAATACAGTAAAACAAAACAAAACAAATAAATTAAAAAAGCTTAATGAATTATTACAAAAAATAATAAAAACTAAAGAAAAAATCTAATGCTAATTATTTTTTCCATATATAACGATTTTTACGAAAAGTTTAATAAATTTGTAAACGACATTTATTCAGTTTACAATAAGTACAATTCTATTATAGGTAAGTACCTATATGTATGCAGATTACAAGACTAAACATGTTGTTTTACAAATTTAAATTGAATACAACTATAAAGGTAAGTACAGACGATTTGCAGATCGGACAACATTGCCAGAAAAATGCAACCCTGTGAATTTACAACCGTGTGAACATACAATTTTTGTTTTGCAACGTTAGCAGAAAAGTCATTGCGAGATAATTTGCTGATTGTTATATGTTCGAAGTTTATGCATGTGACAACGGCGCCATTGCCAAAAAATCATTTTATTTGCAACACTGTCTATAATGTATTTTTATTGGCAATCCTGCATATAAATATTTACAAAATATATTGTAAATATGTATATGAAATTGTAATGTTTTCTTGCAATCGTCTGAACTGTCAATTCACCTTTGCCTAACAATCTGACATTGCCCGTATATTTGCAGCATTTTAACAGGGTTGATAACGTTTGCCGTTCTGGCAATCGTCTATACTCAGCTTAATACAACTATTATATCTCAATATAAAACCAAACTAAATGAAGACTAAAGATTGTGCTGATTATACGATACCTCCATTCAAAAAAGTCGAAAAATCATTTTTTAGGAAAGGAATATGAAGCAATCTTTACGAAAATTGGTACAGAGGAATTTTTTGGACTAGGGCCAATCTCTGCTGAAAATGGGGCATAGCGGTCCATTTTTTGATACAGCCCTAATATAAAAGTCCCCACCGATGTCACTGCGTCACTCTAGAGAACACATTTTTCAATTGATATGTCCGAAATTTAAAAATTTATACTTTATATTGAACCTAATCTTCCACAGTACAAATGAGGTACACCGGTCCATGTTTTGGTATAGCGTCCATATGAAGGTCCGCTCCAAAAATGTGCGTCCCAAGTAAATATGGGCATATCAGTCAATGTGTTCATATGTATATCCCCCCTATGTAAAGGTCCCTTCCGTTAGACTTCTTGGCGTTTAGGGGACGAATTTTTGAACCCATCATGCTGAGATTTAAGCATATGTACTTCATATTGGATTATATTGTGAAAATGTAGTATATCGTCCTGGTTTTGAAAAATATAATCCCCTTATGAAGGTCACAGCCGAATTTGACATCTTCGCGGTAAATGATTTATGGCGCCCGACTTTAGTCTTTCCTTACTGGATAAATTTGAATTAAAATTCCATTATCATGTAAATCGAATGACCTCTTTTGACAGAATATAATTTGGAATATTTAGAAATTAAAAATGCGATGTCCTTAAAGACTTAGCAAACTTTGGAATGAAGGTATCGATAAATAGGCGATAAAAATATAAAAAATATCCAAACAAGATAATTTAATTACATTTTGGCTATTTTCCGCTCTATTTTTCGTCGAATTTTCATTTTGGAAAGGGGTCAGAATATTTAATATCGACCAATGTAGTTTATTTTTGGCTAAAATGTTTATAAGCAGTTACAAATAGGCAAAATAAAAAATGTTGTGGGCATTTTAAGTTTTGTGTTTAACGCAATTTGTAATTGCTCTCGATCGGCTGAACCGATTTTTGCAAAGTTACTTTGTTTTAAAGACACAATGTCCATATAAAAAATATCCAAACAAGATAATTTAATTACATTTTGGCTATTTTCCGCTCTATTTTTCGTCGAATTTTCATTTTGGAAAGGGGTCAGAATATTTAATATCGACCAATGTAGTTTATTTTTGGCTAAAATGTTTATAAGCAGTTACAAATAGGCAAAATAAAAAATGTTGTGGGCATTTTAAGTTTTGTGTTTAACGCAATTTGTAATTGCTCTCGATCGGCTGAACCGATTTTTGCAAAGTTACTTTGTTTTAAAGACACAATGTGCAATTTTTTGTACGAAAGTTTTTTTTGAAAAAACCTTTGTAGAGAAAATTAAAAACGGCAACCGCCCCCCTCCTTGGTTTTCTTCAAATTTTCACAGAATACTCATTGCACTCTCACAAATCCAGAACAATATTTGTAAAAGTTATGGACGAAATACCAAGACTAGTCTGACGGTTGCGACCAAACTTTGTATAGTAGATGAAGAGGTGTTAGAGAAGTTAAGTTTTATATTTGGGCCCCCTATGTCAGACAGGGGCGTAGCTAGAGGGCCTCAATGAAATGTTTAAGCGCGTGTAACTCATGTTTCACTTCCGATTTATAAAATTTATTTTTGTGTGTGTGTGTTCTACTAACTGTGGTCTAGAAATAAACTGTTTAAACCTAAGAATTATCTCGTATAGTTAACGAGACATCTGCAATTAAAAATTAACTTTTTCATTTTTACCCTTACAGATTTTCCTCAAATTTAGTATTGCCTCTAAGTGTATCAAGAGACTTCTCTCTGTCAATTTTTATACAGATAGGTTAAAAAATGTCGCTATACAGTGCATATATGCCAAATCGGAGATATATATGGGTGCTACCGATTTTAACCAAATTCAATAGGGATCGTCCTTGGGTCAAAATAAATACATGTGCAAAGGTTCCTTGAGATCGGAAAATAATTGCGACCTGTACTTTGATTACAAGAATACATTCACAGACTCGGAAAGTGATCCTAAGTCTATCGTTATATTAAAGGACGGGTCTACTTCTTCTCCTTTTGGATCCACAAAGCTATAATATCGTGTACCGCAGTGCGATGTAGAATACATAAATCAAGTACACTGAAAAAAAAATTGTCATAAAATTAAAGAATGGCTCCATAGACGTCATACGTTTTTAAATAAGTACATTTTGTACTTAAAATATAGATAATTTCTTTAATATTAAGTAATTTATTAAGTAATTTAATTTTAAGTACATTTTCTTAATTTATGTACAAAATGTATTTATTTTGAAGACTAAGGACGTCTTTGGAGCAATTCTTTAATTTTATGACAATTTTTTTTTCAGTTTATGAAAATAGGCTAGATTTTTTAACCTGGTCCAGTATAGAAAAGTTATTTAAGGCAATTTTTTTTCGAATTAAGGTCGTCTAGGAAATGTTCCCTTTCACTGATTTAGGAAATTTCTCAGTGGAGGAAATCTTGCAGAAAAACGCTTATTTTCAGTCCTGATTTTAGAAATGTCCGTAAGATATAATCTTAAAGCCAAACCGAAAGTCGAAAATACAATAACAATATTTTTAGAGTAGCTGATGATCTGCTTCATCATCATCAATGTGCTATGTATAGCACATTCTGAAATGCCTATGTCTTCAGCTAGCTCACGAACCTTCAACCTTCAACGGACACCCAATACAATTTTGTGGATTTGTTTTCCATTTCTGGCGTGGGCTCCTCAATTGGTGAGACCACCACGGTGTTCGCCTTGGCAGCTCGTACGGCCCCGTTTAAACTCTGCCACCCAATATTTTATAGTTGTAAACGAAGCTGTAGACTCCCCCAAAGTAGAATCCAGCTCGGTTTTAATATTGATTGGACTAAAGACCTTCCGAATGAAAGTATTGTATTACATATCGGTGACCAATTTTTTCCATGTTTACAAATTCACTGAGATCGTTTACTGTTGAGTGTTTAAAAAATCTTTACAACGTGGCGCCTTGAAGCTTAAAACATATATTTTAGAAGATTGACACTTTTTGCGAAAGTATTTTTTTCAAACTACTACCGACATCTATATGTCAGTTCGGCTAATTTTGGGACCGCCCTCTTATTTTCTATAATGATATATGCTGGATCCAAAATTGGATGAAAATAAAGATATACTTTCTTTTCTGTATTTTAATGTGTCCACTATATCACCATTTTAGTGCAGGACCTGTCCCAAAAAGTATTACAATTTAATTAAAAATTGAATTCCTTATAACTTTTATTTCACTCATACAATTATTTCTTTATCCTTATCAGCTCCATAATATTAGATGAAACTGTGTAGTGTTTCGACAGTTCTGTGGGACCCAAATGTATACCCATGTGACTGGAAAAGTAGTCTGTATATTAGACAACTTTTCCAGTCACTTGTCCAGATTCGTATATACGAGTATAAGTATACAAGTGATGATTCGCGCAGCTACAAGTAAGTTCACACTGCGTCATGTACAAGTCCCTCTGATGATATCCCCGCACAGTATTGAAATACGTATAAGGGTATGTGTTTACATGGCTTCCACAGCGAGATGTCTGAGAGATCTGATCGAAAAAGCTAAATAATTCGAATGTGAAAACATTAAAAAAATCTAATAAAATAAGTCGGTTTATTTCCCCGAAATTTCCTTCTTTTTTCATAAATACCTATATCGTCACCTGAAATCCAAAATAACGTAACCCACATGTTCACGATTTTTCAGGAGAAGCAAATAACAAAATAATGTAATTTTAATCTTTTGACCAAATTTAGGGATTTCAGTCTATTAAGGTGAAATCAAATAACAAATCTAGCGCAATTGGTTGTGGCGTAAATTTTGAATTAAATAAAATAAAGTTTTATGAATCTTTCCGCATTTTTATACCCTCACTTTAGTGTGACGAGGGTATATATTTAATGACCTTGTTTGCTGTAATGTCATTTTGAATATCACTCATAACATGGTCAATTTTTGATATTGAACTCCAAAATTTTGTAGCAATGTGTAGTTTAGCGTAATAGACTATAATCAATCATAAAATTAATTTTCATTTTTTTGATGTTACGTGATTTTGGATTTCAGATGACGATATATAACAATTTATGTATATAATGTACATACCTTTTGAAGTCTTAATTGATCATGCATCACATGTTCCTATTTTGTCCTTTATAAATTTGTCATTTGCTCCCCCTTATGGGGTTGGTCACACACAGAGACAACACAAAATATAGAACACTCCAGTGTTGCCACCGACCAACATTTTCTCTAAAACCGACCAAAATCCGTTGTAGCCGACCAAATTTATAAAATTAAAGTAGTTGGTATCTTGTAAAGTTTGGTGACATTTTCAGATTTTTATGTATCTTGGAATGTTTGGAAAAGTTAATTAACATAAAAATATGCTAGTTATAATCGAACAAGTAAAATGTGGCCCATCTGAAACGTATATACCCAACGACATGGATCGCATTCAGTGTTATATACATATTAGGCCGGGTCGATTTGTGGGAAGGCAAAAAAAGTCGCCATTGCTCAGTGAAAATCGTATTCTAGGGATCAAAATAAGAAACTTTGCCGAAGGAACGTTTGGGTAGGGGCAAATTTTGAAAAATCCCACTTTGACCCATTTAGAGTGCTCCAATCGAGTCTAAATGTATGACCGACCCCCACTAACTTTGGAGGCCCGACCCACCCATGCCAGTGGCACACCCCCTGGAACCCCCTGGGGGTTCCATACATTTGGACTCGATTGGAGCACTCTAAATGGGTCAAAGTGGGATTTTTTCCGGGACATCAGATTTCTTTTTAGAGGTATGGTTCCTTCGGCAAAGTTTCTTATTTTGATCCCTAGAATACGATTTTCACTGAGCAATGGGCGATTTTTAAATCGACCCGCCCTAATACATATATACTAGGGTGATGACTTTTATACAAGCTCGTTTCCCTGTATCATATTTAGATGAGTTTCTATTTAAGATTAGATAAAATTTTACATATAAGATGATTCGATAAAAAAATGTGGTTTCTGTTAAAAAAAATCAGAAAAATGAGAATCATAAAAAAGTCGGCAACGTGTTTTCCAAAGAGATACATTCGATTCAAAATGAGATACCTTCACTTAATTGTAAATTAAAACGAAAGATGTTCAACGATTTCTATGATCAAAGTCTCATTTTGTTCATAGGTTATGTGACTTTTCGTGAAAGTCATAAGACTTGACACTTTTTTCCGTTTTGGATTTATATGATTTAAAAAAAAGAAAAAATTTAAATTTTTGTGCGTGACCTTTTTCAATATTTAAATGGAATAAACGTTATTTTAGTCACTAATAGGGAAAAGTTCATTCCTTCGTGCAGCAGGAAATAATTTTTGAGAAAAAAATCAAAAAGTCATCACCCTAATATATACTCATTCAATGAAATCGTCGTAAAAATTATCTTCGCCAAATCCCCAAGCTTCAATATAGTCTTTTTCGTCACCTTTGCGTCCCAAAAAATCAATCTATAAATAGGAAAAAATTTCTGTATTTAAATGTTCAGTCAATTTTTTTGACAATAATAAATGCTCTCAACACCAACACTTCAATTAAATAAACCCAAGAACATTGCTCTGCTATATTCCACTAATATTGAAAAAAGTAAAATACGAACATATTCCCGACTTCGGATGGGCCATACTTACACGTCAACACTTGTCAATTGCTTTGGTTCCTTATTAATCTAATATTTACTATACGCTTACGGCAAATAAATAAGATTCCGCACTTATGGTGAGATTTATCAACCAAAATTTCGGTTTAAATCCGATCTTGGAATACAGCTCAGGAATGAAAGCAACAATTCTTTCCCCAGGGCCGATATTTTAGACAACTATAAACAACAATTGTCGAACCTGAAATAAATATTTTTAAACTAAGTTTTATTACAATATATTCGTCTATAATTTCAATCGATACTGCTTCCAGCGATCAACAAAAATTTGGGATTCACAATCGACATTTGAGAGTATTCCAAACGGTGAATGGGTTTAACTTTCAGTAATTTACTTTGACATTAAACTTCAAATTATTCTGTGTTACAATACAAATAAAATATTCTACAATAAAACCGACCAAAATGGAATTGGTCCGACCATCCGACCAAATATAAATATTTCAAATCTATCCGACCAAATTTGGTCGGAAATGACCAAAACGGCAACGCTGGAACACTCTCACTTGTATTTGTTTACATTTTGTATATCACAGCCAACGAGTTTTATCAACAACGCACACCGGCAAATGAAAGATGTAAGTTCAATTGCCATCAGTTTTTCTATTAACTTTAATACACTTTCTTCTTCTATTTGTATTGTTTTGTATAATTAAACGTTGAACTAATGTTTTGTGCAAAATTTATAACAATTCTATAACTGTTAGCACTTATATTTACTTATTTTTTTATCGTACAACTTCAATCAATTTTGTTTGCGAAATAAAATAAGGAGAGAGAAAATGGTTGCCAGGTTTTCATCCAAATTCTCTGTGGCGGGTTTTGATGCTGACAAGGCAATTAAATTTTTCAATGCAAATTGAATGTCAAGGCAAAAATAAAACAAACGAAAATACAAGTAGTTGGTTTAATATTTATCCCCTCACCTTAGAGAGGAGGGTATATATCATTTTGCTACGAGCCAAAAGTGTAACACATCGAAGGAGTGACCTAAGACCCCAAGTATGTTCGGTGGAAATCCGTTTTGGGTCATTTTAAGTCATTTGAGCAATTTCCGTCCGTCCGTCTGTCTGTCTTCTGGCTGGTGCGCACGATAACTCTCGAAAGGAGTAACCGATTGACTTATGATTTGGTATGCGGTTATATTCATCTCCATCTCAGCGTAGGTTTGAATATGGGCCACATTGGCACACTCCTTCTAGTACCTCCTCAACAAATGGTTAATATTTAGTGAAATATTTATTCACTAATAACTTCTATACTACTTATTCGAATCTTCTGAAATTCCACACATTATTAGGTTATTAATCGCTATCACCGCAAGAAAAATGGGCGAAGTTGCCATGCACCTTTTGGTACCTCCCTCACAAATGGACAATTTTTTTGTAATGGTTTTATAGCACCAACTGTCCAGTAAAAACTGTGCGTCATTGGCTTGCCCCTTTTGATCCCTTACAAAAAAATCGAAGATATACCAAATAGCCCATAATATTAGTACATATACCAGTGCATATTTACATCGCTCACAAAGTGAGAGTTTACCTTAGTCGGTTTACCCGAAATTGAAATTGCAATTTCTTACTAGATTTTTTTTATTCTTCGAGTTCGTAAAATGTGCTAAATATTGTATAGAATACTCAATTAATTAATTCCGCTATATTGGTAATTTCGACAAATGGGTTTCGGTAAATATTAAATTTTCAAAGAGAATCCGCGAGCCTAAATTATGAATTGAAATGCATTTTCTGTTAACTATTTATTTTTTATGGATAACATTCATATTTATTTATTCATTTGCTTCGATTCGTTTTTTATTGTTTTAAATATCATCATGTGTAAAATTGTTTATAAAATGTTTTGTCTGTTTATAACATCAATAAAAATTAAAAAAAAAAATTAACAATTCAAATATTTTCGCTGCATAACGTTTTTGTTCGGCTCAAGAGTTTTTCTAAAAAAAATATTATTGTTTAGTGTGACTTTAGTTTGTATGTATGTAGTAGAGTATGCATAGAGGGCTTGTTAAGCCTGTGTATATGTATGTGTTTTTCAAGGATTACAATAAACGCAAACCATAAAATAAAACAAAAGAAATAAGTGAAAGAAAACTTAATGAATTATTATAAAAATAATAACTGAAGAAAAAAATCAACGGAATTTTATTTTTTATACATTTTCTGTTTTTCTTTTGTTTACAAAAATGTTAGTATATTTGTAAATGAAAATTAAATTCAGTATAAGACAATACAATCGTATTGTAGGTAAGGTAAGTATTTATGTTTTTATAAAAAAAGAGAATACATTTAATACAGCAGAGAAAGCAAAGACTTAGAACATTACATGTCTAATGATTGAAGTGTGAAAGGCGTGTGGAACGCCAAGTATAATGAAGAATGTTGTTAGTTCGTAAAGGTTCGGTTGGTTATATGTTTTGTTTGGTTGGTTGGTTGGTTGTGCGCATGCGTTTTGTTGTTTCCGCTTTAAGAGACAACACGATGAGATTCAATGGCTTCCAAAAGTTTTTCGCGTCGTTTTCTTAAAGGCATTAAAATTAGTTTATGCTGTTGTTCGCCGGAGCTAAAGAGACCCAATACTTTTTTGCCCTCTTTCTTGAGAAGAATTTCAATGCCACGATCTGTACTGCTAACGTTTTGGATTTCAGCCCATAGATAAGTCCATTGTACCTTTTAAATAAAATTACATGAATTAAGTAGAAACTACAACTTATTTAAAAGGGATGGAGAGAGAATAAAATACTTACACCCCAAGTACCAAACATGTCATTACGTGTCACATAAATGATGCGATGATTGGAGACTACAACGAATTCTTGTTTTGTTACAATTTCTTCGCAGTGTACAAAACTATCAGTGCTGGCATATTTGCCTTTTTCAATTTCCCTAAAGAAAAAAAGAAAAACAAATTCCATTGTTTAATAATAACGATTCAAAAATAAAATCAATTATGTATGTATGTACATACTTTAACAATTGATTTCCTTTGGCTTCATCCAAACAATAGGACCTTAGCAATTTATCTTCATGGAAAAGACGAGGAGGCCTCAAGCGTGTCGTCTCATCTTGAACCTCAGTGGCTCGTTTGACCGAATCAAAGGTGCCGTGCGCAAAGTCGACTATACCAGCTGTGGGACGTGTAACCAAACCAATTGTTCCTTTGCCCAGACCCTTAAAGAAGCCTTCAACGCCTTCTTCTTTGGCTCCGGTTATAGGTTTCGTAACACAACCAGTAACGCCATCAACAAAGCCCTAGAAGAATATAACAAAAAAATATAGATTTTTAGAATACATTTTACAGCATAAAATTTAATACAAAATTACCATGACTAAACCTTTGCTGCTGCGAGCCATGCCTTCCTGGAAAGTTTTGGGTTTGGCATTCATTGCCTGGCGACGTTTCTTCTGATACTCATCATCGAAAGTAAGTGCCGCTAAACCTTTACCCATAGCCCCAGTAATCCTGGAAATTAGAAAAATGACACAATTAATCACATAACCTGTAAATTCAATTGAATGAAGTATCATTCAATGCACTGGACTAGTTTTTTTTACAAATTATTAAAAGCTGTGCAAATTTTTAGAATATAAACACATTTTCTAAGCTTACTTTGAAACTGCTCCAGCAGCTCCTCCCACTGTATGGCCGAATAAAGATCTCACACCTAAAACCAAACCTTCGGCGAATTCTCCAGGTCCTTGAATAGCTCCCTAATAAATAAATGATAAGATTTATATAAGTATGTTCACTTTAAGGCTTTTCTTGTTGCAGAAACTCACCTGGAATGGCTCATAGAACAAATCTTCAACACCCTTCTTTATGCCTACCACCAGACCATAAGGATTACCCAAAACATCCAAACCCAAAACTAAAACATATATCTGTTTCAAAGCTTGACCCGTGTAATGTGATACAATTTCCGATTTCAATTGATCCTGTGTGAAGAATTGATACTCTCTTTCGAAGAAGGCCAAACGTATAACCACATCATTGACATCGGTTAAAGTGACACCAACACCTTGCAGCAGATTCGAAAGGAATCCAGGCAGCGCCGAGGTGTCTACACCAGCCATCGAGAAACTAACATGCACCTTCATAGGACCCAAATGTAAATTATCATAGAAATTCTTTTGTTGTTGTTGCGAATGTATTTGAACCAAGTCCGATAGGGGTTTCTCAATCGACTCCACATCATCCTTGAAGAGTTTCGCTTCACGCTCATCATCAACACTGGCAGCAAAGAGTTCAGCAATAGCCATAAGGAAGACCAGATCAACTTTGAAGTGGAATTCTTGCATAAGTACTCGAGCATATTTATACTGTTTGACTGTGGAGTGGGGAACTACTCTCTCCACAATACTGACTTCTACAAATGGTTTAAAGTGTATAGATTTTGCCAAAGTCTTGGGTGGAGGAATAGGAGCCAAGACCACTGGGAAAATACAATCGGTTAACTGATTGTCCAATTGAATGCGATTGATTTTGGCATGCACTTGTGACTGGAAGGGGGAGGAGTCCAAGCCAATCCAGACGCCAGGTTGGAAGTAACGTTTGATCTCACGCAAAGTATTATTTTTCATTAGAGTGTTATTTTCAAAGTCAATCTAAGAGGGGAAAGGATAGGTAATTTAGCAGAAAGCTTTTAATTTTCTTTAATTACACCTACTTGATGTTTTCCTTCTAACATATAACACTTGTTAGTATGCTGAGAGACCACTTTGTCTAGCAAATATTGCTGATACAGAGCCTCCAAAAGGGCAGTGTCGTGTAAACTGAATTGCTTAAAACGTTTCTTGGCATGTTTTCGTGTTTCCCAAACAATGCCTGCAAGAAATGGCAATTAAAAAAATGTTTTCACTTAAAAATTTCGCACAAAAAACACCCACCTGAGCTGGTGATACCCAAGTATAAGATATCAACGCCAGTTTCATTGTTTATCAATGATAAGCCAATACCATGTATCTTTATTTCTATAGATTGGGTAATGCTTTGTAGAGCATTTGTGGTTTCAGATTTGGTGGCAATATCTTCATATTCGGTGAATAAAAGTACACGTTGTAAACCATTCAAGAATGACACCCAATAAGGTTTGATATCATGTTCCAAGCTAAATACATTTTTGTACAAAATATAATTTATTAAAATTCATAACCAGTAGAATGTGCATTTACTTACGTTATTTTACCAAAGCCATCACGTCTTAAATCATTCTCCACTCCATTTTCACCACACACCAAAATCTTTTCTCCTGCGGGATCACACCACGTGTACAGGATTTTTTGTTGGGGTTGCAAAACCATTTTGTTGCCAAAACCCTTTTCGTGATAGTAAATGGGATATCTGGTGTGATTAACCAGTAAACCGGGAGCATCTCCGGGATTGTATTCAGTGAACGTTATATAAATACCGCCTTCAGTGGTTTGCACATCTACATTAACACCGCCATGCTAGAAAATTAGTTTAAATTAGTCTTTTATAGGCAAAAATATTAGAATTCTTTTTAAAATGGAAATGTTGTAGAAACTTTAAGTATCAAACCTACAGTCAAATTGTTAGCGTAAACCAGTTATTTTTGAAGAATTATGTATGTAGTTTACCTTTAATTGGCATACTGGCTTTAAATTACATTATTAAAATTAAATTAAATTAAATGTACGAACGTTAGTGTTCATCTGAGGCGAATGTATCACATTTGGGCATTTTTATTATAAAAGGCACGCCCAATTGATAGAAACTTGTTTTTTTATTCAGGTCACAAAGTCAAATCGAATGGTGACAAAATATGGACCAATGAATTCACCTATACTTGGCCTACAGGCTTTAAATTACATTAATAAATAATGAAAATGAAATGAAATGACTTGGTCATGGATAAAATAAAATACAAATTGCCGAATTTTAGCCATTGAGGTCAATCAATACTCGTATGTATGATTTTGGGTCAATTTTAACGCAAATAGCCAAATTTTACAAAGTTTGCCAATAATTCTGCGAATCGATCTAAGTTACAATTCTGCGAATTGTAAAACTTATTAAACGCAGTTGCCTTCAGTAATGCTGTCAAATTGGCCTTATTGGCTTGTGCATTGCAACGTATGAATAAAATGAAATGAAAATTAAATACATATTAATTCAGACTAATCAGTTGGCACTTGTGATTTCAAATGCTTCAAGAAGTAGAATGTAGTGGAAACTTTTGTATGGGGCTATATAAAACCATGGATCTACGGTGGACCGTGTTGGTGTGAATGGTTCTATGCTGTCCATGGCTTATATGAAGTAAATAAATAAAATCGATTGGGATCCTTCTATTAGAAGTATATCTAAATATGGACCATTTTTAATCCAAAGAATCTAATATGTATAAAATATGTTCTAGAATATGAGATCGGTTCACAAAATTTGATTAAGTTCAAAATTTGATTAAGTTCCGCAAAATTATTTGAGAGTGCCTATGAATACATATCTGTCCCTGAAACATGATCTTCGCCTGAAAAAAAAACGCAAAAACTGTATGTAACTGGTAAACTTTTGTGTTGACGATTTCGAAAATTTATTTTGACGATTTGTGTGCCCCTATTTTGACGATTTTAGGTCAAATTCGTCTGGCAACACTGATTATGTCCCAATTTTTTTTCTATCTCTAGCCATGGATATGGTGATGGTACCTTATTTATACCTTTTTCATTCAATGTGCAACATTTAATCATCTAATAGTACGAATTCGGCTCAATATGAGCCAAGAGGTACCTTCAGACCGAATGTAACGACTCTAGCTGTAGCAGTTTGCATTTATCCATATGTATCCCTTCTTGACACATTTCGGAAAATGCTTCGATTATGTCCTAAGAGGTACTTTCAAAATGTTGCATTGTGTCAAGGCAACAACTATTTTCAGCACGAAATCATCATTAGTTTCATTGAAGATACATAAGAGACTTTTTAAATAATTTTAGAAAATAACCAAAAGTTTTTTTTAAATAGTATCATATAGGTACTAATTCATGGAGTTTTCTATAGTTACCTTATGCATATCAAGTTGTAGTAAATTACACGAGGGTTCTGAGAACTTGAAAGGAACCGTACGTTGACCATCAACCTTAACAACCATCATATGATCGGAATCATTTCGTGGCCACAAGGGGAAGCAACTGTTGGGTTCTAGCTGTAATTTATAGATAAAAGTAAAAAAAAAAATAAACGACAATGGCCTGGTGCACAATATTTATTGGCTTCAGAACAAACCTTATTCCAGGGATCAGCTGGTCGTGTATTCTCCTGTACCTCTATAACATAACTGCATTTATTCATGATCGTGTAATAGGGAATAAATGTAATTTGTTTAGTCAGAGAATTTTGAGTCAAGTGATTATGAACACCAATCTGTAAAAAAGAAAAAATATGTATTATTACATTTATAAATAGTTTTTACTAGATTTCCTATTCGTAAAATAGTATCTTGTTATCTGAGGGCCTTATTGACAAGGGTTTTAATGGACAGATTTTCAAAGCAAAAATTTTCTATACAACTTCACCAAATGTTTATGAATAAGGTCCTTAGAGTATAGAATTATTCGAAGGTAATTTAATTTTCAGTCCAGCTCGCTCACCTGGTATGTTTGATCGTTGGTTTTACAGCCAATGGAGCCAGTTGAACCAGCCACGTCCAGAGGAATCTTATTACTCCATTCACCATTATCCACACGAATGGTACATGTTTTCTTATCGAACAAATATTTATCACGCATTGAGAACAATATTGGTCCAGTGTATTCCGGAGGATGATATAAAACTTCCACATTTTCGCTATCTGTTTTATAACTTAACATTTGACCCGTTTTATTAATCAGCCAAAATGGTGAGAAGAGAGTGATTAACAAACTTCCATAACGATCTTCAAATCTAAAAAGAGAAAAATAAGAAGAAAATTATTTAAATCTATGAAATGATAGATAAAAAGATATAAAAACCTTACTTGACACACAAATCCATGCTCATTTTAACATCCGAATCGTAAGAACTGAAACGCCAATTGACCACACCAAGTTGATTTTCCGAAATTTCTGTGGTACAAGACCAATCACGTTCTAAATATTGTATCATCTAGAAAGACATGCAAATTCGTTATAGTTGTTATATTAATTAAATGCACATATACCCCTACCCTTACAACCAAATAACTTTTGGCTACTTTACTGCGTCCAGCTAATTTTACCGTGGGCAAATGCAAAACACTACCCGCCTCTATATCCTTCTCACCATAGTCCAACAAATCTTCTTTGACATAGGTATCCACTTGAGACTGAGATTTTGTTTTATCGGCTTCAGAACCGGAAGAAACGGATTCTTCAGTTTGCTCAGCAACGCTAGAGGCCGCCTGACGCACTGAACAACCCGCAACGGATACCGTGACGTTGATGGGAAGAGAGTTGCGCAAATAAACTGGTGGCCTCAAGTGCAAAGTGTAGAATGCACTCAACAGTTTGAATTTATTGGTATGTTCATGGTAGATTTCAGTTTTTTCACGGCTTACATTGATGAAGAAAGGCTCAAATGTTTCGATGGGATCACATTGCAAATGTCGCATGTAATTCATATCTGTGGGGCAATCATCCCATTTGATGCCTTGCACTGAGGTATTGTATTCCTACGCGAGGAAAAAAATTAAAGAAATTAATTAGAATCGTGAAAATTCGACAAAATACGGTTTTCAAAATGTTACCTCTATGCCAAAGTGCAAATATTTAGTTTCGGAATAGATAGCATGTAAGGGTACGTGGTAGATGCTTCCTGGCTCTACTACGCCCACTTGAATCATTTCCCGAGTTTTGGTCATCATGCGGTAAACTTTAACAGGTGTGGTAAAATGGTTGTATATCTATGAAGACAATTTCAAGAGCAAATAACAATAAAAAGTTTGTCATTTTTGTTTATCACTATTTATCTTACATTCAAAACACTGTGAATATTGATGACAGTAACGCCAAATTCCATTCTAACTTCCGACACTATGCCCCAAGGATCCTGATTGGTGTCTCTGTACAGTGGGAAATATCTCTTGTCCGACTTGGATATGGGCAATGTCAGTTCTTTACTGATATTTCCTACAGTGGCATAGATATTTTGCTCATAAGCATCTGGACCTTCGGCTATCGATTTTGATTGCAGATATGCTTTACAACCGGGTGCTATGGTGCAACATTGTATGGAGTCTGGTGATACCTCTCTACCCTGTTCACTTTTGAAGACCAGAGATGTATTATTGACGGCATTCATATGTGGCATATGACATGAATGCAGAGTAAATGCTCCCTTGGCAAAAGATAAATTAAGATCAAATCCAGTGTCATTTTGAACCACATGACCAGCTTCAACTTCAGGTTTGGCCAAACCACTTGGATCCATGGCTTGACTGAATGCCTCCCCCAACTGAGTGACTACATCCAAGAAAGTTTTACTCACAGTCATCTCAAGATTTTCATCAGAGTGTATCATTATGGAAGTTTTCGATTCTTCCTTATCCTCCTCGATTTCGGAAACAGTTTTCTCAATGGCCAACTTGAAATTCAATTCCCATGGTGAAATGGTACGTTCACCATCTTTGGCAATGCGTTCATTTCTTTCGATAACCGGCTCCCAATCAGCTAAAGATTGATTGTAGTAATTCATGGTTAGACTAAGACGGCCACTGGCACTTAAGTTGGAGCTCCAGTTATTAGCCACAGCTTCCAGAGTAGTGTCAAGCGAAAGCAGAGGTGTGGTAAAGCAGCCGGTACCAGATTCCATAATTAAAGCAAAATTCTCGATTTCTATGATGCAGCATTCTCGTTTTGTTGTGGGCGCCACTTGTTGCTGCGCTGATGGAGCTTCCAATATATGAACAATGTCTTCGGCTTGGTCTGCAAAAGTGGGAAATTGCATGATTTTATAATATCTGGGAAATTTGTAACTCTTACAAAAATGTTTTTATGAAAACATGTGTATTATGGAGGAGATAGTTTTTATTTTTACTACAGGGTGGCGCAGAATGAGCTATATGATTTGAATTCTTTATAACTTTTTTAATTATTATTCTTTCGTTATTCTTTTTTCAGCATTTTGTGAAGGAGACTTGGGAAATTAATTATGAATCGAACAACGTACAAAAATAATTAAATTTTTCCGAAATTTTGCAAAAAGTTATGCAAAATATGTTAAGAAGACCACGTATGTGCGAAGCAGAAAATGGACATCATTTACAGGATATAATTTTTCAAAACTAATTGCAAAAAATTCCCCAATAATATTCTGTATTTAAAAAATATTATAATAATCGCATATATAAAAAAGTTATAAACCATTTAAACCATATAGCTCATTCTGCGCCACCCTGTATATCCTGGGACAAAATACGCACTAAAATCAATAATGGCACAGTATTTTTTATACGGTTCAGAATTTTTAATGTCGATCTAAACACGTTTTTGCAGAAGAGTTTTAAATATGGTTTATAAAGGCTCATTCATGTTGAGTTACCTCATGACTGGCAAATATTTTTCAGATATTAATGTATGTAATAAATGAAATTTGCGAAATTGGTCATGGATAAATATACAGCGGAGGAACGTTTTAGATTTATTCTAACATTCTACCCGCTTAAGAAAAAATCACATCGAGCTATTTTGGTGTAAGCAATGGACAGTACGTATTTTATTATATGGACAGTATGTATTTTATTATATGGACAGTATGTATTTTTCATTTCATTTCATTTCATTTCATTTATTTCATCATAACTTGTAATTTAAAGCCTCTAATTTAACTCTCAATTAAATACATAATAATGAGTTAACAAGGAAGAGAACATCTACTCCTCAGAAGATTTAAAGTGACAAAGAAGTTTATTTCGATAAGAATAAGGCGTTAAGTTGTTAAAAACTTTCAGAACATTTGGCAATACGTTAAATAAACGAGCTACTCGGACGAGAAAAGATCTCTCCATGAGGTGGTGAACTCTCGGAATTAGAATTTGGTTACTGCGTGTCGAATGGTAAAATATAAACGACTGAAAAAGGAGCAATGGACACTGATTCCTATAAATCTTGCAGAAACAGAAGAGAATACGAAATTTTATGAATGTATCAAGAGAACAGCCCAGAAATTGTTTCACGAAGGGTGAAGTATGTTCATGTCTATTAAGCGCATACAAATACCGCATAACGTTATTCAACATTAGCTGAATCAAATGTAAATTTGTCTGGATACTTGCTGAATATACTTCCAAACAGCACAGAAAGTTAGGCATAACAAGTGCAGAAACTAATCTTTGTTTGACAAAACGGAGAAGAGATAGATCAGTTGAATATAAACATCTGAGAGTGAAATTGATTCGAAATACTACATTGTTTATATGCAGCTCATAGCGTAATTTGTCATCAAGTATGACACCCAGGCACATCAAATTCAATGTTAGTGCCATTGCATGAAATACTTAAATTATTTTGACAATGCACAGAAAAAAATAAAGCCTTTGTTTTCGAGGCATTTATTTTAAGCTTATTCGCTGTCATCCAACAACTCAACGAAGCTAACGTGAGGTCTATTTTTGATTGTAGAACATTCATAGAACATTTACATATTTTTCGGACGAGTGGCTGAATGGGTGGTCGGCGGACCAGGGATATCGCTGATAATAGGGTCGGGATTTTTTTGAATCGGTGAGTGGACAAGAAGAAATCTTCTTCTTGTTGACGCACATCATGTTTCACGCACATCGTGTGATGGGGCCCAAGATGTCTGCAATAGTAATAGTGTAACTTAACACTTCTCGATTTCCTCCCCTGGGGCTATGAGCACATTAGAGTCTATGAGACCACAGCGAACACAATTTCAAAACTGAAACAGGTGTTACGACGAAAACATCGCTTTGCAGAAAAATCATCGATTAAATTATGACAAATGCATTACGTCATCAGACATAAGGCGACTGAATATTTCACCGATTTCATTAAATTCCATACATATGCAATTGTAATAAATTGAAAAGAAAATGTTTACTAAGAAATTAAGTTTTTTTTTATATTTTAATATGGAATCCCAAACTGAAACCCCCTATAATGCGGTATATATATAATAATATTCACCGATTTATTTTTGATTTTCCTAATTATTATAATTACTACTCACCCGCTTTCAAGAACCAAAAGTCGTTATCCTTGAACTTTTTCGGTGCCCAAATATCACTGTAGTTAGCCAGTTCCAGCTTCTTGCTTTCGTCGGCCTCATTCGCTGTTATGGATTTCATTGCCTTATTGAACAATTCCAATGCCGCTGGTGATATATTAATAAAAATAGCACTTGTTTTCAAACTGATGTTCATGCCTTCCTCTCCGGCTGGCGTGGAACTATGCAAATTGATATAGCAAGGATGGAGAATATAATGTTGGGTAGACTGACGTTTCTCGGGAGCAAAAGTGCACATGTACATCTTAAGATTGTCGATTTTGCCCTCGATTTTCTCTGTTTTACCCACAACACGATAATTGATGTTAGTGGCCATCTGTAAAGGAGGCAGATCAAAAATGGGATTATTAATTTATTCCTAGGATTGTTATTTTTTTCGACAGAGAATATTTGTTGAATAAATGTTGGAATACTCTAGTCCAAGAATAATTTTGTACACTTTTCTGCAGCTGTGCTCGAAATGGAAACTTTAAAAATGTAACAGAATGAGACCATATGGTTAAACGTATTTTTCTAGAATAGCTCTTGTATTCAAGATATTCGGCCCAAAGTTTACTGGGAAACCCGAGAGGTTAGGTATTTCAGGGGCGAATTTGAAGGGGATGTCATGGAAATACAAGTTTCGCTCTAAAGAACGAAATAATAGGGACAATTGAGGATTTATTTCTTCCAAAAAAGTCCACGTTGCTTCTCATCCCCTTTACGACTAAAAATTGCCAACAAAACTTGTCATATTTCTTAAGTCATACAAGTCGTTGACATTTTTAGTGCTATGTCGACAAAAATTCCTTTCAATATACTTTGTCATACTTTTCGTTTTATCAGATAAATTTGTACTTTTCCTTGAAGGAATATTCGATAACAACAGCCAACTTGAAAAAACGGCTGCCGCAATTGGATTTAACATGGTAGAAAATATGTTCAAGGATATGGTCAACTTTCTGTATTTTCGTTTTATCAGATAAATTTGTACTTTTCCTTGAAGGAATACTCGATAACAACAGCCAACTTGAAAAAACGGCTGCCACAATTGGATTTAACATGGTAGAAAATATGTTCAAGGATATGGTCAACTTTCTGTTTCATTTTCTTACTAGCACATGGTTATTAATTTTTTCCAAAAATATGCTTTCGAAAAGTCTATTAAATTGAGAAGTAGATGAAATCTGTAAAATTTGTTTTATCACAGGAACGTTTGAGTATTAAAAATAGTTAAATTAATATTACTCATACTCTCAATATTGTTTTTAAATATGATTATTAATAATACGCCACATATCACCAAGAGGTTGGTTGTTTCCTTCATTGCAAAACCAAATAGTGCACTAAAATTATCTTGCCTCAATATAGATATTAAAAAATTACAATGCACACTTCAGGCGATTTTCTATTTTCTGGAGGCCTATATGAACTTTTCTGCTAGAAGTTAACGACAATTTCCTAGTCTCGTTAAAGGAGATTATAAGTCATGGTGACTTTTAGTTTTTGATGATTTTTTTTTTGAATTTTCGTACTTACATTAAAAACAATGGCGCTGGTATTCATATCGTTCAATGTCTCCACAAGAATAATATCGGGTTCCTCGATGATCAACGTCAAGTTCATTTTATTGACATTCTTCTCCTCCTCTACTAACTCAACTTGTGTATTTGGGCGAACAACAGCTACAAAATGGAACAATAAAATTGTTTACCGAAATTCAATACAATCCCTCCACCCATCACTCACCTGCCGCACTTGCCATACTTCTGATTTGTCCCGATTGTTGCTGGGCGGCCGGAGCACTAGCCAAGGCCGCTGGTTCTTCAGCAACCTCGATTTTTTCTGCACCTTCTGCTTCCGGCACTTTAATAAACTCTGTTAGTTTAAGCATGAAATCCACGCATAAAATCAAATCAAAACTGGAAATTCGAACTTTGGCCATAGTATCATTTTGTTTAATAACAGCCGTAACGTCCAACATGTATTGATAATCCCGTGTGGCTTTATTTTCCGCCAAGCTGGAGGGAGAGCCCAAATGCTCCTCAAGCTCAACATCAAACCAGTCTTTACGGCAGAGATATTTCTTGATTTCACTGGTATTGCTGGGACGAGTATCCTCCAATTGCATGTTGCACAAAACAATATTAGTGGTTAAAGTTTCATCGATGAGCTTGGTACCCTTCAGGGAAATAATATAAAGTCCAAAACGCGCCAGGCCCTCATTAACATCGGTCATTAGATTAATGACAACACCATCCAATTGGAAATTGAATTTGAATTGTTCACTTATTCTTTCCTGTTCGATTTTCTTAAGACGCATTTTATCCTTTATTTGTTCAACAGCCTTTTTGGCCGGACTATCCACTGGGGTTTTCGGTAAAGAGATTGAGGGACTTTTGGCCACTGATGGTGGTGATGCTGGTGCCGCCGCCACGGCGATATTGGGGAATTCATTGGCTCCCTCATTCATGTTGCGATTTAATATAGACATTATCAAAGCATAATCGTCCATGAAAAGATTCAATTCTATGCACCTTAGACGTCCTGAAATATCAATTTCCGGTTGATTTTTATACCAAGAAAATGATAAATTACGTTTTACGACCAGCGTAAAACTTGTTGGATCTAAAATATTCAATTTCGATTTAAAACCGAAATTCGAATCAACCACATCCAAGGGAGCATTTAAGTCAGACGAATGGCTTTGATATTGCTGAGTTTCCTCTAAAATATTTACACGCACTAAACGCATATCTTTGAGTACCAATTTGATTTCATCCATAACGGCGGGTCCCTTCTCATTGTCGGGAGTTTTTATATCAGTGATGACATTACTCAAATTCAATTGACCCAAATCGAGAACGACAGCCTCCAAACTTTTTGAGTCTATGGGAACAATAATAACCGGGGCCTTGACCTTAACATTTAGTTTCATGCGCGTAGCTTTTTCATAAACAGCCACGGCATTCTGCTTAGCCGCATCTGCTGCAGCAGCACTAGCGTTTGCTATAGCTTGTTGGGCTGCCTGGAAGTTATTCATAAAACTCAGGACAGAGGTCACAAACCAGTTGACAAAGATAATTTTCATGCAGCCAACTTCAACATTGATTTTCATATCATCAGAATTGTAATTACTCGTTTCGTCTAAGTTATATTGGACTACATCACACTTCAAAGCATCTTTACCGACAATTGATAAAATGTTTGAGTGAATATTTGCTGGATTCATATCGCGTATCAATATGTCTTTGAGGCCTAATTGAATTTCGGTATAGGAGGTCTTCAGTACTACACCAGCATACAAATGTTGTACCTTCATGCAAGCCAGGGAACGTTTTCTGCATGACAATTCCAGACCCACCTGTTCCAAATTGGCTTCGATTTTCATTTTTATACTTTCGACTACATTTTGTTTGGTGCTGCGCCGAGATTTGCGAGCCACAGTGTGTGTGGGTGACGGAGTCGTGCCGGTCAGATTGGAGAATTCATTTTCTTCGGCGATGCGAGTGAGACGGAATATTACACCTTCATCAGCGGCTGCGGATGCAACACGATCTTTTGGTTTCAGTTCAGGAATAGGTTTGGCATTCGCGCTCATGATTTTATCCACTTTACGTTGTAACTGATCTGCTATTTCCATAATGTTTAAAAGATTCTCTTGATGCAATATCACATTCAAAGTGGCGAAATTTATTTTGGCCAATTGTTCAATGGATTTGTATTTGGTTATGAAGTCTGGCGTAGACTTATCCACTGACGTGAAGGAAACATTTAGCAAGGCTTTGCCATCTTGTGTGAAGCCCGGTGTTTCAATGACCACTAGTTCCTCATCCTGTTTGGCTTGATTTTGTTCATAAGACATCAAACCAATAGCGCCAAGTCTTTTTATAAAAGAGATAGAAAATAATTAAAGGATTATAAAGTAGAATAAGGAAGAAGTTAATTCGAAATGTTCAACTTATTTTTCATTAAGAATAACTTGCAAAATCTGTCAATAGGACGACGAAAATGGTAAAGTTGTTAAAATAAGGCATCGAGCTTAATTAATCAAATAGCCAATAATTTATTAAATAATACGAAAAAAAATGGATCAAGAATTCTCCATGACGGAATGAAAGTACTATTCCAGTAAAGTTAAATCCCAGTGTTCAAAGTTTAGTTTAAAAATTTTCCCCTCTTATGTTTCTTAGCAATGGATGCAAAAGACGTTAAAATATGTATGTATCTTCTGGAGCATAGGTTATCTACAATTCCTCTATTGTAGGCTTCAGTGATGTCATTCCAGCTGTAATTTACAGTTTGTCTTCGATACATCTTTCCGAGGACTTCGGGGGAGAACAAAATATAGATGATAATAAATAATTTGTCACTGAGATTTTTCCCGAATGTATACAGGAATGTTTTCAAGGAACTTCCCTATTTTGTTCTCGGACATAAAAGTCATATTTTAAAGTCTTCCGATTCTTATTCATCCCCGATTAAAGAGAAGAGTAAGACTTTGGAATAAACTTTAAATCCACATAAATTAATAATAAAATTCTTTCTGGCTTCTTTTAAATTAGTAAACTTGGGATAATTTTACTTGCTGATGTACTTCCATTCTAGTATGGTCTTCCATTCTAGTATCCTGAATGAGAGTTTTTCAATATTCCATACTCACTTTGCTTGAGCCACCAATTCGAAGGTACGTTGAGCCACACACACTTCCAATTGTAGAACTTGTAAAGCCAACAACTTATGAGAATCCGGTATGGCGACACTAGCTGTACTTTGAGTATCCAAAAATTCGGTATCAGCCTCGGATTCCTGTGACTGTGGAGATGGTGTATTGAATTCCAACGATGAACCATCGCTCAAAGGCGATTGTACATCAATCGAAGATGTTCTAATCAAGGTGACACTAAATTCCTTAAGAGCAAAACTTAGCTCCAGGCTGGTATATTGCACTACATCAGTTGTCATTGAGGAGGAAGCCAAGGCCTTGCGACGCACATCTTGGTTGAGGAATTGAGGTATGGAGCGCATAATCGAGGTGCTACTCAAAGCTTTAACTAGATTTGTTTTGGGTGGTTCCACCGGTTGGTCGCTCTCGGGTAAAGGTATACTTAGGCCCACTCCTAATGCTTCGAAAACACGATCTTCGTTCAGATGCAATTTGATTGAGGGCAACAGAATGCCCAATTTGGTTTTAGGCAAACGCGGATCGTCATCTACAACACATATTTCACACTCCACCAAAACTGAGGTGGGTCTCAGCAAATGCATATCACTTTCTAACATTTTATTCATGACCAATTCCCAATTTTCGTTGGGCTTAACCACCATGACTTGAATATTTTCTATGGACACCTTATAACGATCATAAGCTTTATCCATAACCATTTGCAGAATTTCATCCTGTTCTTTGCCACTGTGGTACAAACTATTGACATCTTTTGAGGTGTCTTTGCGAGGCGCCGAGGTTACACGCAGCTCTCCCAGTCCCACGACAACCAATGACTGCTTACCCGGTTCATATTTACCTCCCTGGGGCAATATCAAAATATTTGGCATTAACCTTATATCCAATTGAACAATGGCATGACTTTCAATCATATACTGCATGCCAGTGGCGGAGCGTTCTTTGAAATTGGATACTTTTAGGGCGGCGGCTCCCTCCAATTCGGAAAGATTTACTGATTGTTTGGGAACAAACACTTTCATAAGTTTTAAGATTGTTTCCGCATCGTAGACAATCTGCAGGGGGCGGGCGGTGACTTTGACACGTTGATCACATTCTTTGTCCATAGGATTTGTTTCGAAGAATATATCCAAAAGATTGCTTTCATGAGATATTTTCGATTTGATAATGGTGGGGGCTTTATTGTCCTTCTCAAAGCCGGTCAAAATCAGTTCGTTCATGCCAACGCAAACGCTGTAAAGAAGAGAGAGAGAGTTATAAACTGTTTTTTTCAAATGTTTGCTTTCAAACTCCCCAAAATATTTACCTTACTGCATTTGCTCCTGGTCGTTGTTTAACCACACATGTGGTTGTATTAAGTTTTAACAACATTATTGTCTGCAATAAATGATAATCCACCGCTCCAGGTCTCTCAGAATCATCATAGAGACCAATCTCAAAGGAACTCAAAGTAAATCGCATGTGAACAGCTTCATAGTGTTCGGGAAGCTGCAATGGTGCCATATTGTCCTCATAGCCAATAGCTTTGTGGAGTTTCTTCTTCTCCTCGGGAGTCATGGCGGCCTGAATACTTGACACCAGATCCACCTGATCATCATTGTCATCCTTTTTGCCGCCACCAAACCAGCCACCGAACCAACCTGCTTTCTTGGTATTCTCTTTTTTCGTTTCTTCGTTTTGTCTTAAACGATCCACTTCCAATTGGATACGTTTACGAATTAGCATCAAATTAAACAGATCTAATTTTTGTTCAGCCAATGCACAGGTCTCTTCCAGGGTGGCAGATGGTTTCTTGGCCAAACAACGTTCTTTGTGACACTCGGCATAAGTGCGACAAAGTTGGCGATGTTGTTTAATGTGATCCCAGGTGTAGGAAATATTCTTTTTCTTGATTTGCTCTTCCAAGACGGCCGTTATAGCAAAGTGCCACCATGTCTTGGCATTACCCTTGTAAGCTACAATGATTAAAATTAACATTAAAAAACTACAAATAACTGTATCTTATCAGTTAACGATATTTACGGGTATTAAACGGTCGATATTTCCGGTAGGGTACAGCCAATGAGAAGTGATTCATGTCATCCAATAAACCCATTATCAATTGGAATTGCGTTGAGGTAAGACCGATATTTAGTTTTTCCATTTCCAATGTTAAGTCTGTCTTTGGTATGGTGAAGGGAGGTGAATCACGATTTGGATCTGAATTCAACAGCAATTTGGCCACAGAGGAGATAGGACCCAAGACTAAAATGTAGAAAGAAATAAAAATAAAAAATAGATGTAATTTTATTATTGCTTAGGCCACATTTCCTTACCAAATGAATATCCCTTAGGAACATTCGATTTATTGGCTATATGATTCCTGAAAAGTTCCACAATTTCATGACCTGGTCTGGTACTGTAGGTATCGGCATTGCAGTTCATATACACCGATAGACAGTCCAAACTGGCCAATTTGAAAACGTGGCGGATAACACCATCAACAAAGCACTTTTTCCAATTCTCATCGGTGGTGAATATTTCAAAATCGTGTAGGGTTATACCGAAGGCATAAGGCCGATCGATTTTCGTATTGTCCTCATACCTGAAAATGTCAAAATGCCAATTTTACTTAAAAAATAACAATCTTTAATAATGAATGTATTACCTGATGTGGACATTGGCTATTTTAACTTGAATGTTATTTATGGTACGAGCCACCAGCTTCTCTACATAGCCGGGGTCAGCTTTGTTATCTGCAAATCGCATAATTATAAATAAAACAATCGGAAACTATACACAAGATAAATGTACCCTTTTCTAATTCTTGTTGATGTGCCTCATCAAGAGCCTTCAGCGCCGCTTGTTTGGCTTCCAGCTGACTTTTCATCTCCTTCTCGTCGTTGTAAGGTACACTTTGTTTGGGAGCCACCAGCAAGAATAAATCTTCGATTTGTGCCACCACCGGTTGACTGTATATGGATTTCCATGGTATTTTTAGTACGAATTTACCCAAGTGTCCATATATCAACTGTACGGGCAGATCTAAGTCATCTAAGGCATTTTCTCGAATCTTCAAATTGTTTAGAACAATATCACCTGTAAATCGAATAGAGAGGAAAAAATGGATATAAATAAAATTACTTGAATTGTAATAAGATCGGACACTTTAATGTCTTAAGGTCCTTAGCAAATTACAATTTTAGTGAAAATAAATATTCAATTGACATAAGTAAAATTATTTGAACTGTAAAAAGATCGGACACTTTGATGTCTTATGGCCCTTATCAAATTACAATTTTAGTGAAAATAAATAAACACCAAGCGCCTTTAGAAAGTCAAAGTGATAAAATATTTTTAGTAAATCAGAATAATAATTTTAAATAATTTTAAAACAAAAAATAATGAAATCAACGCAAATGAACTAAGTAGATGTCGAATATTATGAAATATAATGTAACAAGTAAGAAAGTTCAGTCGGGTTAACCGACTTATGAGTCCCCTCACCTTGAGTCCCAAAAAAATAATCGTAAATTTATTTTTTTGTTTTAATTAAATTATTATCTATTTAAATGGCATTTAATAACTCTAATGTATGTATTGGTATTAAAGTTAAAAGCTGTTTACATTTGGTACAAAAAGGTCCATTTGTGTGGGAGGTACCAACAGGGGTGTGCCAATAACGATCACTTTTCTCTGGACTCTAGATTCTATAAAACCATTAGACCGTACACAATTCCAAGTATTTATATTTACTGGTTTTAACGTTAAAATCTGTTAACTTTTGGTACACGCCCCTTTGGGAGGTACCAAAAGGGGCGTGCCAATAGCGGCCACTTTTCTGTGGACTCTAGGTACTATCAAAATATACACTGTACAAAATTTCAATGTATTTATATGCGCTGGTATTGAAGTTAAAAGCTGTTAACTTTTGGTACAAAAAGGTCAATTTGTGTGGGAGGTACCAAAAGGGGCGTGCCAGTAACGCCCATTTCTGGACTCTAGGTACTATAAAAGAATTACACTGTTCAAAATTTCAAATATTTGTATGCACTGGTATTAAAGTTACAAGATGGTAACTTATGGTACAAAATAGTTCATTTGTGTGGGAGGTACCAAAAGGGGTGCGCCCAATAACGCCCACTTTTCTCTGGACTCTAGGTACTATAAAAGCATTACACTGTGCACAATTTCAAGTATTTGTATGTACTGATTTTAAAGCCATAAGCAATTAACTTTTGGTGCAACATGGTTCATTTGTGTGGGAGGTACCAAAAAGGGACTGGACACTTCGCCTATTTTTCTTGACGTGTTAGCGACTAATAAACAAATACTGTGTGTGAAATTTCAGAAGATTCGAGTTAGTAGTATAGAAGATATTAAAGAATCAATATTTCACTAAAAGTCGAGCCTTTGTGGGGGAGGTACTAGAAGGAGTGGACCAATATGGCCCATCTTCGAACTTAGCCGGAGATAGAGACAAATATTACCACATACCAAATTTGAAGTCAATCGGTAACAGACGGACGGACGTACATTGCTCAAATGACTTAAAATTACCCAAAACGGATTTCCGCCGAACATACTTAGGATCTTAGGTCACTCCTTCGATGTGTTACACTTTTGGCTCATAGCAAATGATATATACCCTCCTCTCTAAGGTGAGGGAATAAAAGGGTAGTTAATTCTCAATTTTAAAACTGTTCCCCTGTGGCTAAACGAAATTTTAGCTGCTTCCTAAATTAGCTACAACTTTATCTGAAACAGTTGACAGCCTCCAAACGCACCAATGTCGCTCTTTCATATTTGTTTTTAATTTCTGAACCTATTATTATTTTATTTACGGCTATTTAAAAATTCTATTGCATTTTTTAGTTAATCCTACTGGGAATTTTAATGTTAACGTAACGGAGTGTGGTTAACCTTTCAGAATTTTAAGAAATGGCAATGAGCCATGAACAACTAAATTGTGGAGAGCTTAAGGTCGTGGTATGTGCGGACGATGTGGCAATGGCAGTAACTGGCAAATTACACGGTGTCCTCAAAGACATCCTACATGTGGCTATGAACAAATTGGCTAGATGGATCAGAAGCAGTGGTTTGGACGTTAATCCAAACAAGACAGAATTTGTTCTGGTTACTAGGATGATTAAGGTCCCAATTGTGGATCCTCCTCGGCTAAATGGAACTGATCTAGTCTTTTATGAAAGTGCAAAATTTGTAGGTACAATCCTACATTGTAGGTACAATCCACATGACATATTGGAATGGGTAAGGACGACCAACGTCGCAATATTTTCCTTGGGGCCTCTCTCCTAAAATCGTCCATTGATATACATAGTCCCGATTCACAACATTAGATGCGGCAATTCGGAAGTTCATAGGAGGAATATAAGGGGAGGAATTCCCCTGCCTCTCTCTCCTATGATCTTTTGAATTACCGCCACTAAAGTTGCCTCGTGTGAATCGAGATAAAGCAGTAGTTTCACCAATACTACTGTACCGCATTGTGGTGGACGCAACTGATAAGCGATCCATCACCAATCAATGAAGGTTCAGAGAAATGCCTGCATAAGCGGGGCTTTAAAGACTACAGCGACAGACTCTCTACCCTACTCCATCTACTGCCGATTGATATTGTGGCTAGAAAAGTTGCATTTCAGAGCGGCATTAAGGATAAACGATATCACACTGTAGCCCAATGGGAACCAACCGATTGGACCAACGGTGCACACCTTCGAGACGAACTAAGCCACTAGCCAGCTAGCCTCTATAAAGCCAATAATGGCCAGAGAGCAATGGGTTGGCAGAATACCAGGACATCGAAACTATCTCCACTTCTATACAGATGGTTCAAAGTCTGAAGAGAAGATTAGCTTCAGATTACACTGTAAGGGATCCATCACCAGTCAATAAAGGTTCAGAGAAATGCCTGCCAAAGCATAAGCTGTCCACATGAGGATATCACACTGTAGCGCAATGGTAACCCACCGAGTGGACCAACGGTGTACACCTTCGATAGGAACTTAGCCACTAAGATACCTTCCGCAGAGGAATGGGTTGGCAGAATACCAGGACATTGAAACTATCTCCACTTCTATACAGATGGTTCAAAGCCTGATGAGAAGATTAGCTTCGGATTACACTGTAAAGAATTTAGTCTTAATATAGCTCACAGACTACCAGAAACTTTCCGTGTCTAACAAGCCGATATAATGGTGAGCCACTCTCAATTTATAAGCGAAAATCTATAAGCCACATGAGTCAATAATTCATCATGTACAAAGGAAAGCACGTAAAAAACACGTACCTAAAATACTTTATATGCGTTTTATAGAATTCAACTAATAATTGAGGGAATTTTAACGTTTTGTCACAGACGAAAAAAATAATAAATATCATTCGGCTTTCGATTTCCCCATTACACAGGGTAGCCCAAAATGACCGAAGGGGTTTGAATTGCTTATAATTTTTTAATTTCTTTCCAGTATATTGTTAAAAGGTCTTGGGGAATTTAAAATGCAAAATTACAAAATATCATAAATACGACGTAGCCCAAAATGGCCGAAGGGGTTTGAATTCCTTATAACTTTTTATCCCCTCATATCATTTGCTACGAGACAAAACACATCGAAGGAGTGACCTAAGACCCCAAGTATGTTTGGTGGAAATTCGTTTTGGCTCATTTTAAGTCATTTGAGCAATGTCCGTTCGTCTGTCTGGCTGCAGGGCACGAAAACTCTCAAAAAAGTTACGGATTTACTTCAAACTTGGTATGTAATAATATTTTTTCTATCTCAGGCTAAGTTCGAAGATGAGCTATATTGGTCCACTCATTCTAGTAACTCCCTCACAAAGGGTTAAAATTTAGAGAAATATTGGTTCTCTAACGATTTCTATACTAATTATCCGAATCTTCTGTAATTCCACACATAGTAATAGTTTATCTGTCACTATCAGCTTGAGAAAAATGGTCGAAGTGGCCCCGCTCCTTTTGGTACCTCCCACACAAATGGACCATTTTGCACCAAACGTTGACAGTTTTTGACTGTAGTACCATTGCAAACAAATACTTGAAATTTTGTACAGTGTAATGCTTTTAGAATACCTAGAATCCAGACAAAAGTGGGCGTTATTGGCACGCCCCTTTTGGTACCTAGCACACAAATGGACTATTTTGCACCAAAAGTTAACAGCCTATAACTTTAATGTCAGTAGATACTTCAAAGTTATTAAAAGCAATTTACATTGATAATAATCTAATTAAAACAAAAAATAAATACATTTACGAATATTTTTTAGGACTCAAGATGAGGAGATTCATAAGTCGGTTTCCCCGACTGAACTTTCTTACTTGTTTAATATATATAATTTTTTTTAATTTTTTTATCAGTATTATTTAAAAAAGGCTTGGGGAATTTGAAATGAAACGGTACAAAATTGAACGAGCACGAATATGCGAAGCAAAAAAGGGACACCACTTGCGAGATATAATTTTTCATAATTAAATTAAAAATATTCTCCATTATTGTTCTGTTCTAAAAAAATAATAATAATTATGTCTTAAACAAAAATTTATATTTAACTCAAACCCCTTCGGTCATTTTGGTCCACCCTGAACTTAAATAATTAAATTGTGTGTTAAATGAGATCAGTGTTGTTAATTTTACTTTTTCAATATTGACGTGGTTTTAATTACAACAGCTGCTGTCTCTAACTAGATCTACCCACTTTAATGTGCCCATTTGTGTGGCTTTACAATAATAATAATATCTTTAAAAATTTAACATCTTTTTTAAATTATGTATATACATATTTCCTATTTTAAATATATTTCAAAAATATGTTAATCTTCGCTAAACTATTGTTATTGTAAATCCACAATGGAATAAATATCTGAAACATTATTTATTTGACTTATTTAAATACCATCAGACATATGACAAACGATAAATATTATAAGAATATTTTATGTTCCAAACTGTATACGAGTAGTACGAATTTCCATAAAAAAACCCATTTATTCAAATGCTCCACTCAGGGTCACTCAGTCTATTCATTCGCTCTGCTTTAACACTTAAAAAAGTTAGAATGGTGATGACATGGAGGAAACTTAAATATTAATTTAATTTTAGGGAGTTCTTTCCATAAAGGTGTGTAAGCACAAATCAGGTTTACCAAGGTTTGTGGCGGCTTGTTCAAACCACTCTGAACTTTAATTATAAAAAATATGTCTATATAAAACGGAAATATTACATCTAAATGTAAAAATACATATTATGTGTACGTGTTTTATGAATATTGTTTTATGTTTGTTGTAATTAACACAAAACATGTCAAAAAACAATGGCCGAGATTTATTAAGAGCGACAGTATTGTTGCTTAATACAAAAGCCAGCCCTCTTTACAAAGTAGTAGTTGTTGTCGTAGAAGAAGAGTTATGGTATTCTGACTTTTCGTATAGTGAAACGACTATAGTGACTAATGATTCATTTGGGAATTAAGTTATAGTACCTACAGTTCAGTGAAAAATAGATATATTTGTGAAATCCCTTGTTGTCCCTTCTACATAAATTGATCAATTAATACAAAATTCCATTCAATTCCAATATTTTAGGTATTTTAGATTACTTTTGCAATTACTATAGTTATTCTCCCACCCATTCTGATACTCCTTCCATACAATTCCAAATACCATACTATATGTATTTCTCAGAAGATGAGGATATTCATAAATCGATTTACCCAATCAAGATTTTCTTATTGTTTTAATTTCCCTTTATTTTTCATTTCAGTTTTCTTTTTTTCATAGCATCCAATACTGTTACAATTTTTCTTAACTTATTTTCTCAGCCATTTCCCTTAACGTTCGTATGGTGAAAGTGCTGAAGAGTGACGCCATAGCACCATTTGGCAAATCGAGCTTCGTTGCAGCTAAGTTTTGTCAAAACCGAGGAAAGTTAAAAATAAAATATAATAAAAAAGTAATTTATTTCTGTACTGCCACCACATTTCTCTATTACAAATCACGTCTGTCATTTGACCAAAAATTGCGAAATTCCAAAACAGTACTTCCCCACATTCTTGTTTTCATTAAAAACAAAACGCAATCCATCCATCCCTCGTATGAAATGACTCAATACACATTGGGTGTGTGTGTATATATACATATATAAAAAATATATTTGTACATCTGAATATATTTTTAAATAATTGATAAGAATTTAAGTGTAATGAGGTTATTGGAAAATCGAAATGTTAACACAATTTCTTTATTACCTCCTTCTTATTGTCGTAGTCTGTCTATTATTTATTGTATGATTTGGTAGTACCGACCTACAGACTACACACAACAATTATTTATTGGAACAATTAATACGATAACACCTGAGGAGGCCTGATTGTTGATTGTGACCAGGTTTTGATATGTTTAAACGGCAATTGTGTTTGTTTTTTTTTTCTACGATATTTATCTGAGTATGACCACTTTATCATAAATTGAGGTATTATATTATTTGCTATTATAGATTATTACGTAGCGGAAGAAGTAAGAAGTTATAGGCGAAAGTGTATTTATACATGGTTATACAATATTTCGAACAATAGCATTTCGTTGAATATTTGTTTATCGAAATTTCAATTTAATAAAAGTCACCATTATAAATTAAAAGAAAAGACTGCAATGACATGACTTAATATTCAGCGACAATCCTGACTTATCGATGAGAAAAGTTGTCGAAAATGGACTTGGTCAGTTTATGCCGACGCCAATCTAAATTATAAATTTACGAACCAATGTTTGTTTATTATTTCTACTACTGAAATCAATAGTTATTCGAAATTCGATATAAAAATATGCAATAGGAAAACCTAAATCTAACCGGAAACTTAGAAGATCCTTTAAATTATTTATAATATATAAATAAAAAATTTATTAAAATAGTTTAGATATTAATATTCGTTAATTACAAAAAAAAGTACAAATTGTATCCCAGTGTTAAAGGGGATTTTATAAATTATTTTTGTCATATCATTGTTTATATTTGTTTTAGCATTGTACAAAAGATCAGTGACTTGATTGAATTGTCTTTATCGTTCGACGACAGATTAATCATCAAACCTTCATTGTCGTCTACTTGAATTAATCGTATGGTTTTAAAATACCAGATGAATACGTTCTATATATTATATTAAAAGTACATATTTTAGAAAAATGGCAGCGAGTTTCAATTCCTTGGTAGTTGATAGTTGATAGACATCACTCTATCATATTCACAGATCAAGAGCTATAATATATGTTTGTATAAAACATAAATCAGTTGATATACTTATGGAACTAATGAAATAGGCGTAATGAGAACTTCAAAACAAAATCATATTCTAACGTACTAAGTCGACACAGTGAAACTCGTATGTCAGTGTGTTCATCAACATCAGAGCTCAAGAGCAATAATACTAACCAAACCGTATTCCACCAAACTAAGCCGACATTCTTATGGACTTAAACCAAAAGAATTTTGACTAAAAACAAAAGCAACGACCAGCAAAAACAACAACACCAAATATTCGGTTATTTTGTCTTAAGAAATGATCTGTCAAAAATCAAAATACCCATAAAAAATACCAATTACAATATTTTAAATACAAAAAAAAAAAATAGTAAAAGTTACGGAAAATTATTGTACATTTTGACATTTTTTCGAAAGTGTATTTTTTTAAAATAATACATTGAAATTGTGTTTTTCTATAAAATGGCTTTCATTTCTTTACAAAATTTCCTTGAAGTTATTTCGCTCACTTACTTCAAGACTGTCCTAACTCAAAATTGAAAATTGTCGAGATGTGTATGTAACTTTAAGTCTAAAAAGATAAACAAGATGAAATAAGAAGTTAAAAAAGGTGGAATAATCCGAAATATGATTGTTTACTTATAAACTAATTTTCGTTGAGATTAATTTATGGATATTTACAAAATTCCCATTTCTGTAAGACAACCACAAAAATGTTCAATTTTAAGTTAAGACAGTCTTGAAGTAAGTGAGATATATGTTTATAAAAAAATTTTGTCAAAATTACATTTCTCTAAAAATTTTCATAAAATTACATTTGAAAATTAATTGTTCCACAAAATATCGTTGATATAGCAATTTTCTAATCTATTTTTAAATTTCGTCGAAATTAAATTTTTCTTTTATTTCAACGAAATTGAAAATACAAATTTGTAAAATTTGATAAATTTTAAATTGTGACTAAATTTACAATAAACCAGTAAGGAAAGGCAGAAAGTCGGGCGGGGCCGACTATATAATACCCTACACCTCCCTTACAATGCGATAAGGGTCATTGCCATAATAATTTGGAATAATTGGTAAATGGTAGAAACATATTATCTAATTCTGAAACGATAATCGCTAAATTAAGCAATATTCGTCCCTAAATTGAGAAACATCTTTCTGGAAAATTTTAATGATCGGATGTAAAATACAACTTCTATAGCGGTTTGATACCAAATCAGGAGGAACATATATATGGTGCTTTAATATAAATCTGAACCGATCTGTTTGTAACACCCAAAAGGAGAGAAAATAGACCCATCGTTTATTATACCGATCGACTTAGAATCACTTTCTGAGTTGATTTAGCTATGTCCGTCTGTCTGTCTGTCCGTCTGTGCATGTATTCTTGTAATCAAAGTACAGGTCGCAATTATGGTCCGATCTCTACGAAACTTTACACATATCATTTATTTGGCCCAAGGACGATTCCTATTGAATTTGGTTAAAATCGGTTCAGATTTAGATATAGCCCCCATATATATGTTACCCCCGGTTTGACATGTAAGCGCTGTAAAAACTTTATTTTATATCCGATCAGTATGAAATTTGGCAGAAAGAAGTTTCTTATTACATGAAGGAATACTGCTAAATTTGGTGAAAATCGGTTCAGATTTAGATATAGCCCCCATATATATGTAACCCCCGATTTGACATGTAAGCGCTGTAGAGACTGTATTTTATATCCGATCAGTGCGAAATTCGGAAGAAAGAGGTCTCTTATTACATGAAGGAATACTGCCAAATTCGGAGAAAATCAGTTCAAATTTAGATATAGCCCCCATATATATGTTAGCCCCGATTTGACATGTAAGCGCTGTAAAAACAGTATTTTATATCCGACTAGTATGAAATTCGGCAGAAAGAGGTTTCTTATTACATGAAGGAATACTGCTAAATTCGGAGAAAATCGGTTCAGATTTAGATATAGCCCCCATATATATGTAACCCCCGATTTGACATGTAAGCGCTGTAAAAACTGCATTTTATATCCGATAAGTATGAAATTCGGTAGAAAAAGGTTTCCTATTATATGAATGAACACTTTTAAATTTGGAAGAAATCGGTTCAGATTTAGATATAGCCCCCATATATAAGTTACCCCTATTTGACACGTAAGCCCTGTAAAAATGTTATTTTATATCCGATCAGTGACTGTATTTTATATCCGATTAGAACAAAATACGACAGAAAAAGGTCTGTTTACATGAATGAGTATTCAGGGAAATCGGTTCAGATTTATATATAAACTCCATATATATGTTCCTCCTGATTTGGTATCAAAGCGCTATATAAGTTGTACTTTACTTCCGATCATTTAAATTTTCCAGAAAGATGCTTCTAAATTTAGGAAAGAATATTCCCAATTTTAGCGATTATCGGTTTAGAATTAGATAATATTTTCCTACCCATTTACCAATTATTCCAAATAATTATGGCAATGACCCTTATCGCATTGTTAGGGAGGTGTAGGGTATTATATAGTCGGCCCCGCCCGACTTTCTGCCTTTCCTTACTGCTTTTGTTTTGAAAATGTTTGAAAATTTAATTTAAAAAATATATTAAAAAGCTAAATTTTAATAATTGTCCGTTATGCTGCTTTAAGTTAATTAGAAAATTTGTGGACATTTTCAAAAGTTAAAATCCCCACATATATGTCATCCAAAAAACCAGTATAAATAATTTGTGTTTTTTCAAAATCAACATCGGCCCTTAAAAGTTAACCACCCCTTATAAAAATACAAAATTTCGACGAAATTTTCTATAAAAATACAAAATATCGACGAAATTTTCTATAAAAATACACAATTGCGACGAAATTTTCTAAAAAATAAAAAATTTCGACGAAATTTTCTATAAAAATAAAAAATTTCGACGAAATTTTCTATAAAAATAAAAAATTTCGACGAAATTTTCTATAAAAATAAAAAATTTCGACGAAATTTTCTATAAAAATAAAAAATTTCGACGAAATTTTCTATAAAAATAAAAAATTTCGACGAAATTTTCTTTAAAAAAAAAATTTCGACGAAATTTTCTATACAAAATAAAAAATGTACAAAATAAAAAATTTCGACGAAATTTTCTATAAAAAAAAAATTTCGACGAAATTTTCTATAAAAATAAAAAATTTCGACGAAATTTCCTATAAAAATAAAAAATTTCGACGAAATTTTCTATAAAAATAAAAAATTTCGACGAAAGTTTCTATAAAAATAAAAAATTTCGACGAAATTTTCTACAAATTTGTAGAGTTTCTACAGCGCTTACATGTCAAATCGGGTGCAAGATATATATGGGGGCTATATCTAAATCTGAATCGATTTCCCCCAAATTTTGTATTGTATCTAAGTGTATCACGAGACTACTCTCTGTCATTTTTTGTACAAATCGGTTACAAAATGTTGCTTATACAGTGCATATATGCCAAATCGGAGGTACATATATATGGGAGCTATATGTAAATCTGAACCGATTTTAACCAAATTCAATAGGGATCGTCCTTGGGCCTGAAAAAAGATATGTGCAAAGTTTCGTTGAGATCGGACCATAATTGCGACCTGTACTTTGATTACAAGAATACATCTAAAGACAGACAAAGAGACAGACAGACGGACATAGCTAAATCGACTCAGAAAGTGATTACAAGTCGATCGGTATAATAAACAATGGGCCTATCTCTTCTCCTTTTGGGTGTTACAAACAAATGCACAAAGTCATAATACCCTGTACCACAGTGTGGTGTAGGGTATAAATACAGTATTATACTTATTAAATGTCGGAATATCACCATCCCCTGGGAAGCCGCGGCTCCCCGGTTGAGAAGGCATTTAAAAACTTTATGGTAGTTGGTGTGGGGATACCATATACGAGTTCCTCACATGGTAAAAAAATAAAATGTTTCTCATTTATAAGTACGAAGCTAACATCGAAACCTCTTTTTAGGATTTACTATTAAATGTTCCATTTTTGCGAAGTCGTGGCTCATAAAATAGAACATGATTAATGTTTCACTTGATTTATAACATTTTTGGTTAAGCTAGAGCTTCAATAAAATGACCTCTAATAAATGAGCAGCAAACGAAAACATTTAGACTCATTCGAGTTTAGAAAATTAATCCATCTCTAAAAAACTGAAAACCGCAGTTCAGCACCACGTAAATACGTACAAATGCATTTATATTTTTTTTTGATTTGATTATTTTATTTGGAACATACTGGGTATACACACAAACATACAATGTGATGGCGATAATAATAATAATAATAATAGTATGAATAGAATTCCATGCCATTATTCCAAGCAAACAGAACATATCCATCTATGACTTCATAGCGAACACAACAACACATCAAAAATGTATTCAGTGAAACCGTCTCTAATAAAATAAAATTGTATTTCATTTGTTTAATATTGGTGAATACTTTCCACCCCCTCTCCCCTCTCTCTCCTCCACATCAGCTATATTCATTTAGAAATATGAAAATATAAACAATAATGGAATTTTACTATTTAAAAAAATATACACATTTGGACATTTATCATGATTTTAACCAGCAAACAAATCTATAAGCAACATATGATGCCCACCAAAAGTTAGGCAACTTTTCATTGGACCTGATTTCCCTATAGCTATAGTAGGAAATAAATAAAAACCAGTCCCTCAGTTGCTCGTCAAAGTCTCATGGCTTAAGGCTCGACAAATGAATGCAACACTTTTTTATATCAAATTTCTATTTCTATTTTGAAAAAAAAACTGAGTGTGTATACGCAGTGAAAACATGAAAATCAATGTAAAATACTACTGGAGCAAAGCGAAACCCTTCAAATGACATGGTAACCAAACAACCAACGTCATCATGAGAGTTTTTCTTTCGACAGCAACATGCATCATGACCTCATGCAGTGTTCACTGCACTACACAACACAGCACTCTCGAATAAATGAAAGTACTCTACATACACTGAAAAGGGGGGCAATAAAGAAGAATGAAAAGTAAAGAAGAGCAACAAGTGGTAAGTGATGGTGGTACATCCAATATATCCATTATTGCATTGTGCATTGTATTCCATTCATAGGTACACAATTTCACGTGTTACACTCAAAGACAAAATATCTATTCGAAATAAGCAGGCTAATCAGTTAGTTATGATAACATATGGTATGGATCAAAAGTGCAACTCATTGAAGGAGTGATCGATTTCACACTCTGTACATGTTTGGGAGAAATTTGGAGCAGGACATTTCGAACTACAAAGGTCCTAAAGTCTTTCTAGCTGGCTGGTGAGCATGATAACACTGAAAAGGAATGATCAATTAACTCATTGTGATACTGTTAGATCTACAACGTTGTGGCTGCAAAGTCGTGTCATATACGGACGACGTGTCAGTCGCAGTAACTGGCAAATTTCTCGACGTTCTCAGATACATCCTATAAGTTGCTCTGAACTAATTGGCTAGATGGGCCAGAAACAGCGGTTTGGGCATTAACCCAAACAAGACAAGAATTGGTTCACTTTATGATTTGGGACTCAATGCTGAGAATTGGACGTGGAAGTAGACCCAAAAAAAGCTCTGCATCATTCGTTTAGTCAAGTTGGCTCAATTAATAATTTAATTTGTTGCTCAATGTATATTCTTAGCACTTAGCATAAACACGGTTATATCTCGGTATACCGTACGGAATATATCTTTTGTGGAATATCTCTTTTGTGTACGAAATATCTTCTATGTTCTGCATATTCATTATAAAGGGTCCGCCAAATAACTTTTTTTTGAAAATGCTATAAAAAAAACTACTGAAAACGCATTGGATGGTCAGTTGGCTTCAACTCGTGAACCAATTGGACTTTGTATGGCGTCATACCAAGGTCTTTATGAAAAATTCGTCTCAATGATGTCTCCGAAATGTTCAATTGTTGAGAACGACGGTGAATTGATATCGCAATATTCGCACACATTCTGCAACATTACCATGATTTTCAAAGTAATGTCGCAAAATTCGCAATATACACATATTCGTTCAGCGGAAGGATAAAACTAATTATCTGTCAAATCAGACATGAGCTAAGTGTTACCATTCACGAAATAAGCACTAGTTGAAAAAAACGTTAGATGGCGGACCCTTTACCATTCCCAAAAGAACGAAACGTCCCTACGGTATTGTAAATAGGCGCTTCGCATAGGCATATTTGTGGATTTGTAATCCAGTTATTGAGCAAAAAAGGTGAAAAATGGTGTAAAAATTGTCATTTTTGTGATTTTTATGGCACTGGATGTACTTTTTTTGGTTAGTTTTGTTCCGCATTTTTTTTCAAGATAATTTCACCACTAAGTTACCAACCAGAAAGGAATGGGTTGGCAGAATGAGAGGTAATAGAAACTATCTCTTCTTCTATACAGATGGTTCGATGCTAGATGATAAGGATTGCTTCGGAGTACATTGTACATTTCGTTTCTGGAAAAAAATGTTGCACGGCGACGTGAAATACTAGAAAATATTTGAACCTCTTAAGTCGAAAAGGTGTAATCCGTCCAATTTAACTTAACATCAATTATCAAATTACTCAAATGTGTAAGAAATTTGCAGTTTTCGAGAAAATGCTGCACTTTTTTCCAGAAACGAAAAAGACATTAGTCTTGATATAGCTCACAGACTATCAGAAACCTGCAAGCCGAAATAATGGCAATATGGGAAGTCGTTAAGTGGATGAGTCGCAACATAGGGACCAACACTGCCGCAGATCTCTTAACGAGATGGCTGAGTAGTTTACCTCGTATGGGTACCTGGGCATAGGGATATGTCGGGGAACTAAAAAGTCGCATAAATTTTTAGGAAAGGGACGAAATTACAAATTCTCGAAGAAATTAAGAATTTGCATACATTGGTGCGCCACTATCCACCCGAAGATTTATCTTAGGACAGAAATCGACACTCATAGGTTAGCTAGACAAATCTAGCCAATATATAATCTGAGAAGGTCAAAATCGCACAAGAGAGGAAAAGTACTTTCTACGTTAGTGTTAATTCTGAAGAGACACTGCCTGATCGACGAATACGTCAGATGGTTGGGATTTGGCTCCAATGACTTCTGCAGAAGCTGTGGCGAGTATTGAGCACCAGCTTTGCTCTATTCTTTAATTTAATCTAAGTGATTAAACTAAAATTATATTAAATTGAAATACCTACATATATAGTTTAAGAAATTTTCTTTCCTATTTATTATATGTTTTTTTTTAACGAATCAGAAAAATGGTTCTCCAGTTGTGTTGAAATATATAGAGTTTCTCTTTAGTTTTATTTATAACGTTTTATCTCTAGATACAGTGTCAATTCAAAGAAATCAATTTATTTATAACACTATGCAACAAAATCTTTGTCGAAGGGCTATATTTATACATAACATTTTCTGGTAAAATTTGGCGTCCAAACACGAATTAAATATTAAAAAAAAATTATGGTACTCTTTTTTAAAAATATTTTTCTTTAAAATCCCCATATTCTTGGAAGGTGGCTTTAATATTTCGACCATATTTTATATAGTATATTCTTGACCAAGCCAGGATAAACTCTAAATTAAAGAAAATTATAAGAACTACAAATGTTAGTAATGATACTTTCACATGGAAACAAAAGTTTACTAACTCTAGTTAAAACAATTGGAAAAAAAATAATTTTTTTTTTATAAAAAATCGTTTTTGCTGGTGCGAAAAAAAGCACAAAAAATAGAGAAAATTTGCAAAAAATTGTTTGTTCCAATTTTTGCAAAGAAAAGAAGTCTACGGATAAATGTACAAATTATGACCCCTATTGTAAAAATAGGGAAATTCAAAAAAATTTCATGTTTTTTATTTTGGCAATATTGTTTGGGAGGTACCAAAATGGGCGTGGCAATAACACCAAATTTTTTCCAAAAATTTTTGCGATTTTTTATATTTTGTAAGTTTTTTTTGTGCCAGCAAAAAACGTTATTTTTGAAAAAAAAATATAAAAATTGTTCTAATTATTTTTAAGACAGTTACTAAACTTCCGTTTCCACGTGATAGCGATGTTTTCAGAATTTCTAGCCCTTATAATTTCCTTTAATTTTAGTTGTATCCCGACATTATGGAGCTTGTACTTCAAAAAAATATGGTCCAATACCAAAGGTAACTTTCATGAAAATTTTAATTTTTGTGTTGTTGTTATTTATTGTTGGTCAGTGCTTTTGTTATTCAGTCAGAATTTATTTTGGTTTGAGACCATATGTGTCAGTTACTTTCTATCTATTGCAAAAAAGTAATAGAAACAAATACAAAATTGGTAGAGAGTTTTAATTGCTTGGTAGAATTGACTGCAGTTTCGATAGACACCACTCTACCATCTTCATCGGATAAATGTCGACCAAAGCATATTCTGCATTCAGATTCTACATGAAATTCTATGAAAAATATTGAAAGTTATTGGACATATTGATGTAGGGGACTTCGAAATGCCTGTCCGGAAGTCCAAGAACGTTTCCATACAACCTTAAAATTACCTTCAAAAACAATGATGTATTGGAATTTATAGCAATCGGAGAAATTTGTATTTTCGAAAAAATTGTCCTGATAAAGAAATACTATCATAATGCTCTTATTCAGAATAATTTATGGAAGGTTTGAGGAATGTTTTTACATTCAAAATCCGTTCTATAAACTTCTCGTAACTTTTATGAATATGGCCCAAGACCTTAACTTTTTTTTTGGAAAAATATCAAAAAAATATCATTCTATTAAAATGATATGGGAATTTTTTCTTGAAATTTTATGTTTTTTTTTTTTACTTTAATTTCGCACACATTAACGATTGCTATTTAAACATTTTTTCCTGAGTGTGTTCCTCAACATCACATTTACCTCCATATGGACAACAATTGAGTGTACGGGTGGTAAACATGTTAAGGGAACAAAACAATTCTTATTAAATCTATTGAATTCTTTATCAAGTACGTCTCGTCTATAAGTGTGTGTCTTCATTAACTGAGTTTACAAAGTACTTTTGTTTTGTGATCGCTTTGTGTAAATACCATCCATACGGAGCTTTGTAGATTCAATTATATTTCTTTATCAGTAAGCACTTTCAGAGTGCCTGTATGTATCTATCCCAAGACGTAATATGGTGGTACCTATTGTTCTGCATTCACTCCATGATGACGTTATTGGTGAATTGCTTTATAGTTATTATAAAAATTTAAAAAAGATAAAAAAAAACAATGCTGCCTTTTTGCACAAAAAGTGTAAATTGATCGTAGCCCCTGAGATTCCTTAAACAGAGAATTGGTTATATATTGAGAATTTTGTTTGATATTTTTTGGAATATTCAAACAGGTCTACAGAACTGATTTTTTGCGTAAAACAGTAATAGAACGGATTTTCAATATTAAACTTTGATATGTGTATGAATATGTATTTGAGGTTTGATGAATATCTTAATTGTAATTAATATTTCTATTGCTTTGCTTTAAAATACCAATTCTAATTGAATATACACGCCAGCGCATTTTAATCAATTATTTAACAACAATGTGATTTGAAGATTACTTAATATTGAACAGAAAATACAGGTCTAAATACGCAATCGCTTAATTGTGTTGTTTTCTGAATTGTTGTCATGCTAAAGCCGTTCTTGGCTTATCCGAGTCGTGTATTCTGCAGACACAGTGACTCAATTTCACAAGAATTCAAGATTTATTTTTACTCTTTTTTGAAATTGCAATTGTGTTTGTTTTTCACTTTCATGGGTTTCGTTATCAATTGCAAAATGAGTCGTTGTTATTCTCGCTTTCACATGCATATAAGTACATATCGTAACGTATTGAGGGTGTTAACAAAATCAGAATTTACAATATTTTATTTGTTTATTATTAGTTATTTCTGCCGGTTTGCACAGGTGGCAATTGAAACAAGTAAAAAAAATTGTTTCTGAAAATATACTGAAAAAAGTGGCGTGCCAAAAAAGGTTTTCTACATTCTGAGAGTGACTATTACCTCTACGGGAAATTGCGTGTTCAAATTTGGGATTGTTTATTCGATAACACTACACCATTTTCAACTGAAGTTGGAAAAATATAATTGAATTTAAAAATTGAGTGTTTTAATTTCAATTGGCCGTAAAGGTAATTTGGTGAATTAAAACCAAAGACAGTTGAAGACTATTTTATGATACCCTACACCATCTTCTTGCAGAAGTATAGAATTTAAATAGCACTTGCCTTCTCAAATCGTATATACCAATCAATAGATCAAGTACAAATTAACACATTTATACAAAAATAAAAATCAGAAATGACCAAAAATATAGAAAGAGTGGATCCAGTAGGCTCCTAAGGCCCAATATAAAGACGCCCGGGTCCAGAGAATCAATATTAATAAAAATAAAGCAAATGTCGAATAGACCCCAAATACATATGAAAAATAAATATAAAAAGTGGAACCAGCAGACAATTTGGCACACCCCAGAGGTGAAAATCTTTAACTAAGAAGCACTTTGACCCACGTATCCTTTCTAAGACGATTTAGCAATGTCCACACGTCTTTTCCAATCATGCTACAATCTACAATAATTGAGCTAGATGACTGAAATTTGGTACATACACTTCTTAAATCTGCAGGTAACTTGGAATTGGCAATGGGCAATATTGGTCCATTTTTGATATAGCCCCTATTTGACTTTTTAACGCCATAGAGACCATAAATTACAATTGATCGGGCTGAAAATTGGTATTTTATTTGTGCTTTACTCAGAGCCCTTAACATGACCCTTCCATGATATAGCCCACATACAAGCTCCCTCTAGATTTTACTTCTTAACGCAACAAAAACCGCACCAATGTCAACAAATCGCTCTGGAATTTGTTAATATGAATTTATTTGTACCCGAAAGTGCTCAAGGTCATGGGAAACCCAGAAAGAAAAAACAAAACCGGTAGATGGCGCTGTAGTGGACTTATGGTCAATATACATTTTTGGTGATTTTTTCCTGATACTCGGGATGAATGCTTTTTAGAACGAAATATTAATGAATAACAAGCCAACACATCCCAAAAAGATGCGGGCAGAACAACGTCGTCTGCTGGGGTCAGCTAGCATATATAAAGGGTCTTCCAAATAACTTTTTTTTTTGAAAATGCTATAAAAAAAACTACTGAAAACGCATTGGATGGTCAGTTGGCTTCAACTCCTGAACCGATTGGACTTTGTATGGCGTCATACCAAGGTCTTTATGCAAAATTCGTCTCAATGATGTCTCCGAAATGTCCAATTGTTGAGAACGACGGTGAATTGATGTTGATGGCGCTTCACGCACACGTTTTTGGCTTTTCACGCTTTGATTTATCGATGAGGATGCCAGTTTCTTTCACTTTTTTCACAAGATAACGAACATACGGAGCTGACGGTGCTTTTCTTCTTCCAAAATCCGTACGCAATTTTCGCACACATTCTGCAACATTACCATGATTTTCAAAGTAGTGTCGCAATATTCGCAATATGCACATATTCGTCATATTCGTTCAGCGGAAGGATAAAACTAATTATCTGTCAAATAAGATATGAGCTAAGTGTTACCATTCACGAAATAAGCACTAGTTGAAAAAAAACGTTAGATGGCGGACCCTTTATAAGGAGGCTACTTACTCTTGAAGGGACTACTCATCCTTGAGTACCAAATTTCATCAAGATCAGAGTAAAATTGCTACATTTACTTTGTGATACAACTTAAGATGAACGGAAGGACGGACAGACAGAAAATATGTTTAGGGCGGGTCTAGCTACAGTATTTTTAGGCGTTACAAACATCTAACATATGGACCAAAATAATCTTATAAAACCCTGTTACACAGATTGGTGTAGGGTATAAAAAACATGAGGAGGCATGCTTTGAAAGGGAGAACCATTGTATGGAAAAAAAACAACGTATTTTTCGAGAAAAATAAAAATTCAATTCTTTTGAATAAACCCCCAATGCATTTTTTCGATGTGTGTGTCTTTAGCAAATTGTTTATACCCCTCCTCGGGGCAGAGGGGGGAAATATCAACACAAGAAATCCACTTTCGTTTTTGAAAGTATGCAAAATTTAGGTCAAATGTTTTCAAAATATTGCATGCAAACATAAATAAAATTCCTATATCTAAACAACACGAACGAAGAAAAAGAAGAAGGCAAATAGCATAGCGAAAACACAACAAAAATGATAAAATGTAAATGATATGTAAAACGACGGCAGATCTAAGGTCACAACAAAACACACAAACCAACTAAGCCTCAAAAGTGTGGGTGCCTCCAATAAATCATTCGGAACACGCAAAGAACATTTTGGCCGAAGGGCGAAGGAGGGGGAGAGAAGAAACTTAAAGTAACCACGTAACCCAAACCCATTATTGTGGATGGACAATTAAATAATAAGATGTCAGAAAAGGTTAATTAATGAAAAAAATAGCCTGTCCACCATAAAAAGAGAGAAATTACTGCGTGTATGACCACTACATCACATTTTCAAACAAATGATTGTCGTCCATACGGACTCTACTTACCGCCCCATACACTAATCTTGAGTTGGTTGCCATCAAGATTTTCCACATAGTTGAAGAGATACTTGTTGAGGTAATGAGCTACAACCGATTCCAAAACCATGATGGAGCCGTCTTTTTATTACTAAGGCGGTGGCAGCTCTAAAGTTGGCGACGTTTCTACGTCGTGTCACAGACGTGGGGGTGGGGGGTTTTGCTGCAGTGTAGTTTATCTTGCAAGGTCTACATATGGAGGACACGCAAATTATTCACTTTCTCTTGCACAAATGGTTTGCTTGGCTGGTTTCTAAAGAAACTCTTTTATTGATTTTTTACCAAAATGCTATTATATTGATGTTTGCTAAACACAGGATAGAATAAATTGGTTTTCATTAATTATGACAAAAAGGTAATTTAACACGTAAGAATTAAAATTAAAAACATTTGTTTTTAATGACACGAATTAAAACAGATTTTGTTTTCTCTGTGGTCCCGTCATTAATTATGCACAAAAAATGTTGTAAATCTAAACAAAACTAACATAAACAAAAGCACGCACTACTAATATTAACAAAATATGGAAAACAAAAAGACGACGCACACACACGTAGAAGTCGGTTGAAAAAAAACGATTTTATTATATTTTTACGATGACATCATCAGAAATTTGTTTTCTTTTTCAACTTTTTCAAGAGCACAGCTCATCTGATGCTCCGTTCCTCTTGACTTTTCAGATATTTTCAGCCCGAGTGATTTTAAATTTGTTTCACAATATCATGTTTTTAACTTTGTTTTTTATTTTTCTTAACAAATTCTCGGTGTGTTAATCAAATGGTCACTGAATCACTCCCGTCTGTTCTGTTGCCGAATTTCGTGAAGAACAGAACGCATGTATAACCTACAATTCGATCCAAACAGCAAAAATATCCAATAAGATTTATATTAACAAATCTTAACATCGAAATCTTAATCGCTCCCGTAAATAATTAATAATCCCGTAATAATCACCAATTTGATTTTTGACGATTTTTTTACTTCGAAAAAAACGCAACAAAACCTCCGCCTCTCTCAAAATCAAAAATCAGACTAATTTTTTTTTCGTTTCTTTCTTTCAAATCACATTCTTTTCCGATTCTTTCTTTGTTCCCATATTCTTTTCGGATTCTCTCTTTGTCCACATTCTTTTCGGATCTCTCTTTGTCCACCTTCTTTTCGGATTCCGTCTTTGTTCTCTCATTGAGAAATGTCAAAATAAAAATCAATAACATTTGAACAGCTGTTAAACATGTGTTAGAAAATTTGGCAATTGTGAATGGTTACATTCCATCATTCCCCTATTACGTTACCTTTACATTATACGAAATTTGTGGAAATCATCGAATTTGGTGAAGAACAGAACGCATATATAACCTACAATTCGATCCAAACAGCAAAAATATCCAATAAGAACTGACGAAAAATGTAAATTAATGAAATGTGTGGAGAAATGTCGAAATAAAAATCAATAACATTTGAACAGCTGTTGAACATGTGTTGGAAAATTTGGCAATTGTGAATGGTTACACTCCAACATTCCACTATTACGTTACCTTTACATTATACGAAATTTGTGGAAATCAGATTGGGGAATGTTGCGTATACCGACTAACCGTAACTTAACGTTAGCGCAGCCGCAACGTTTCCCGCTGGAGAAATTTTTTAAAACTGGAAAAACCTGCCATATGATTTAGGCATTCACCAAGGACAATTTAGTAACTAGACATCCCAAAGGCCTTTTCAGAAGTACATTCGCATCTGCAAACACTAGATGGCTACCTAAAAACTTTCTCAGTCGCATTTAAACGTACGCGGAAATGACTTTTCCCCCATCTTGTGAGAACAAATTGAAAATACACTGGAGTGTCTATAGTCTAAATTGTCTTTGCATTTACAATTAAAATATCAACAACTTGGTTTTATTTTATGCTTATTTGTTCTTATTTTATTACTTATTTATCACTCCATTATAAAATTTCCGAATACATTTATTCTTCTTTTATTGGTTTTATTTACAAGCGCAAATAATCGTACCGTTATTGGTTTTGTTTACAAACGCAAATAAACGTACCGTCATTCAGCCATCCGTTTACGTTTCTTTTTCGGTGACTAAGTCAATTTTTTTCCAAGCAAGTGTCAAAGTTTACATTTACACTATTTTACTATTACAGTTTTACTAAAATATTTACATGATTGCTATAGAAGTTATGGGGAAGTTGTGTTCGACTGTGGGGTTGTCCGCTGAATCGATCATCCAAATCTTGAAAAAAAATATGAAATTCGCTACGAAGTTATAAACAGCATAATTTTATTTTGTATAAAGTCAGAATTTATTTTGTTTCAGAACCATATGTTTCATTTACTTTAGTAATAGAAACAAATACAAAAATTGGTAGAGAGTTTTAATTGCTTGGTAGAATTGACTGCAGTTTCGATAGACACCACTCTATCATCTACAGAATTCAGTAGCAATAGTGTATGTCTTTAACTTAAATCAGCTGAAATACTTATGGAAGCTGTAAATTGAATTTAACAAGAACTACTAACCAAACCCGTATTTTGCCGAACTAAATCAACATACATACATACCAATACATTTTTGTTTTTTGCTTGGGTTCGCATCGCGAGTCACGAAAACAATTTTTTTTTTTTTTTCATAGATCGAAGAAATGGCTAGCTCTTTAAGGAAATTACCTAAACTTTCTGGGTGCCCAGTTGATGTCTCTACACCCGAAACAATTGAACAAAATGTTGACCTATCGGAAATTGAAAGTGCGAGAGAAAATAAAAAAAAAATTACCTATCTGAAATTGAAAGAGCGACAGGTTGTGGAAGCCATATGCATCTCACATAAAATTTTTTCCCAGTATGGACGAGTTTTTGCGTCATTTCGTAACAGTGGACGAAACGTGGATATACCACAATACACCAGAGAGCAGCAGTTAAAACAATGGTTTTCTCGAGGTGGCTCGGCACCAAAGAAAGCCAAGGTGGGTTTGTCAGCCCATAAAGTCATGGCGACCATTTTTTTGGGAAGCACGTGATGCCCTATGTTCTTTCTCAAGTGTCACAGGCCAACAATTTTTTTCTACGACACGAGTTGTCACTAACGTGGTATCAATCTCGCCCACCATTGTGATGTTCTGCGGAACAATGCGAATGGATCAATCTATTGTGTATAGCTGCAGTTTCTATTGTGAATGTCTTAAGTGACGTGGTTGTTTACATTTTTCTGCTGGTTCATAGAGAAATTTTGCATTGCAAATAAAATTGTAAAATTAATCCTACAAATTACTCGAAATGCGTTTCTGTTGTCTTTTGATAATAATGACGCTGACGGTAGCTTTGTCGGTGGCAAAAAAAGCTAAAGACAAGCCTGACTGGGCAAAGAAAGATATACGAGATTTTTCGGATGCTGATATGGAGCGGCTTTTAGATCAATGGGAGGTAAATATGCGGTGGCCCACATAACTAGAATACATACATACAAATTATATCCTTAACATTACAGGAGGATGAAGATCCTTTGGAACCTGATGAGTTACCAGAACACCTGCGTCCTCAACCCCAATTGGATCTTTCCAAATTGAATTCTGCCAATCCGGAAGAACTACTCCAGGCATCGAAAAAGGGCCGGACCCTAATGACTTTTGTGTCCGTAGATGGAAACCCAACACGTGAAGAGGCCGAAACCATCACAAAGCTATGGCAAACTAGCTTGTGGAATAACCACATACAAGCAGAGCGTTACATGGTCGACGACGATCGGGCCATATTCCTCTTCAAAGATGGAGCTCAGGCTTGGGAGGCAAAGGATTTCTTAGTGCAGCAAGAACGTTGTAAAGGTGTGACCATTGAGAATAAGGAGTATCCGGGAACATTTGCTAACAAAGACGAACTGTAGAACATGAACTACAAAATACCTCAAACATTCAATACATTTGTAAATCTATCCTATTTCATGCATTTTTCTTATATAGTTTATATCATTTTTGTAATAATAGTATTTTAGTGATAAAATATGAACAAATAAAATAAGAATTAATTAAAACTTGGAAGATGCGTGTTTTGTTGATTTGATTGCAGCTGTAAAGTACATTGTGATTGTTGATTATTGTGAATTGTTATTACTAATATTACCCCGTGTCACGCACGTGTGTGTGTCTTCACTTCATTCTTCACACAATTTTTTTTATCAAATTTCACCCAGTGTTCTCACTAAAATGCCTGTTCAAGCTAAAATTGGCCCTTCTATTCTAAATGCCGATCTCTCTGATTTGGCTGCCCAATCACAACAGCTCCTGGACAATGGAGCCGATTATTTGCATTTGGATGTTATGGACGGACACTTTGTTCCCAATCTTACTTTCGGTCACTCAGTGGTGAAATGTTTGCGGAATAAGATCAAGAATGCCTTCTTTGAAACACACATGATGGTTTCAAAGCCCCAGCAATGGATTGAGCCTATGGCCGAGGCGGGGGTTAATCTCTATACCTTCCACGTTGAACCAGTTGAAGACATTGAGACCATCTGCCGGAAAATCCAAGAGTCCGGAATGAAGGTTGGTTTGGCAATCAAACCCGGCACTGGAGTAGAAGCAATACAGAAATATTTGGACTTGGCCGATGTGGCACTAGTCATGACCGTTGAACCGGGTTTTGGTGGTCAATCATTTATGGCTGATATGATGCCAAAGGTGGGTAAACTACATATATACATAAATCCATACTAAAAAAAGAATTAACGAAAAGTCCAATTCCAAGTTTATTACGTGTCATGTTGTTTCATTCGGAGCTTGGTTAAATCGAATCGATGTGAGAGGACGTGATATCAATTGAATATATTTCACATGAATTCAAGCATTTTATTTGAGAAATGTTTTTTTAATAATTAATAAATAATACTTTTATATATATATATGTACATATTTATGAAACAGGTGGAATGGTTGCGAAAAAATTATCCCAATTTGGACATTGAAGTGGACGGCGGAGTTGGTCCCAAGACAATTGAATGTTGTGCAAAGGTTTGTAGAGTGGAGATCGTAAAAATGTGTATATGCGTCTTGTAATAAATGTTTTCCTGATTCCTATTTTAGGCTGGCGCAAATATGATTGTTTCCGGTACAGCTGTTATACAGGCGCCAGATCAAAAAGAAGTCATAACACTACTAAAATCTACCGTACAAACCTATAACAAGTGATAATGTTGGGGAGACATTTTAAAGAATCTTAGGTATGTTTATTTTAATTAAAATATTAGGTCGATTTAATTTTTTTTATAGAAAATTTCGCCAAAATTGCATAAGAAATCAACCAAATCAAATTTTCTATTAAAATTAAATTTCGAGGAATCTTCTATAAAAATGAAATTTTCTATAATATTAAAATTCGACGAGTTTCTATAAAAGAGTAATATCGACAAAATTTTTTATAAAAATGAAACTTCGACGAAAGTTTCTATAAAATGAAATTTCGATGAAATTTTCTATAAAAATTAAGTTTTGACAAAATTTTCTATAAAATTGGAATTACGACAAAATTTTCAACAAAAAATAATTTTCGACAAAATTTTCTATGAAAATGAAATTTTGACTAAATTTTCTACAAAAGTGAAATTTTGACAAAATTTTCTATGAGGTGAAATTTTCTATAAAAATTAAATTTCGACGAAATTTTCTATAAACATGAAATTTCGACAAAATTTTCTATAAAAATGAAATTTTGAAGAAATTTTCTATAAAAATGATATTTCGACGAAATGTTCTATACAAATTTAAATTCGACGATATTTTCTATAAAAATTAAATTTCGACAATTTTTTCTATAAAGTTAAATTTTTTATAGAAATGCAAATTCGGCGGAATTTTCTATAAAAATTAAATTTCAACAAGTTTCTATAAAAATAAAATTTCAACGAAAGTTTCTATAAAAATGAAATTTCGACGAAATTTGTTATAAAAAAAAATTTCGACGAAATTTGTTATAAAAAAAAATTTCGACGAAATTTGTTATAAGAAAAATTTCGACAAAATTTTCTATAAAAATAAAATTTTAAGAAAACTTTTTATAAAAATGAAGTTTTGACGAAATCTTTTATTAAAATGGAATTTCGACGAAATTTCTTATAAAAATTAAATTTCGACGAATTAAGAAATGAAATTTCGATGAAATTTTCTATAAAAACAAAAAAATGAAATTTCGTCGAGTTTCTATAAAAATGAAATTTCGACTTAATTTTCTAAAAAAAAAAGAAATGGTAGAGAGTTTTAATTGCTTGGTAGAATTGACTGCAGTTTCGATAGACACCACTCTATCATCTTCAGAATTCAGTAGCAATAGTGTATGTCTTTAACTTAAATCAGCTGAAATACTTGAGGAAGCAGTAAATTGAATTTAACAAGAACTGCTAACCAAACCCGTATTTTGCCGAACTAAGTCAACATACTAAAACTCTCATACCAATACATTTTTGTTTTTTGCTTGGGTTCGCATCGCGAACCACGAAAACAAATGTAGTTTTGTCAACGGTATGAGAGTTTTAGTATATTGGTATGAGAGTTTTAGTATGTTGACTTAGTTCGGCAAAATACGGGTTTGGTTAGCAGTTCTTGTTAAATTCAATTTACTGCTTCCTCAAGTATTTCAGCTGATTTAAGTTAAAGACATACACTATTGCTACTGAATTCTGAAGATGATAGAGTGGTGTCTATCGAAACTGCAGTCAATTCTACCAAGCAATTAAAACTCTCTACCAATTTTTGTATTTGTTTCTATTACTTTCTTGGAATAGACAGAAAGTAAATGGAACATATGGTCTCAAACCAAATAAATTCTGACTGAATAACAAAAGCACAGACCAACAATAAATAACAACAACACAAAAAAAGAAATTTCGATAAAATTTTCTATAAACTTAATTTTTCTATAAAATTGGAATTACGACAAAATTTTTTATAAAAAAGAAATTTTGACAATATTTTCTATAAAAATGAAATTTAGACAAAATTTTCTATAAAATGAAATTTCGACAAAATTTTCCATAAAAATTAAATATCTATACAAATTTTCTATCAAAATTTCAAATTTCGACAAAAATTTTCTATAAAAATGAAATTTGGGCGAAAATTGTCTACAAATGTTGACTAAAATATTCTATAAAAGTGAAATTTCGACAAAAAATTCTATAAAAATGAAATTTCCAATAAAAATTAATTTCGACTAAATTTTCTATAAAAAAAAGAAATTTCGACGATATTTTCTATAAAAATGAAAAGCCGACAAAAAATTTCCTATAAAAATGAAATGTCGACAAAAAAATTCCTATAAAAATGAAATGTCGACAAAAATTTCCTATAAAAATGAAATGTCGACAAAAATTTCCTATAAAAATGAAATGTCGACAAAAATTTCCTATAAAAATGAAATGTCGACAAAAATTTCCTATAAAAATGAAATGTCGACAAAAATTTTCTATAAAAATGAATTGTCGACAAAATTTCCTATAAAAATGAATTGTCGACAAAATTTCCTATAAAAATAAATTGTCGACAGAAATTTCATAAAATAATGAAATATCGACAGAAATTTCCTATAAAAATGAAATGTCGACAGAAATTTCCTATAAAAATGATATGTCGACAGAAATTTCCTATAAAAATGAAATGTCGACAGAAATTTCCTATAAAAATGAAATGTCGACAGAAATTTCGTATAAAAATGAAATGTCGGCAGAAATTTCCTATAAAAATGAAATGTCGACAGAAATTTCCTATAAAAATGAAATGTCGACATAAATTTCCTATAAAAATGAAATGTCGACAGAAATTTCCTAAAAAAATGAAATGTCGACATAAATTTCCTATAAAAATGAAATGTCGACAGAAATTTCCTAAAAAAAATAAATTTCGACGAAATTTCCAATAAAAATTAATTTCGACAAAATTTTCTATAAAAAAAGAAATTTCGACGATATTTTCTATAAAAATTACAAAATTTTCTATAAAAATTAAATTTCGACAAAATTTCCCATATAAATGAAATTTCGACAAAATTTCCTATAAAAATGAAATTTCGACGAAAGTTTCTATAAAAATGAAATTTCAACGAATGTTACTTTAAACATTAAATTTAGAGGAAAAAGTTTTAAAAAAATATTATTCTAATGACAAACTCTTTTTCATTCTTTTCAGATATACTATGTACTACAAACAACACTCATTATTTTGGCATTTGTTTTAAATGATATTCCAGGGACAGTGGGGTTTATATGACGTTTTATATATACGTACGTTAATCTAGAACTGATAAGAAACGCTACTAATCTGTTAAAATATACACGTATAACTTGCAAAGAAAGATTTATTTTGATAAAAGCACCGGTTTGTTTTAATTGAAGCAACTAAACGGAGGTAAATATTCTCATGTTCATATCCCTAATGGCCTTTTTGCTCAAGAGTGTCACATCTCAAAATCGGAAAGTTCGGTATAGATTTTTTGTAGAAAAGTTATAGATAAAAAGAATTGGATGTAATAATTTTGTAGTATGATCAATATTATTACCTTCCTTAGGGTCCATGAACTCAAATCTTGTGGTGAATTCGATTCCTAAAAAAAGTTGCCCTGTCAACGCAAAACTCAGAAAAATATTTGCCCTAGTTAGGTGGAACTGATGTAGTCCCTCGAATTAAACATAGATCCCATTTCAAAAATTCCAAAATGTGGCATAAAATCCCAATGTTGAACTTTTTGCCATTAGAAATGAAATGTGAGACCTTTTGCTATGACCACCTAATTTTTTTCAATTTGCAAATGTGACGCTCTTGCATGAAATGAGTGATATGCCAAATGGCCCCAAGCAAATCCAAATGATTTACTTTAACAAACAAAACATTTGGTTGTTTTTATTTAAACAACAACAAATTAAGTAGCTATTACCATTCCTTATATCCCTAGAGGTCTAATTACAAAGGTATGAGACCTACCAAACAAACCTACCTGTTGATCGTAGTTTTCCACAAAATTAAAACAGTTCATCGGCCTTTTGCTTTTTGTTTGTTTTTTATTTGTTTTTTGTTTGTTTATCCTTTTTTAACATTTATGTATATGATATTTTTTGTTTGTTTTTTAATTGATATATAATTTACTTCTGTGTATACTTTTTCTCATTTAATACATATATATTGTATGTATGTATAGCTTTTGATCATTGGTTTTTAATTTTTTATTTTCAATGTTGTATATATACCTTTTTTTTGTGTAAATTAAATATGATATATTCTTTATCTGAATATGCATCAAGTGTTCTCTGTTTGTTTATCAAAAAAATTAGCACAAAAATATCGGTTTAAAAAATCTTAACCTTTTTACTTCGAACAAATTAGTTGAGAAAATTATTGTCATTCATCATCAGTAGTATTAGGTTTTATTTTTTGAGATATCTTTGATACTATTTCTGATCCTTTTTGAGGAGTTTATGTTTTGAATTTTCTATGGATGTGTAGAAATTTTGTGTGCTGCATTTTAACAAGTGCTTTACTAAATGTCGTTTTTGTTGTTGTTGTGAAGGAGGAGGAGAGCTTTATATGTTTGTTTTTGTCGTGCTTTAAAAGTAATTCAGCGTTTGTCATTGTAGTTATCAATTTTATCAACGGTTTCTTATAGTTTCTTATTGTTGTGGTTATATGAAGATTTATTTTGTTTTATATTATTATTAAGTATATTGTTTTTTTAGTAAACATTTAGTTTCCTAATTTCTTGGTATAAATAATTTTCGTATTTCAACATTTACTACATTTTCTTTTTTTATAACAAATTGTTAGGTTTTTTTTTAAATTAATGAAATAATATTAACTTTGTTGTATAAAAGTATACGAAATTTCATTTATATACCAAAAATTATGATTAAAAAAATTAAGACTGTGTTGTAACAGAGCTATTACTTTTGATATATTTCCTATCATCACAAAATCCTCAAAATGTCTTTTACATTTTTCAATTTGAAATTTAAGATAAGAGAATTTCATTTTGAAACGTCTGTCTTTATCTTCAGATATTAAAATATATAAAACAAAATCAATCCCTAGTGTAAAACAAGACCAAATTTTAATTATTTTCAGACTGTTTATCCATTGAAATGAAATGTCAAAAAAGTCTGTGTCTGCCACAATATGAAAAATCTAATAAATTTTAAACTAGATTATCTCATGGTGGAAACATAGTATATATATATACATCATAAATTAGAATCTTTAAATATCTCAAAAAATATTGAATAAAGTGCAAATTTTAAAGCTTTAGTAATACTAAATAAACGAATGAAATTGACAATTACTCAATGTTGTGATCATCAATAACTAATGCATATTAAATAGATTATAAATCGCTCTCGGGACAAAAGTGCTATCAGCGCATCCTCATTACAACACGAGTTATAAACATAAACATCTCTAAATAAACAAAATTATAAAACTAACGTGATTTCATTTTTTATTACATTGAACAACACATTGATATATTTCTCTTAGGTTTTGTTTTTTCTGCATTTGCATTTAAATATATACGTTTGTGATTTTCTCTAAGTGTTTTTTCTCTCCTCATGTTTTTTTTTAAACATTTTATTTCATGTTTACATTGGGATTAGTAAAGATCGACCGACTTAATGAACATTGTGAAGCAAGTTGGCTATTTATGTAAAAATGTTTGTTACTGGAAGGTGGACTGTAAGAATTAAAATAGTTTTATGGATGTGCCTTCAATGAAATTGTTTTCAAAATTGATAATTTTTTTTCTTTTTTCAAGCATTTGACTTTTAAAGCGAGGAACAATTTTCACTTTCGCTTTCTATTAACTAATTTTCATTAAGAGTTTGAAAATTAAATGGAATTTGAAAACTATTTTAGTAAAAACTCGTTAAATCTCATACTTGTATTTATATGAACTGTTTATTTTGAAAGTGGCGTAAGCGCCATCATTCTTTTAAACCAAGAGTCGTTTTTTTAAAAGGATAGGTGATAATAGAAATATATTATTTACATGCAGTTCATCTCAAATCTTCAATGTTTCTATATTAAGTGAACATTTTCGCATTTTCGTTTTATTAACCCCCTTTTTTTAATGATGAGTAAACTATAAACAGTTCATATGTTAAACCTTTAAAGTTACACTGTGCAACATAATGGATTAACAATTCTGAATCCAAAAAATAATTTACTTTATTAAAGTAGTCGGTATTTGAATTTTATTCAATTTTAAAAAACTTTGTTCCACAGATTTTGCCATAACTAGATAACAATTTGGTAACTTCTTTTTAACCGCAAACATATTCAAAAATCGAATTTGTAATTACCAGTTATGTTTTCTAATACTACTTTTAAATTTAACTGTTGAAAAAATTCAATGATCTCAAAAAAGTTACGGAGAAAAATAAAGGTTTCTCTGAAGGAAATTTAAAACGGTTTTGCATTTTTATTATGAAGACAGAGTAGTAAAGAAAGAGAGTAAAGTAGTAAAGAAAATGGAAGGATAATTAAAAAAATTAAGAATGATTAAACGAACAGGGATATTCCGGGGAAGCCGATTATCTTGCTAGGAAATGGATGACATTACATATTCTCAAGGAAATTGCTAAGGCAAGAGGCAATCCAATGAAAGATTGACAAACATCGGCATCTGCAGGGTTGATGGACAAATCTGACATAGATATGACCTGGGAATGTCAAAATATCTCCTCGTACTATATGTAGAGGAAAAGACGCTAGACGTTAGTGTCAGTTCTGACGGGACACTGCTAGACGTTAGTGTCAGTTCTGACGGGACATTGTGATCGGCGTACACGCCAGAAGATTGGGTATAGACCCCAATGACTTCTGCTGAATCTGTAGAGATGAGGAAGAAGTGGAGAGCATTAAGCACCTGCGTTGTTACTATGCTGTATTGAGTAAACGACGTCTGAATATACCAGGGTCGATCATTGTAGAAAGTTTAACAGATCTTGTTCCTTGTAAAATTAAACAAATGTTTAAAAAAAATCAACCTAATCGTTTGGTACTTATGGTTTCTACTGCATCATGAAATCGAATCCAGTGAAATCTTTGTGTAAAGGCTACATAAAACCATGGTTTTACGCTTGACCTGTTGCTGTGAATGGTTCTATGTATTTTGTCAAATTTCGTCCCAATCGGTTGCAGTATGCGGTTTCTATGGCGTAAAGAAAAAAATCGATTCGGATCCTTCTATGTATAGACCATTTTCAGTCCTAAGAAACCATATGTATAAGATAAACAGTAAAATTTGTTGTCAAAAATTAAAGAAAGAATAAACTAAGTACATTTTGTACATTAAATATAGATAATTTTATTAATATTAAGTAAATTTTCTTAATTTTAAGTACAAAACTTACTTATTCCAAACAATAAGCTCTTTTCTCTGATTTTGATGAAATTTTCCTGATAAAAAAATAAAAAAAAAAAGATTTATGGCCGTATGAAAATTACGGATTTTTTTGAATTTTAAGAAAAAATAAACGTTTTATTTTTTGCATTGTAGATTATTTTGTCAATAATATCTCCAGAAAGCTTCATGATGGGGACTCTTCATATTCTTTAAAAAAAAGATGAATGAGACATTTGCATTTTTTTCGATTTCGGAGTAATTTCATGTAAAGTAATCACACAAAATTTGGCTCTTTTCTCTGACTTTGATGAAATTTTCAACATATCCTAGGAAATTTTTGGTAAGTACCTGTCATTATTCCCTGCATTACCAAATAATGACATCTCATTATTCGCTGCATTACTTTCGGCTTTAATAATGTCTTACCAATAATAACAGAAATAAGTGATTTTTTGTTATCAAAATCATTTTGGCAAATATTAATAATTATAATGCAGTTTTGGCATATGTGGGTTATTGTACAAGATTTATTTATTTTCAGCATTTTCTGATTTGAATGAAAATACCATAAATATTTACGTATATCGTATGATGTTAGACCATAGAAGAATTTCACATGGGGGTTTGGGTTCAGAAATTCGAATCTGGCACGAGGAAATTGTTTGATTCGAGAAACATGCGCGAAAATATGCAAAAAATCACTTTAAATGGCCATTTCTACATATTTAACATATATACTACTTATTTTATAACTATTTGTTAATGCATTATTCAAGTACTTAAAATCGTGAAAATCTAAGCACATATTTATGTGGTATGCCAATGCTACAAATAAGTACTTATTATGCTACTTTATTATATGCTTTTGGGAAGTACTTTCCTCCAATGACATCCCCATGTTAAAATAATGAGAAAAGTGGCTAAATAATAAGTACTTACCATTATCGAACTTTACTTAATCGTCGGATTATTTGGTAATGAGAAATTTTGCTGGGATGTACTTTGAAGTGTGGAAAACAAGAATAAGGGTTTATTTTAAAAAATTGAAAAAATGTCATCTATAGCCGCAGACATTAAACTTGCAGGAGGTATTATTGTCAATATAATCTACAATGCCAAACAAGTGTCTTTTTTCTTAAAATTTAATTTTAATTTTTATTTAAATTTAAAAAAAACTATTTTAAAAATATCGTACAATTTTTTTAAGAGCACAATCTGTTATGTGTCCATTACAAAACAAATTTCTTTTTCTTCTCAGTCAAATGTTTATGCAACTAATTTTTTTAATTTTTTTTTTTAAAAACTGTATTCTTCTTCTTCATACCTCAAAGTACATATCTGGAAAATTTCATCAAAAAAACTGTATTCTTCTTCTTCACACCTCAAAGTACATATCTGGAAAATTTCATCAAAATCGCAGAAAAGAGCCAAATTTTTGTGATCACTTCACATGGAATTACTCTATTTTTCTGTTTATGTTTCCGCCAAATTTTTATTGCGGTTCAAGAATGTGAGATCGGACGTTACCGTCTGACAGTTGTCAAACTTCAGTTGCTAAATAGGGGATTTTCGGCAACTGGCAAAGCAACAAAACTTTGTTTGCAATACATAATCGACCCATAAGTTCACGTTGAAGAACCCCGAAAGCTATTTGAGAGAATCTATTAACACATGTATCTGTCTCAGAAATATACCCTTCGCCCGAAAAGTCAAAAGCTGTGTGACAATTTCGAAAATTTATTTTGATGATTTTTTTACTCTATGTTGACGGATTTTCGGTCAAATTCGTCTGGCAATAATGCTCAGAGGGCCTGTTTGCTGTTATATTTTTAGACTAGCACAGTGTTATTTTTCGGCTAATGAAATTGCAAAGGAGACTGACGAACCAAACCTGCGAAATTATGAAACCTGTAGATTTTACCTAAATAAAATGTTTAAAATTAAAAACTCACCCGAAGATTATTCATATGATTGATAAATTTCTGGAGTAACAGCCACCATCATCGATCTACTTCGCCACACAAATTTCAAGGTTTGAGTGATTCTAAAATTATTAGACGCCGAATTCAATCACTGGTCATTTACAAAACTAATTTGAAGTTGTTTTCGACAATTATAGTAATAAAAATGCACAATTTACATGAAATATCACTGTGAAATTACAAAATAAGATGTACCGCTATTTTGTGCTTCTTTTTGTTTGGTCGGTCAGCTGATTTACATATTTGGAAAAATGGGGTTGCCAGAATGCCGAAATTTAAGTGGAGTTAGTAGCCGTTATGTAGTTTTTGATTGATTAGTTTCTGTGGGATTTGGTAAATATATACCACGGCAACGAAAAGCGTTAGGGCATCTCCTTAATACCGGTGAATGCGTTCTGCGTCTGTCAAACTCGATTTCAAATGTATGAAAATGTACTACAGCTACCCAAATACGCACACGGATACGCCGGATAATTTCAAAAAATCGGAATTTGACAGTGCGCTTACAACTACATCGAATGAAAACAAAACAACAACAAAAAAAAAACAAACACGAACAGATGGCAAGCAGTATTTAATTTTTTATTTTGGAACAGTGCACGGAGAAAAATATTAAGAGCCTGTTTCTCTATTTCGCACGAAAGCGATGCGAACGAAAAACAGCTGATTTTAGACCTACTAACTGGCATCAGCCATTATGTGTGCAGTCACTTTGTCGTTCTGATACCTTTTAGTAGGTTTAAAATCAGCTGTTCTTCGTTCGCATCGCTTTCGTGCGAAATGGAGAAACAGGCTGTAAATGTTAGATTTGCTGGAAATACTAAATACAAACCGGTAAGAATTTAATATTTTACTATTATAATTTATATTAAAATGTGCTTTTCAGGATAACAGCGGATGTGTAAAAATCAAGAAGGGCACATGTAAAGCAATTTCTCTGGAGTTGACAACACCAAGTAAATACCAAAACTTTAAAATATGTACCAGCACTTTTGTATTAATGTTTATTCATTCAACAGAAACGTGGGGAACCTATTCATGCTGCTTAGACGCAAGGAATCCATTTTCAAGAGGAAAATTAAACACATTTTGATTCCCTTCGGATCGAACCCAAGAAAATCGTTAGTCCAGGTGTTTTTGTTCTTCCTACAATGAAGCATATGACACGAGCATGTTCCCAACAGTTTTTATTTCAATAGCTTAACGATGCTGCAAAGCATTGAATTCCATGTTCAACGAGGACAATTTGAAATATGAATTGAAACTGGCCAATAAACAATTCTCTACTTTGAAACATGATTATAAGATAGAATTTGATTTCACAGCGACACTATCATGGGAAATAAAATACGATTTAGTCCCAACATGGCAAGTGGCCACCAGGGAATCGATATCTTCGATAGATGTGTTGGCGTTTCCAAAGTCAGGGGGAGAATTACATGTCTTTACATCTTGCACCAAGAGTAAAGAGTTGAAGAAACATGATTTGACTTCGATGGACAAAACCAACATTCTTAGATACTCCACGATCACTAATATTTCCGTACTTCCCTAATGAAAAACAGCATCTTGCATAAACAATACAAATAGGCAATTGCAAATGTATATATGAATATATTTTGTTATTTTGATTAACCCCCATTAACATAAAACAAAATAACCGAGCGTTAGAGCTAACGGAAGCTAAATTGTGTGTTTAGTTTATTTATTGTTAATGGCCCTAAAATATATAACTACATTGCTATGAAACTTTTTGTATTTAAAAAAACGTTGTGTCAAATTAGGGTGAATACACAGTACTACTGCTCCAATGCAAATATTTACAAACTATCAAATTGCTCCATTGCAGTTCGTGTTCTACTAAATTTCTATTCCCTCTTCTTTTTGATTTGTCCAGAATGTAAATCATCCATAAAATCGATATTGCTCTGAATCAAATGTAGCAAAACAATTTTTTTCTGAAATGGGGATGAAAAGTCAGCTGTTTTTTGTTTACAGCGTATTTGGGTACAGCGCGCGTTAAGAATTATCCGTCATGCGTTTTTTGGACAGACGCTGACGCATTCACTGGTATTTAAGAGACACCCTTACAAAGTTTTTCTGCATTGCTGAAAATGCTTTTTATAAAAATAGCTTTCATTTTTTTTCGAATTTTTTTCTGCTTGCATTACTGTATATCAAATGTATATCAAATTTGTGTAACTTTTTGGCGTTATTCAAAAGAAAATCGAAGGAAACGCATAACTTTGGAATATGTATGGTACTAGTTTTGTTAAGTTTCAAGTCGTCCGCCACTTGCCTCAATGTAAACATGTTATAAGTTAAATAAATGTTATTTTAATATTTATCTTGTTTTTGTGATTTGTAACAATAACTAAAATTTATTTATTTATATATGTAGGTATAAATTGAGTTTTCTCGTTTCGTATTTTTCTACTACCATTTTTTTTTGTTTTTTGTAAAAATCAAAGCGTTTTTGTTTGTGTAATTTTTGTGTGTTTGAATGTATAAACTAGGTTTAGCAAATTTTCCTAATAGTTTTGATTTTTTCTTCTTTTCTTCATTCTATCTTTTGGTTTGTTTTGTCACATATAAAACAGCAACTATTCTAAATACATTTAAGTTAGGTTGTTTTTTGTTGTTGTTACATTTTGCTTCACGAGTTTACGAGTATATTTTATATGTATGCATTTTTTATTGGTTAATTGATTTTTGTTTAATTTTCCTTAGGAGATAGTACGAGTAGCAGAACCATGTGCGTTTTCAGTTACCATTTTAATTTAGGTTGATTTTAGTTTCTCTTTTGTTTGTTTTGTTATTTTTTGTTATATACGACGAATACGAGGTGTTATCATTTTTGGTGGTGAACCTTGAACAAAGAATTGACTTGGGTCTTTGGTGTGTCTGTCTGTCTGTCTGAGTGTTTGTGTGTGTTCGAGTGTAGGATCTTTTTTTTAAGGATTTCTGTATTCAATATTTCGAGTTTTCAAAATAAAGTAAATAACTTTTATTTTGTGGCAAACAAAATATCTATTCAAAAACCATTAAAGCTGTTTGTGTTGTAACATATGTATATAGTTTTTTATTTTCGCATTTTCATTCATCACATGTGGGGGATTATTTAAGTTTCCATAAAATTTCAAGCGTTTTGAACTAAAATATCCTGGATAAAGGATTTTCTTCTACAACAACTACGGGTTTAGTGTTTTTGTTTTGGGGTTATTTCTGTGACTAATCTCCATTATTCACACATAAACATAATATATGATTGTACATAACACATTTTTTGGGGGGTTTTTAAATTGTTTTTCTTAATTTTTTTATTTATTGTGGTATCCTTATTGTTGTTTTGTTTTATTATAAATTTCCTATACTAATTCTTTTTGCATTTCATTATTAGTTGTATGTATTGTATATTCTTGGATGTGTAAAGCGAACACCTACTAGTTTGGTTTTTTTGGAATTATTTTTAATTGTATTCCTTAATTTCGTTTTATTTTTGTTTTTGAAATTCTTAGTAGATTTATTTTAGTTTTTGTTTCATAAATATAATACCTATAAATATATATGTATATATAATATGTATATGTATAATATATATATGAGTTATGTGTATATAGTTTAATTTTCTTTTTTGTTTATTTTTTTTAATTTTATTTAAATATATATAATAATATATGTAAATATAAATTCATGTATACAACACTTCATTTTCGAAATTATAAAGCTACAATAGTTTTGAGTTGAATACGAGTATGTTTTGCGCATGGTTTTTTTTAATAATGAAAGGCGACAGAAGATCGTGAAAATGGTGACAGTTTTAAAATAAAATAATTATGTTCCCATTTCACTGAGAAAAGTTCATGAGCATATTTCATCCTGTGACAACCATGATTTTTTCCGACACTGATCTGGAAATTACATTAGTTTCCAATTGGTAAATTGCTAACGTCATTGACGTAAGGCCAGGCTAAAGGCCGGGTTACGCAAACATAACCGTAACTTAACTTTAGCGCAGTCGTTGCCCGCTGGAGCAATTATCAAAACTTGAAAAAAGTGACATACATATGTCTCAGACATTCACAACCAAAATGGTTAAATCCTTATTTTATATTTTCTTGCTCTTCTTTTAACATTTTATTACTTATTTATCATTCCATTTCAAAAGTTTCGCATAAATGTCTTCTTTTTTCGCTGTTTTGCTGATTTTGTTTGCAAATGCACGTAAACGTACCGTCCAAATCAAATTTCAGCAGATTCAGCCGTCCGTTTACGTTTCGTTTTCGTTGGCTAATCGTTTACACTGTTTTCCATATGTCAGATCGAACCAGCTGATTCGTTACGCTACGGGGGCGTTACGGTTACGTTTGCCTAACCCAGAGACTTTCGTTAGAAATACAGAAAGAGGCCGTGAAATTAAACCTGAACAACAAATGTGATCGTTGCCACAGGTGGAAAACTGCTCCTGAAATGGGAACATAATACCGGCAATAATATGACAATAGATGAATTTACTTTGACGAGCTAATTTCTCTCCCTCAATATTTAAGAGGATTCCTTGTTGTTTAATTTAGGGGAAAAAGGTTTGTAGGAGTTTTTAAAAAAATGTAAAAATTCTATACATTTTTTTAATATTGGATATTCTCTATAAATATTGAGGTAGAGTTTTTAGTCGTTAGTAAAGATTAGTCTAAATCTAAGTTAAAAGTTAGTTAGTTTTTTTGTTTAAGCTCAGCTCACATAGTTATAATAGCAATCTAAACACTGTTTTTTTTTAAATCCTAGGCATGATTTTATGTGTGATGCGTAATAGAAATAAGAATTTTAAGAACATTCAATGTGTAAGCATATCCTTGTAATCTCAAATAAAATAAGCAAAATCCAAAAATATCTTCAAAAAGTAGACAGTGTATGAATACCTCTGATAGATTTATTGGAGGAACAATTTGTCTATTTTCAGGAGAATGAAAGTGCGAAATCAGTAGATTATAACTCAACCTGGATATTACAAAAGTTGGTGACCCGACGAATGTCAATGAGCCTTACATTTCAATCCATAATGATATTCATATTTTGCTTCAGGGATGGATTTGAGACAGAAGTCATCGAACTATGACTCCAAGAATGAGATTTCATCAGAATGAAAATGCCTTTCAGTTATACTTAGTACGCTATCTGATCAAGAGGCTCTCTATGGTTACGATGAACCTCGATCTTGTGAAAATGTTTACTACTTCAGCAAATACTGCGTCGAAAGTGTAACATTTTGTATACGCTCGGTCATAATCTTCGTCTCTTCTTCTCTGAAGATATATTAGTTTTCAGGGCTGAATTTTAGCAGGTCTGCATGATTTTGTATTTCTTTTACTCTATTATCAACAATTAACACAATTAATTGTCAGTTCTGGAGCCATGCCGACAATATACTTGATGATATTATTCCTACTTATCTTCTCCGCAGATAGCGGTGACATGGGCTGAAGATCAAAACGAATAGACAGACATAAATGGTACACTTACTGATCTACAGGTTTTTTGTTACAACGACCTAGGTCTCCAAATCGTGAAGATTTCTCCCGACCTCACTTGGTTGGTTATGGATAGCAACTACGATAGCACACCAGCAGGTTCTGTTGTGACACAGACATTACATTCGCGATTCGCAGTTTTCAGGGATCATTTTTGCAGGTCTATAGGTTCTTCCATTATGTATTACTCACATTCGATAATTACACTTTCGCTGCTTTCTTTGCAGGTGAGTCGGTTTATCGCTTTATAAAAGGACACAAACTCTGATCTAGGCGCCACACTTATAAGGATGAACCTTGTTCCAAGAGAGGATTAATTGTCTGTTCGTGGAGTCCTGCCCACAGTGGACTTGATCATCTTCTTCTTACCGCAGATAGCAGTGACATGGGCAGAAGATCTGAGTGAATGTCATTCAGACATTCCTAGTAGACCTAGTGATCCAGAGGTTTTTTTTTGTAACAACGATCTCGGTCCCCAAATCGTGAGATCACTCCCGACCTGACTTGATTGGAGAGACAACAACCTCCATGGTGTTGTGGATAGCACTTACGGTAGTACCCCAGTAGGTACTAATTTGACTCATTCACGACGTCCTACAGTTGTCAGGGACCATTTTTGCAGGTCTATGGGTTCTTTCATTACGTATAAAAACACTTTCGGTGTCTATCGCTTTATAAGAGGTCCGGAAGGTTTCTTTGATGGTTCCCGAGTACTGCTGGCGAAAAACATGACAAAAAAGTTATCTTCTGTGTGCTGAACAGAATATCTAAACAGGCTGTCAAATGTGACCTCAAATTCATTTGGTTAGTAGGTGGTTTATGGACTTAGTTCTATCAGTTAAAAGAGAAAGCGAATGGCGATTAATGATGTGCATGTGTATCTTTTGCGAAAAGAAAAATCGATGTTGCTGGACTCAGAGATCGACGACTCGCATTCTTATCTAGTTTAGGTAGCCTTCGCTAGCGTCTACAATTGTGTTTAATCACTAAAATAACTCGTGAATGTAACTGATGTCCGAGCAAGCTCCCTGATAGGATCCAAAAGCGATTTAACGATACCCGAAATCGCGAATGACGATTAAGATGTGCATGTATATCTTTTGCGAAAAGAAAAATCGATGTTGCTGGACTCAGAGATCGGCGACTCGCATTCTTATCTAGTTTAGGTAGCCTTCGCTAGCGTCTACAATTGTGTTTAATCTTAAAAATAACTCGAGAATGCGACTGATGTCCGAGCAAGCTTTCTGATAGGATCCAAAAGCGATTTAACTATACCGGAAAACAAATTGCATAGCTTCAAATGATCAAGTATGTACGAGTATTTAGATTATATTAATTTCCATTCTACTGATATCTCGATTCAGCTTCACAATTCTAGAGTCAGCAGGGTTGGTACGACGTATGTCATTACGCTTATCTAGGAGTTCCGCTCAATCTGCAAGCATATAGTGAAGTGGCGATCAGTGAGTTACTCGAATCTTCGAAAAGTAGGCATTCAGAGACAATGAAGACGGATTGACAGTTGTGGCAATGATGAGGGATGGGAGTGAGTCATCTTCATTTTGGTTGCTCATTAGCTGTGCATTTAAGATCACTTGTCTAAAGAGGAATTTCAGAAATTTGTTGCAAAACAGAACTTCTAATATCTGTGCGGTCTCGACTTGACTTCTATCCCCATACATTCCATATATGGGTTTCTAGAGTCAAGCTCATACGTACATATGTGATCTTGCACTTCTGGTGTGATCTTTATAAGATTTGATAGACGAATATGAACACATTTTGTAGAGGTGACAACCCATGAGATGGCAATACATGGCGTAAACTACACTGAGGAAAAAAGACGTTGTAAAATCAACACCGTTTGGGGATAATCTATCCCCGTAAAGTGCATGAAAAATCGTCTCCGTAATGTGGATGATTGCTTGTTCGGCTGTGTATTGTTCGGTTCTTAGAAGAAGAAACCACGAGGCAATTTGTGTTTTATAAAGACATGAAAAAATTTAAAGAATGAGGAAGAAATATAATTTGAAGACCAGTTCGAATTCATGGATGATTCTGTGGGCAGGCTGGTGAGTGAGAAGGATAATATGTTTCTGGAACCATTGAAATGAAATTGGCCTACGACTATTTAAAAGATAAGCATATGTAAATGTCAATTTAAAATGTTACTAATGATTGTATTATGTGTTGTTTGTTTGCAGTATTTAAAGAAGGCTAAGTGGAAAAAACAGAGTTAACACTGTGTAGAAATTCGTATATTTGTGTTTTGTTTAGCCGTGAATTACTTGATAAATAGTGAAACTAGTGATAAATAAGCAAATTTGCAAATGTATGTATGTTTGTTTTGTTAAGTTTTATTTTCTTATAAAATTAATAAATACAAATTTATTAAAACTATGGCTTAAGCTGTTTAGTCTATTTTTAATTTTGGGGTGAATTTAGAATTGAAAGTCATTGAAATCATCCCCAGACCGGGCTTTGGATGTCCCCAGTACGTGCTTTAGTCGTCACCAGCACGTGCTTCAATCTTCCCCAGAACGTGCTTTAAATTATGCCTAGTTGGTGTTGATTTTGCAACGAAGCGTTGTTGATTTTTGATGCGCCGTGCATAGATAAATAAGTGACACGAAGAAAAATTTATAAAAACGCTGGAATGATCCGTTTTTGTTTACTAATAATCAAAAATTCGATGACATACATTTATGGATATTAGCAAAAATCTCATTTCTGTAAGGTAACCTGATGAAAGAACAAACAAATATGATTAGCAAAGAAAAATAGTCGGAATCAGCTGATTGCTATGTCACGCCAAATTGTTTAAGTACTGAAGTAATAAAAAAGGATCAGATTGTAGATATAGGGTCCGACAAATAACTTTTTTTTAAAACATCGCGCAAAACATCGAGTGTAGCTTCGGCTGTGTGGCATGTAGCGCCGTCCTGTTGAAACCAAATGTTGCCAATATCCTCCTCTTCAATTTTTGTGAACAAAAATTCGTTCAACATGGCCCGATAACGATCGCCATTGACTGTAACGGCCACTCCTTGCTCATGGCCCAATTATGCCTCTGGACCAAAATCCGCACCAAACAGTGACTCGTTTTGGGTATATCGGCTTTTCAATGTATGCGTGCGGGTTTTCTGTGCCCCAAATGCGACAATTTTGCTTGTTTACATACCCGCCAAGATCAAAATGAGCTTCATCTGAAAAGATTTTTTTTTTGGCAAAATCGGCATCTTCTGTAAGTCGATCGCTCCCAGCGTTGTTCAAGCGTTGTTCAGCGTTGTTCAACCATATTTGTTCAGCGGAAGGATAAAACTAATTATCTGTCAAATCAGACATGAGCTAAGTGTTACCATTCACGAAATAAGCACCTGACCCACGATGTCGAATGTTAACGTTCGCATGACTTCTATGCGAAGAACAGCTGAAAAAAATCGTCGAAACGACAAAGCGAATGAAAACCTACTGCCTGATGCCTGTTAGTTGGTCGCAAATCAGCTGTTTCTTCTATGCGAAGAACAGCTGAAAAAAATCGTAGGAACGACAACGCGAATGAAAACCTACTGCCTGATGCCTGTTAGTTGGTCGCAAATCAGCTGTTTTTCGCATAGAAGTTATGCCAACGTTAACGTTCGACATCGTGGGTCAGGCGGTAAATTAGAAACATTTAAAATGACCACCTCCTCGTAATGAGCGATACTTAAAATAAGTTTCTTATTATGCTGTGATCATATTGCATGTATAGTAGGCAAAAACTACTGGGTATGCTTTAAACCAAATTTGTTTTTAATCGGCTTATATAAACTTAAATTTTATAAAAAATGCAATTATGTATTTAAAATAACATTTTTATAATTTATAAACTGTGAACATAACTTAAAATTGTAACTGTAAAAGTGTAATTGTAGAAAACTCGAGTTCGAATATTTGAAATTGCAAGGATATGCCGCTTTGAAATATAAATACAATGATGCATGAAAAATTAGTTCCTAAAAAATAATACCATTTCTGTTTTGTCTCAAGTTATCATTATTATTAAACATAGAATAGTTTCACTACAGTTTTTTTTATTTTGTTTAAACACAATTTTATTTTCTATTACGATTTTCCGGTTAATAATTTTGGTAGTTAATGTGAGCGATTGTGATGTATGTACGAGAATAAAATTCACGTATTTTTCTTCCGCATCATCATCGTCATCGTTATCATCAATTAATAGTTATTGTTTTTATTTTGTGTGTTAATTGTTTATTTAAAGCTGAAACCCACGCATTTGTTTTTGAAATTATTTTCCTTATGTATGTATAACATATGGTATTCAATACGTAATAGTAATAATAATAGATTTTTGTTTGTTTGTTTCATATTTACTAAATCACTAAACTCAAATAAGTTGTGTGTTGGAGTGTAAGTTTTAAAATAATATTCGGTTTTTTTTGTCAAAGTAGTGAAGCAATAATCAATCATTGACATTTATTTTTGCAGTATTTTTCATTATATATTATTTTCGTTTTTTTTTCAAAAGAAATTGTATATATTTTTTGTATATATAAGTATATGTATGTATGTATGCCATTGAATTGAGGAAAATAGTTTCCTTGCACTAAGTTTAGCTAAATGTATTTATGTACGATATCTTAATTATTTTTCTCTTTTAATTTATTTTTTAAGTTTATTTCTTTTATATAGTTATAGCGATTTTATCCTTCAAATATTGTCCTCGGTTATCGTTTTTATCATCTTAATTTTTTTTATAATATAGTATTGTCTTAAATTTCATAATTTATTTAATAATAAATAGTATTGTCATATTGTTTTATTTTCTTTATATTGTATTCATTTCATTCTCGCTAATATTAAAAACATTAATTTATTTATTTGTTTTTGTTTTGCTTCTCATTTGCCTTATAAAAATAGTTGTTATTTATTACCTAAAGTATTTATGTATTTGTTTGTATGCGGCATATTTAATATTTTTTATATAGAGTTATTTATTTGTATATGTATGCATGTATTTATGTGATAGTTAATATGAGAATTTATTGTGTTTTTTTCTCAAAACATTTTTAAGCTTTTATTTGTTGTTGTTGTTGCAGTATATCATTTCACATTCAGTATTGTAATTGTAGTAGTATTGGCCTTTTCCTTCAAGTACATTCAAACATACATTAGAATTTAGGTTTATGACTTTGTCCGTCCTTCCGTCCGTCCGTCTGTCTGTCCTTGTGTTTTTCCTCCTAAAAACAATTCTTAGCCACAATTGTTTTTTCGTTTTTTGTCTTTCATTTTATCTTATATAGCTTTATTCTCTAGAATATATATATTTTTGTATATAATACATTTATTGTCTTTAAAAGATTTATTTCTATATATTGAAATATTCTATTTTGTGTTACAAAAAATGTTCGGTACTTTTCTTTTCATACATATGTCTGCAAAAGGATATGATGTCGTTATTTTGTTCGGTTTCGGATATGATCTGTTGTTTTGGACTAGGAATAATCCAAAATCTCCAGAGGGATTTCTTTAGAAAAAAATTGACCCAAAAATCTTGTTTGTAAAAAAAATTGACAATATATATATCTTTTATTTTTATTTCCTAGGTTTAGGTATTTCTGTCTGTCTGTCTGTTTGTTTCTGTATATTTTTCTCAGTAATAAGTATTCTATTGTTTGTAACCAGTAGCAAAAATATATTAGTTAGTTTCTTTTTTTTTAATATTTTTAAGTATTTATGTTGCCTTTTTTGGTTCCCCCTTCACTTACCCCCAACTGCTTCTCTCTTGACTGTCGTAGTAATCGATATCCATGGGACTGCGATGCACTTTGGGTGTTTGTCTACTTTTCAGCGATACGGTGGCCAAATTCGATAACATATCCGGTCCTCCGGGATGTGCATCGAATTTGGAAAACGGTTCGTCTCGAGAATATTTGAGCATTTGCTCATTAATCCAGGGTACATACTTTATGACATTCGCATAGACACCGGGTAATTTAGGATGAGCGCACATAATGCCCCACGATACAATGCCACCAACAAACCAACGATCCTTTTCGCCAGGATAAGGACAGAGCAATGGACCACCCGAATCTCCCTGAAAGACAGAATGTTTTATAAATTTTTATGGATGACTTTAGAAAAGTTAAAATCTACCACCGCAGAAATATTACGAAAAATTTATCAAGACTTACCGCCTGACAAACGATGTCGTACGATGTAAAGTTCGCATGACTTTTATGCGAAAAACAGCTGATTTGTGACCTACAAAAAGGCATCAGAACGAAAAAGCGAATGAAAACATAATGACTGATGCCTATTAGTTAGTCGCAAATCAGCTGTTGTTCTCATAGAAATCATGTGAACGTTAACGTTCGACATCGTGGGTCAGGCGGTATGTTTCAAAAGCTTTTGTCAAAGCTTACTCTTATCGGTTTGTATACTTGATTTCATCGAAGCGTTCATTCATATGAAAAACAGTGGAAATGACTAGATCAGACAAAAATTCAGTCTAACCTTCTTTAAGTTTTGTTTACGTTGGATAATCGTTTACACCGATTTCCATATGACAGTTTAGATCAGCTGATTCGTAACGCTAAGGCGACGTTACGGTTACGTTTACCTAATCCAGTGGATTGGCCAAATTATTTATGCTATGTACACACGCTTGTCATATCGGACAACGTTATCACCCCCATTAAAGAGCTGCAAATGTACGGACAATGACAGATTGTTAGGCAAATGTGAATTGACAGTATACATGGTTTTCCAATAAGAATGATATGAAAAAAAACACACTTATTGTTAAGGAAATTCAAAAGTTTTTTATTTAATGTGAAGTACAATCGATACAATTAGGTTCTAAATAAAACGTCATACAAAAGGCCTCCACGACTTCTTCTGCAGGAACGAATTCGATGAACCCAATTTTCGAGCACTTTTTCCACTAAATCAAGTCGTATGTCATGAATGGCACGTTCAATATTCACTTGTAAAGCTTGAAGAGTCTGGTTTATTTCGAAAGACCAATGACTTGAAATAACCCCACAAGAAATTGTCTAATGGTGTTAAATCACATCTTCTTGGAGGCCATTCAATATCACAATTTCTTGAAATAATCGAATCTCCAAACTTTTCTCGCAACAATTCAATTGTTTCATTTGCTGTGTGGCACGTAGCCACAATCGGTCAATGGCAAAAATATAGCTCATAACGAGAGCTAAAATATTGCTCATGGGTGTGAAGATCGTATGTCGACTGGAAAGTGTCTTTTTTTTGATTTAAAAAAAATGGACTTAGCATCATTTTCAAATGTGAACGGAAAGTTTGTTTTTCTCTAGCTCCTTACGTACCGTACGTCGGATCGGGAATAGATCAATGGCAAAAAGATAGCTCTTAACGAGAGATAAAATATTGCTCATGGGTGTCAAGGTCGTAGGAAGACTAGAAAGTGTTTTTTTTGGATTTGAAAAAATGGACTTAGCATCATTTTCAAATGTGAACGAAAAGTTTATTGCTCCTTAACGGTACGTTGGATCGGGAAACGGTCAATGACAGAAAGTTAGCTCTAACGAGAGCTAAAATATTGCTCATGGGTGTCAAGGTCGTAAGTCGACTGGAAAGTGGTCTTTTTTGGATTTAAAAAAATTGACCTAGCGCACGAAAAGTTGCAATTGGAGACCGATTTTGATAATAAAACTGAATAATTTGTAAACGTTGTTCTTGCGTATATCTCTCCATGATGAAATTGTAAACACTACTGAATATAATGAAAAACAAATGACAGATCATGACATATTACAAATGGCCGAAACGTCACTATAAATAGGGTTTTAAAACTATTTCATGTTTACAGCTTTTGAGCAGATCTGTGGTGATAATGACGGTAAAGTCCCTCAGTTCCTAATGTCTTACGTTCTGAGCAATCCACATTAGGAATGTACGTATCAGATATTGTCATATCGTGATTATTCTGACGAGGAGAACATACATATATAAAGGGTTTTCCAACAAGAGGTGTTATTTTGGTATTCAAAGAAAAATGCCATTTTTTGAGATAAATGATCGGATGTTTATCTCATAATAAAGAGGAAGGTATGCCGTTAATAATAAAAAACAACATCAGACAAATGGCCACCACGACCACGCTTACAGGACCATATCCTTTTCATGAAATTTTCCATAACAAAATCGCAAAGTGGCTGCCCTATGTCCTTGATAGCTTCACGAATTATATCTTTGAGATCTTTGAGGTCGACGCTGGGCTGTTGGCGTAGACCTTATCTTTCACGTGGCCCGAAAGGAAGAAGTCGCAAGGTTTTAAATCACAAGATTTCGGTGGCCAATTGTTGAAAGTAAACGTTGTCCAGATAAGTACCATCCAACTCCGACCATAACAAATCATTAATCATCTTTCGATAGCGCAATCCATTCACCCTAACTGTTGATCCAACCTCATTTTCGAAAGAGTAAGGTCCAATGACCCCGCCGGACCATAAACCGCACCAAACAGTCACACGTTGAGGATGGAGAGGCTTCTCAACAATAACTCTTGGGTATTGCGAGCCCCAGATGCGACAATTTTGCTTGTTGATGTAGCCACCGAGGTGGAAATGGGCCTCATCCGTCAAGATGATTTTGTATCGTTCGTATCGTTTTTATGTTTGATGGTTTTGTATCGTTCGATGGTCTACTTGTCAAATGTCAACGAATAAAAGCTTCAAAAGTGACAGCTACCGAAATACCGGGAGATTCAAAATAATATCTCTTGATGGAAAACCCTGTATATCTTCAGATGACCTAGTTTCTGCTCAGTCATTCCACACTAATATACATTTCCTTCTTAAACCATTACAGATGTTGGGAATGGAGTTTACCAGAAGTGGAGGTTTTGTTTTCCTGTTGCACAAATCTGATTTTGACTCCAGTGGCTCATATATGGAATGTATGGCAGTAACATTCGATATTGATAACTTACCTGACAAGCATCTTTGCCACCTTCTTCATAACCAGCACAGATCATACCCTCTGATACCGTCAAATTATCTAACCATTCATCGCATTGTGGTCGCCGGATTATGGGAACCTGAACTTCGTTGACAATGGGTTCATAAGTAGCTGTAGCTAATGAAAAATTAGAAATAAAACGCATTCAATGTGAAACAGAACTTAATGAAAATCCTGCAGAAAACTTACGATCCTTATCACGTCTTTTGCCCCAACCAATAACAGTACACATGGCGTCAGGTTTCAATTGTTTCATATTGGGCGGAGGTAAACAAACTGGCAGTAGATGCTCGTGGAATGCTACACGTTTAGCAAGCTGCCCCCCAAAAAGAAAAGGAATTATGAAATGAAGCATTCGCCGTTGGCAGTACTGAGAGAACAGTCCTCTTACCTGGAACAGTGCAATATCGTTGTCATGTGTTATCGCTGTATTGTATAAAGGATGGGGTATAACTGTTTTCACTTTCACCTCTTCACTGGAATATGTATAGGAATTTCGACGGGTCACACCCAGCTGTATAGTCCAATCTTCCAAGTCTATGACCGTGTGACTAAAAAGACAGGGACGCGATAACGTGAAGAGTTAACTCAAAGGAAGAGGATTTCCCTTAGGTCTACTTACTTGCCAATGCAATGCGAGGCCGTTAAAACCCACTGATCGGATATTAGCACTCCGGCACAATAGAATATCTTTTCGGGACCACCTAAAATGGCAGCCAGAAAAGGCCATGAACCAGGATAGGCTTTGGAACCACCAATGATCCGACGTGACAATTTACGTCTTGTCTTCTTTACTTTGCCACATTCTGGTAAAACACAGTGGATTGGGTTTTGTTTGTTCTCTGCTTTTATTTTCAAATAGACTTACCAAAATTCGAGCACGTTAACTCAGCTATGGGATAATCTTCTGCGGCCGTACAATTGGAGAACTCTTTCATCAAATTCGACTTTTTCTTGGCATACATTTTCCAAATATCCGTAGAAACATTAACGGAGGTTAACAGAGGTCTATGTGTTTTCTGTGTTATAACACTGGTGGCATTAACCGCACTATAGCCCAGCATGGAACACACTGCTGAGGGGGAAACTGCACGATCCCAATTTTTAACACAGGCCGGAGTCCACTTTTTGTTGCTTATACGAAAGACCTCCACGACTCCCTTGGCCAAGTCACCATTACGTTCACTCAGACGGACTAAAAATCGAAACAAAAAATTGAGTCAATCCACAATCCATCTTCCCCGCCTTAGAATACTTACTGCAATTCTTTTCATCTTGACCATAGGGACAATCCATGACCCCATTACAGACATGATCGAAGGATACACACTTCCCATTGCCACAGAAGATCTCATCTGTGGCACATACGGTGCAGTTCTTCTCATCCGTATGATCCATGCAATCCAAGTTGCCATCGCATACATACTCCTTGGGCAGACAACGATTGTTGTCACACTTGAAGCCATCGCATTTGGGATTGGCCGAGGCAATCATTACATTCTGGACTTCCTCGAAGCCCACACACTCTTCGGGACTTTCGAAATCTTTGAACAACTTACAATTCAGGTACTCCGGTAAACTTAGGCCAAAAACATCAAAGAAAAATCCACAACGTCTCATGGTCTCCGTGCACAGGGACTTGCAGGGCGGCACTGTCCCTCCCGAGGCCCCACATTTCGGCACAAAGAGAGTACACAAAAACAGGGAGACCAGCTCATAGCATCGCACATCGACCAAAGCCTCATAGGCATCCATGTCCTGCAATGATCGAATCGAAAAAACAACTCATAAAAATTAAAGTTTTCACCAGACTCTCGTAATTACCACTTGTGTTTCCAGTTGGCCAAAATGCCCAATGTAATTGGGGAACACCGTAAAGTTATAGGGTATCTGTGGACCTTGGCAGAATTTCACTATGATCGGTAGGCAAGTTCCCGGCGCAGGATTCTTGCTTAGCGGATCCTCTACATGGACTGTGTTGATAATGGTTTTGTTCACAAACTTAATGGTGGGATAGGCCTTGAAATAGGCCGCCAAGCCACCGGCAATGGCCAATAAAGCCAAGGCATTGATTAGTATTTGAAATAGGCGGAATTTCAAGCGGCCGTTAGTGATGTAAGGATTCGAACTTTTGCGGCGATTGATGATCTAAAGAGAAAAAACGAGAAGCAGTGTCATTTAAAAAGAGCAACATTATTAATTCTTTTTTTTTTTTGATAGTTTACCTGATGTGGCAAAGACATGGTGTTGGGAGCTCCATTTTGAAAACGCACAATGGTCTGTAGACTGGCAGGTGTTGATACACATTTTGTTATCGGTGACATGGGCACATTGTTTTCCATTTCATCGATGGTTTCATTTTGGAATTTCTGCTTTAGGTTAATGGGTGTGGGGACTGTAGTAGAGAAAGGATGGCAGAAGTATAAATGGAGGGGGAGAAATAGATTGTGATTCGAAATGTGGTCTCAACAATTAAACTCGTATTCTATAGGAACAGACTAAATAAGTTTTGAATAAAATTCTTTTCTAGAGTCGACCGACCTTTGAAGTATTTCTTTATTCTAGAGTCGACCAACCAGTTCTTCCTAAATAGTACAGTCGAATACTGCAGTACTGCACTGGAGTCTTTCGATATACTGAAGTTAAGTTCTACGGTCTTCTTTTATACTAGATTCGACAACTTTGGTCTTCCTCTATACTAGATTCAACCATTGATGAATTCCTCTATACTAGAGTCGATCTCTGAGGTATTCCTCTATACTAGAGTCGACCACTGAGGTATTCCTCTATACTATAGTCGACCACTGAGGTCGTCCTCTGTACTAGAGTCGATGACTGAGGTCTTCCTCTATACTAGAGTCGACCACTGAGGTCTTCCCCTGTAGTAGAGTCGGCCACTGTGGTATTCATCGATACTAGAATCGATAGCTGAGGTCTTCCTCAATACTACAGTCGACCACTGAAGTTTTCCTCTGTATTACAGTTGACCAATGAGGTCTTCTTCTATGCTAAAGTCGACCACTGATGTCTTATCTACACTACAGTCTGTCACTCTATACTTCAATCTGTCACTGAGGTCTTACTCTATACTACAGTCGACCGCTATATACTCCGCTCTATACTAGGTTCGATTACTACTGCCTTCCTCGAAGCTAGAGTCGACCGCTGAAGTATTCCTCTATACTAGAGTCGACCACTGAGGTCTTCCTCTATACTAGTTTCGATCACTGAGGTCTTCCACTATACTATAGTCGACCATTGAGGTCTTCCTCTATGCTAGATTCGGCCACGCTGGTCTTCCTCTATACTAGTTTCGACAACTCTGGTTTTCTTTATACTAGATTCGACCACTAATGTCTTCCTCTTTACTAATGTCGACCACTGAGAGATTCCTCTCGACCACTGAGGTCTTCTTCTATACCACTGATGTCTTATTTACACTACAGTCTGACACTGAGGTCTTCTTCTATACCACTCATGTTTTATCTACACTACAGTCTGACACTGAGGTCTTACTCTATACTAGATGATTCTACCGCTAAGGTCTTTATTTATACTAGATTCGGCAACTGCGGTCTTCCTCTAAGCTAGAGTCGATCGCTGAGGTATTCCTCTATACTAGAATCGACCACTGAAGTCTTCCCCTATCGACGCTGACGACTTTATCTATAGACTACTGAGGTCTTTCTCTATACCCGAGTTGATCACTCAGAATTTCCTCTATACCAGAGTCGACCACTGAGGTTTTCCCCTATCGCCGCTGAAGACTTTATCTATAGACTACTGAGGTCTTCCTCTATACCAGAGTCGATCATTCAGGATTTTTTCTACACTAGAGAAGGTCATTCAGAACCTTTACTATAGATGACCCACGGGGACTTCTAGAATCCATCACTGATGTTTTCCTATCTACCAGAGTTGACCACTAAAAGCTACAGTACATATATTACTGAAGTGTTCAGCTAAACAGGAGTTAATCACTAAAAGTCTTATTTATATACTTTTCACATACTACAGTAGGCTACTGAAGTCTTCCTTTGTACTAAAGACGGCTCCTCTATACTAGAGTCGAGCTCTTAAGTATATCGTCGAGGTAGATAGATAGGCCCTCTACTTATGTCCTCTACATAGGTCTCGCCTTAACTAGAACTGAAGTTACTGAGTTATTTTTCAATTGTTCCTGGCTTTGTCTATGAAGTCTAGGGAATATATTTTTAAGTAAATTCGATGTTTTTCGCCAAGCTTCCATTGGCTTAAACTTATTGGAATAACAATCTCCATGAAAGACTAATAGACATTTTGACTATGTGACAAAAATATGTTCCAAATCATAGGGTTGCTCTCTTACTTACCATTGCACAACCTCTTTACCGACAACGATGGGAGCAGTGGAGCCTCCATGATTTTCGTATTGTAACCCGGACTGGAGGTCTGACTAAAACTATCACTCGATATGGTGGAATCTTGACGGAAATTGAACTTGTGACGGGGCGGTACAATGGGACCGTTGCTGCCAAAACGCGAAGTGGACATACCAAAGCTATCGTTCGAATCCTGATGACGCATAGCTGCAGCCATACCGGCCATGGCACCACCACTTTTATTAATGCGTGCCGCATTTTGCAAGAGGGGGGCATCCATATGATTTTTCGAGTTATAGCCGGGACTGGAGGTGACGGAGAAACTATCACTGGATAGATTGGAGTCCTGACGTTGATGTAATTTCGGATATTGTATGGGTGGAGGACGTTTGCTGCGATTCAATTGATTACGTATGTTAAGAGGTGGTTGTTGTTGCTGCTGCTGGCCATTGGTAAAAGCTTTCGGTGATGAGTCGTGCATTTCGAAATTTTGTACTCTTGCTGGTGGCATGGGTGGACGTTTCTGGTGGTGTTGTGTAGACGACGAGGTGGTGGTGGTGGGTTGTTGATGTTGCTGCTGCTGCTGTTGTAGTTGTTGCTGCTGCTGTTGTGGTGTAGAGGGAGCCAGAGGAGAATTCCCCGAACCGGAAGCTGAAATGGACATTGAGGATCCTGTGGAGATACTGGAACCCGCTGAAGCTGTCGACGAGGTCGATGTGGAATTGGGAACCGTTGAACCTCCCTTGTTGCTCGAGTCAATACTGTTGTTCAGCGAATGCTGCGACTGACTTTGGCTACCCAATTTCTGCTGACTTCCCTGGTGTGGCCCAGAGGGTGATATCGATTTGCGTGGAGCACGTATCGGTACTATGGGCAACTTATTGCTGCCGTTGCTTGTCATCTGCTGAATGTTATTATTATTCGCCGCGAGATTATTTGCTTGGACGTAGGCAGTCGCAGCCGTCATTTCATTGTTATTCAGATTGAGCATTACATCGTTTAAATGCAACGAACGTTCCATTTTAAATGTCTCCTTGGTGAGCGGTGAGTCAGCGGAGGTTTTCTCCGTGAGACAACTGTCCAGCGATGACTGTGTGTCGACACTGGAGAAACGACTGCGAAAGTCGGCGGTGGTGGAGGTGGACGCTAGACGCTCGCTGTGCGTCGACGAGCCGTAGCCCGACGATGAGGTAATGCTCGAGTCGACCGTACTGCTGGACGAGCGATTGGAGCGCTTGAGAGCAGTGCAGACGTCTCCGGTGAGGGCGGCCAAGGTCTTGGCGGCTAGAGTGCCATTGAAGAGTTTGCCGGCGCTGGAGTTGTGCGACGGCAGCTTGACGGGTGTGGAGTTCAGTGACTCTTCGAAAACCGAATTTTCCAAACTCATGCGGTCATCGTCGGAAATGCCACCCGTGTCATAGCCACCGGTAATGCTGCCACCATCGGAGAATGCCGAACGTGCGTTCAGGTCAACAAATAGATGGCCACCGCCGCCGCCAGACGTCGGATTATTCGCTTCAATGCTGTTTGTATTGGCAAAATAACCACAACCACTGCCACTACCAATGCTACCTCCAACCCCAACTCTACCCGTGGAGGGCAGATGTTGCAAAGGAATCTGGGGATAAACGAAAGCTGTGCCTGCAGTTGTTTGTTGTTTACCCTTAGTTGGTGTTTGTGTTAGTGAAGCAGCCGAGGAGGGAGGAGTTGCCTCGCAGGAGCCACTGCCACTATTCACGGAATTCCAGCTGAACTTATTACGAAATGTACGTTTGGGTATCGGTGGTGGGGTATCCAAAGCTGAAGATGTCTGCTGATGTTGTTGCTGTGCCTGTCCCGGAACCTGACGCAGCTGCTGTGGTGCTTGTTGTTGCTGTTGTCTACTATTGTAGCTACCCAGCAATTCTGAGCTTTGTCGGCTCTTGGCTGGTATAGTAGTTGCGGCCGATGTTGCTGTTGGATTTACCTGAATGTTCACAACGCACACACAACACAGTAGGAAAGGGGGAGAGAGAGAGAGGTGGAAGAGAGCGGTTATATAAACAAGAGAACAGTTTTTGCATAAATATTATTATTTACATTCGTAAACTAAACGTAAAACGTAAAAAGCAAACACATACATGGAAACATGCAAACAGTGGAGGAAATTAATATAGATGCGGTTATTTGATCTATTCTAAATTAAGGTTACAAAAGATACTTTTGTGTTAATTTCTATTTTTACATAATTTTCTTTGGAGTTTTTAATGTTACCGATTTAAGGTAATGTTGGGTATTTTATAAATAAATATTTTGGGAGAGTTTAGTAGAATGTGTTAATAAAATTTCACAAATTGAAGTGACTCTTAACATAAAAATATTAAAAAGATAGATTTATCATAAGAATGTCTCACAATTAATTAACATCGATCAATGATTTGTGAGATATAGGTGGCGTATACTAATAATAATTGTATGTATTCGTATACATATATAGTGTACGTTGCCCACACTGAAAAAAAAGTGTACTGAAAGTCATTGAAATTTTCTTAACTTTTAAGATTTTTTCTTTGATTTGGCTCCAAAGAAAAAGACTATAAAAATAAGTACATCTTGTACTACAATTAAAGTCGTCAATCATCTTTAAATAAGGACATCAAACGTCTTTGAAAGAATTACGCCTTATACTTCGATGAAAGACTTCACATTTTTAAGTCAATTACGCCTTGTGCTTACATTAAATACATAAAATGACTGTAGATTAAGTACATTCTGTAATTAAACCAAGCACATGATATACTTATAATAATTAAAAAAAAATATTTTTTATTCAATTATTTGTTTACACGTTCATCGTTCATTTTTATTATTTGCTTCTCTATTAAAACATTTGATTTCGATAAACAGTTTATTCAGTATGCTGGACAGCATACATATCTGACGATACCCGTAGCCATCGGAAATATTTATTGTAATGGACAAATAAATGATGTTTTGCAAAATTGTTCCTAGTTGAAATGCGTTACATTTGAACGTTATAAAAACGAATCGATCTCTTCGTCAATGACATCCTCGTTCGAAAATTTTTGCTGAAGATGACTTTTATTCCTCCAATTTGCATAAACATCGGGACCTGGTACAAATAATAATATATATTAACATCAAAATTAAATTCGAAATTTAACATTTAACCTAGTCCTCCCTCTTTTGTAATCGACGCAGGAGTTTGAAAGATTCAAAATCCGCAGCCTTTAAGAATTTTATTTCCAAAGGTATTAAAGATTTATATTGTCCAAATTATCGTCCCTGAGCTAGATTTTTCATTTCGTGAAAAAATTTGCGTTAATTTCAAATTCATCTTGAAATTGCATATATTTTTTATAAACTTTCTTCAAAAAATATTCGTAAATAAAATACATTGCAAATACATAAAAGTTATATATTTATCACAAAATAAAAGAACTAACATTTCCTCGTTTTGTATAAAATTCATGGATACTTCATGCTTAACAACTTTTTCCGACGTCCACATGATGGATAGCATCCTACTGATATTAGAGAGATGCATATTCTATAACTAATCTGCAAATATTAATTTGTATTTTAAAAACATTTTTATTGTCCATATTATAACTTCAAAATTTTAAACGTAATTCGAATATTTTTAATATTTGATAAAGTCGTAAAATTTCTGAAAATTGCAATATCTGAAAACGATTAACAATTATTTTAAAGTTATAATGAACAACAGAATTTATAAAACAATATTAATGTAATAGAATTTACCAAAAGGAATATTTTTAAAATGTAAATATCGTCGGTGCGCCGACGAAAACTCATATGTATAATTTTTCGAATTTTTTTATTGCCCTAAGGGTCATTCGACTACCCACCAAAGCATTTTGCGCTATCTTCACCGGTTCCGAAGTTACATAACACTCCTATTTGTATCCCTCTATAGAAATGCTCCGACAAAAACTCCTATGTGTTGTAGAAACAGCATGTCCCAAGGGATAGAAAGTTGGCTTGGATTCACGTCAAAAAACGGCTTATGAAGTTTTGTTCAGAATAGAGGGGATATTCGACTGTAAATAGATCAAAATCGGATCTGCTTCCTTTCGCGAGTTATCGCAAAAACATAACTTTTACTCAAAACAAACTATTTATTAATAAATTTGATTTGTAAAGAAAAATCCGGAAATTTAGAACTGTAACAAAATTTCACACATGGCGCCGAAATTGTTGCTATTAATGCAGAAATAAAAATGTCCACTCGCACAAGCGCGCACAACCTTTCTATACCACCGCTCAACAAGAAATGATTCGAAAAGATTCCAAACAAACTTCACTGTAACTCTCACTATTATTCTCAATTTTGCGACCAAAAAGAGGCTAAAATGTCCTCTCGCAGATAAAAACGATCTCTTAAATTAAAAGATAACTAATCTTTAATTCAAAAAACCAAGAAAAGTGGACTGAAAATTAAGGGTAAATTGTTTTTAAAAACATGACATGAGGATTTCTACATTTTTAAGGAAAAAATCTTACAAACTATTAATATGTGTACTTGAGTTAAGGACAGTTGCACTGCAATCAATTATTTTTTCTTTAATTTTATGACGTAACGTTAAAGTCAACATGACATAGTATTATAAATATCTTAACATAGAAGTACGAAATTTTACTTTAAACGAATGAAAATTTCTTTGAAATCAAGTAAATTTGCTTAAATTTAAAGAAATTTGTTCTTCAAACAAAGACAGGTAAATCTATGATTTAAAGGCAAAATAGTTTTTAATTTCATGTCAATTTTTTTTCCAGTGCAGGACGTATGGCACGCAGTGACCAATGTGGAAGAAACACTTTGTAATATTTATATCAAATTTCAATATAGGTCGGTCAATAATGGTCACGTTACAGAAAAGGGGGGGGGGGTTTATTTACCTTTTGTTCCCATTCATTGTTAGATTATAGACTTTGCAAAATTAGTATAAAATACCGAATTTTAAGACGTTTACTTAATTTATACAGTAGTTGTATGGATAAGTTTTCGAAGAAATTTTACATTTTAAATGGTACATGTCAATATTTGCAAATGGTCCACTCATTTAATTACCTTCACCACAAATGGCTAACATTTAGTGAAATACTGATTCTGTAATCTAAAGGGTGGATAAATTGTAAGGGCCGATGTTGAATGTAAACCACACCTAAACGTCAGGGTTTTTCTGCATTTCATTTGACATTTCTCAAATGAAATTCGGCCATTTGGCCGGTATTTTATTCCATACCATGTCCTAAATAATGTGTGTTTTATTCAAAATCAACATCGGCCCTTTAAATTTAACCACCCGTTATAACAGGTAGAGATACTTTTTTCACTAGCCTTTTTTTTGACAGATCACATGTGAGTCGTATCATGCTGTCATGTTATTTTTGTTATGTATTATTTGGCATTTCATCATTGAAAGACTTACGCCTGAACAACGTTTACAAATCGTTCAACTTTATTACGAAAATTCACGTTCTGTGAGGAATGTGTATCTTGCACTTCGCTCAACATATGGTCAACATAATCGAGTCATCGAAAATTGGACTCAACGGATGGACCATCTGAGACGTAGCCGCTGCCAACATTTGATAGACATAAAAATAAATGCCAAAGAATGTTCTTTCAAATGATAATAAACATTCCCCATTTAATTTGAGTTTTCTGTGTTTTTTTCTTTAAAAAAGTAGGGAACCTCGAAATGGATCACCCTATATATAGCGGATTTAATTTAATTTTTAAAACCGATGTCTTCTCATCGCGATTAAACTTGCACCAAGTTTAGTCCTATTGGACTGTAGTTATAACACATAATTTCAACTAGATCCGTTACTTTGGTTATTTTGGTCTAATATTCCTTTTTTCCCATCGGTATAACTAATTACCTATTGTATTTAGAAAATTTTGCACCAAGTGTTTTCTATAGATTTTTCTTCAATCTATTTAAGAAAATAAAAAATTCGCAAAGATATTTTTTTGTGATTTTTGTTTTGCGAAATTGGGACTTTTATTTTTGATTTTTTTGCTCAAAAGGAAGCTTTGGCCAATTCCTTTAAGAACTTTTTGGTCTATTAGTGGGATGGGACTTATTTATATATCAAAATAAAGATAAACATCTAAAAAACAAGCAAGAATGTTCAGTCGGGTAAACCGACTTAAGAATCCCCTCACCTTTAGTCCCAAAAAAATATTCGTATATTTATTTACTTTTTTGGTTTAATTAAATTGAATTTAATAACTTCAAAGTATGTACTGGTATTAAAGTTATAAGCTGTTAACTTTTGGTGCACAATTGTGCATTTGTGTGGGAAGTACCAAAAGGGGAGCACCAATAACGCCCAATTTTCTCTGGACTCTAGGTACTATAAACTGTACGAAAATTCAAGTATTTCTATACACTGGTATTAAAGTTATAAGCTGTTAACTTTTAATGCAAAATGTCCCATTTGTATGGGAGGTACCAAAAGAGGCGTGCCAATAACGCCCACTTTTCTCTCGACTCTAGGCACTATAAAAGCATTACACTGGAAAAAATTTATAGCGTTTGGGTATTAAAGATATACGCTGTTAACTTTTAGTGCATAATGGTCCTTTTGTGTGGATGGTAACAAAAGGGGCGTAGCAACTTCGCCCATTTTTCTTGAGTTGTTAGAGACTAATAAACTAATAAATAAACTATGTAATTTCAGAGGATTTGATTATGTAGTATAGAAGTTATTAACAAATTAATATTAAATGTTAACCCTTTGTGGGGGAGGTACTAGAAAGAGTGAACCAATATGGCCCATCTTCGAACTTAACCGGAGATAGAGACAAATATTAACGCATACCAAATTTGAAGTCAATCGGTTACTCCTTTCGAGCGTTATCATGCGCACCAGCCAGCAGACAGACAGACAGACGGACGGACGGACGGACAATGCTCAAATGACTTAAAATGATCCAAATCGAATCGAATTCGGCAAACATACTTGGGGTCGCTCCTTCGCTGTGTAACCCTTTGAACCTCCCTCCTCTCTACGGTGAGGGGATAAATAGCGGTTGTACCACATATTTTAGCATAACTAGAGAACTATTTATCGTAATTGGTTCAGTTAAAATAATCATAAATTAAGGCATCATCTTCTAATATAATTTCTTCATCCCATCAACGGCTTCAAAGATATCTTAATTTATCTCTAATTAAAAACTCTCAAAAACATCGAAAAATTCACAATTATTATATTTTTATTATTTGATCGGAAAGTCTATTCGATCTGTTATGACTTTTTATCACTCCACCATAGGATGGGGGTATATTCATTTTGTTACTCCGTTTGTAACACCTCTAAATATTGATCTGAGACCCCATAAAGTATATATATTCTTAATCGCCTTGAAATTCTAAGACGATTTAGCCATGTCCGTCTGTCCGTCCGTCTTGGTATTCAAAGAAAAATTCCATTTTTTGAGATAAATGATCGGATGTTTATTTCATAATAAAGAAGAAGGTAATGACAAACAACATCAGCCAAATGGCCACCACGACCACGACCATATCCTTTTCATTAAATTTTCCATAACCAAATCGCAAAGTGGCTGCCCTATGTCCTCGATAGCCTCATTTTCGACAAAGTAAGGTCCAATGACCCCGCCGGACCATAAATCGATTGATTTTGGAATTCAATGCGTTGTTGAATCGTGTATCGTTCCATTTTTAGTAATGGCGTAGGTTCTACTTGTCAAATGCCAAAGAATAAAAGCTTCAGAAGTGACAGCTACCAAAATACCGGGTGATTCAAAATAACACTTCTTGTTGGAAACCCCTGTATAATACTTCCTATAGCTGCAGGTTACTTGGGATTGGAAATAGGCAATATCGGTCCATATTTCGATATAGCCCCCATATATAGCATCTTACTTATTGTGATTCCTACTGTTCTCATCTACTCTACATTTACCATATTTTGCGATTTCTATTGTTCTCATATACTATACATTTACCATATTTGTATACCCTCCACCATAGGATGAAGGTGTAAATACTTCATATACCTGCAGGTAACTTGGGATTGAGAATGGGCTACATCGGTGAACATTTTGATATAGCCCCCATGTATAGCATCTGTCTGATTTGACTTCTTAACGCCATAGAGACCAAAAATGTCAACTGATCGGGCTGAAAATTGGTAACTGGGGTTAATTTATACCATAGGTTCATGTTTTGATATAGCCCCCATACAAAGGTCCCTCTAGATTTTACTTCTTAACGCAAAATTTTCTAACTACAGTAGGTAATGAGTTATGTGGATGGGAAAAAGGGCCGTTTGACCCTCAAATTCGGACAGTCCTTAACCGATCTCGTTGAATTTTTTTGTTTCGTCCCGATTAGTAAAGAATTAAAATAAATTAAAAAATACTTTTCTGAATTAATCCACAGTTTTGACAACAAATACCCCAGTGTGCACAATTTTGTACAGTGGGTTACAAATGGTTAACTGTATCCTGTGAGGTCAAAAAGGTTTTAATTATGATACAGTGGGGAAAATGTGTAAAATATGGTAGCAGTGTGCGAAGGTAGCTCCTGGAATGTAAACATAAGATAAGAAGCGTGTGTTTCCTAATGAATACTTTTCACACCTTCAAATTTGGTTTGTGGTAATATTTTTCTCTATCTCCAGCTAAGTTCGAAGATGGGACATAATGGTCCACTCCTTCTAGGACCTCCCCCACAAAGGGTTAACATTTTGTGAAATATTAGGCATAGTGATGTCAAACGGGAAATCCCGATCCCGGGAAATCCCGATCCCGAAAAATCCCGAATCGCGTGATTTTTTAAAATGAATCCCGGGATATTTTAATAATGATATATGAAGCTGTCTCGTATAAAATATAAAGTGATACACTCTTTTTAAAATGTAAACTAAATTCAAATTGTTATCATCAAAAAACATTAATATAATCCGGTGAAAAAATTCGAAATTTGGAGAAGAATTACAAAATGTACATAAATTTTATTATTAACAAGTAAACTTAAAACAGGAAAACAAATGGAGTTTGTGTCCCACAAAACGAAGAACAATGTATTCTATTCTTTAAAATTTTTGAAAAAAATCCTAATATAAAATCTGATTTGGATCGACACATCCATTTGATTCTCATAAACACGGAATTAGTCAAACTGAAAAAAATTCTCGAAAACAAATGTAGTTTTGTCAACGGCTAATGCCGACGTCATCGTACCTCATGTGTTTGTATGTGTTGTTGTTATTTATTGTTGGTCTGCGCTTTCGTTATTCAGTCAGAATTTATTTGGTTCGAGAAATATTTTAATAAAAGTTAGTATTTTTTAACAAAAGTTAATTTATGCTTTAGCTGTTTTTATCCTTATTTAAATTAAATAAAACTGAACTAAAATGTTTGTATTCCATTTCGAAATATCACATTATTAAGAATGAAAAAATCCCGATTTATCCCGAAAACCCCGAAAATTCCGGGATATCGAAACATTTCGGGATCCCGAAAAATCCCGGGATTTGCAATTTAAAAATCCCGAATACCGGGATTTGTGAAAACCAATCCCGTTTGACATCTCTAATTAGGCATGTTTGCGTTACAAGCTAGCGATTTTAGTTAAGCAATTTGCAACAATAACAACTGACTTCCACTAACTGGCGCATAAGCAGAAGTGGCGAATTTTCACTGTCTGGTAGTAATGGTGTCATGAGTTGCGAAGAAAGAACAGTGCGATACAGACAAAAAATTCGTGAAATGTATTTATAAAACATAAATTTACTGTTCATATTCAATTGTTTACACTCTTTTTGCAAATACTAAAATAATTTACCTTTTTTTTGTTTTTTGTTCTTTTTCCAGTTAATTCACAATAACTGACAACAATCTCTTGAAAAATGAGATGCCATACTGGGAAATATGGGATGCCCAATCTGGCAACACCATACTCGATTAAGACAGGAACACAAGCGCCAATCTTCATCGGGAACTAATAATGCATAAAGGTGCTTAGCTCCCCATACAAATTAAGCACTTATGGTGTAACGAAAACACGCCTATCTATAACACTTATTCGAATCTTCTGAAATTCCACAGATAGTATAAGTTTATTACTCGCTATCACCTCTAGGAAAATGGGCGAAGTTGCCACAACCTTTTTGGTACTTCTGTTTCTACGTGAAAGTGTTATTTTCAACATTTGATTAATAATTTCCTTTAATTTAAGAAATATCCTGACTTATCCTTCAAACTTATACCTCAAAATATATGTTTCAAATACTAAAGCCAACTTAAAAGAAAAACGGAATTAAAAAATTACCACAACACTTTTTTTTATTTTTTTCGTGTTTATGACGCCATATTAAACCAGAAAATGTTATGCACAGGCCTTCGACACAAATTTTGTAACTAGTGTAATTATTGGATTACCGGAGAAAATACACTTATTTCTGTCGCAATACAAATAATGTCGACACACATATATCGTTAATAAATAATATAAGTCAAAGTTACTCAATGTTCTAACTCAATATTCTTCGGAGCTTCGAACGGGTAATAACACAATTAAAGGACCACGGTGGCGAATACTATATTTATGTACATATTGAGTCTTTGTAGAGTATACGTATCCCGGGTCATATCGTCGCTTGGATGACCAACTCTGCAGTAACTGACATTTTCAAAATTGTTCAGGAGAGCAGTTTTTCTGTTTTTGAGACAATGTTCCTTCTTCCCCACGGCGTAATATTTATTATATTTCCCGTTTGCTTTTCTCCCCAGCAAAATTTCTCATTACCAAATAATCCGACGAGTAAGCAAAGTTCGATAATGGTAAGTACTTATTATTTAGCCACTTTTCTCATTATTTTAACATGGGGATGTCATTGGAGGAAAGTACTTCCCAAAAGCATACAATAAAGTAGCATAATAAGTACTTATTTGTAGCTCGATTTTATGTACTTGAATAATGCATTACCAATAAGATATAAAATAAGTAGTAGATATGTAGAAATGTAGAAATAGCCATTTAAAATGATTTTTTGCATATTGTCGCGCATATATCTCGAAACAAACAATTTCCTCATGCCAGATTCGAATTTCTGGTATTTTCATTCAAATCTGCCCGAATTGTTTAAAAACATGTTGAAATATAAATAAATCTTGTACAATAACCTACATATAGCCAAAATTGCATTATATGAAAATTTGCCAACATGATTTTGATAACAAAAATCACTTATTTATGTTATTATTGGTAAGTCATTATTAATAAGCCGAAAGTAATGCAGCGAATAATGAGATGTCATTATTTGGTAATGCAGGAAATAATGACAGGTACTTACCAAGATTTTGCTGGGTCATTGTGTACTTAACTCCATCTTTTTCAATATTATTAACAAAAAAATAAAAAAAATGTAATTATAATGCATGTTTTTAATAAACAATGCAGATACGTCACTTTGTGGGAAAAAAATTATACTTATGTCAGTTACGACTGATCACCGCCCAGCCCAAACGGCAAAAGCTAGAGTCATGAAATTTGGTAGAATGGGAGTCCTTGTTATGTAGACGTGCAATATGGAAGGGTTTTTCGAAAGTTTGGGCGCACAATGGGTCAAAAAAGAAAAAAATATGGTATCAAAGCCAAATCCAAACGGCTGGAGCTAGAATTGCAACATTTCGTGTGAGGGTAGCGCATAGGGCAAAGATTCGGTATGAATCACAATTTTTTGAAACTAAAATATTTACGCGCACATTGGGACAAAAAGGGATAAATATGGCACCAAAACCAAGTCCAAATGGCAAGAGCTTGAATCGTCTAATTTGGCTTGAGGGTAGCCATTGGAACGTAGACTAGACACAAGGAATTTTTTAGGCAAAAATTATAAATATTATGCAGTGGGACAAAACAATGTTGGATATGGTACAGTGGGGGAAAATTTAAATTTGTGCAGTGGGTCAAAAATGTGTTAAATATGGTACAGTGGGGCAAAAACGGTTAAATATGGTACAGTTGGGGAAATATTTTAAATTTGTGCAGTGGGACAAACATGTGTAAAATATGGCACAGTGGGAAAAAATGTGTTTAATATTGTGGGCAACATGGGTTAAACATGGTTAAGATTAAGGTTACGTATGGTACAATGATGGAAAAAATAAATATTGTGCAGTTGGAAAAAACTGTGCTTAATATGGTACAGTGGGGCAAAAAGTGCTAAATATGGTACAGTGGGGGAAAAAAATTAAATGTTTGCAGTGGGTCCAAAATGTGTTAAATATGGCACAGTGGGCCAAAAAGGGTTAAATATGGTACCATAGTGCAAAAATGGTAAAATATGGTACGATATGGCAAAAAGGGTTAAATATGGTAGAGTAGGGCTAAGGGAGCGAGTACCACCCCACGCCACAATCTTCCACAATTCCACATATAGTATTAGTTTCTTCATCGCAATCATCTTGAGAAAAATAACCCAAGTTGCGACGTCTCTTTTGGGACTGGACCGTGCTCCCGTTTGGACCGCAATCGGTCCAAAAATGGGCAACGAGTGGGCTGGGTCTAGCAAGTAGTCCATAACTTTTTGCAATAATGAACAAACATTTCGGGAAAACGAAATATTAAGTGACATATTGCACTTACGTCTCTTGGTGAAAATATTTTTTGGCATTGTGTCAGTTACGTCTAAGATCATTTACCGTTTTTTGAGAAAATGGTAATATATATATGCACAAAATTTATACACATGTTGTACTTTGACTAGACAAATCGAATGGTGGCCTTAACTCAATTTCTGAAAAATGGTCAGTTACGTCGGTGGGTCATTCAAGCGACGATATGACATTACAGTGGATTGGTAGAGAAATTCTGATGTCAGATTCGGATTTGGCGAAACAAAATCTCATGAAATGGGACCTAATATAGCTAGAATAATAACTACGCTGAACTCAGGAAGATGTTGATTCATTGCCAAAAAAATGCCGTGGATTTTTTTCAATTATTTTTGTCAGTACTTAGGCTTATAGTGAGCGCTGTTAAACCCCATTATTCCTTTTTAATTGTAATTCTCCCCAATATATTGTTAAGCCTAAATGTATAAGGTTTACGAAAAATTATATGCAGAAATTAAAACAATTGTTGTACTACATAACCAAAAAAATAATAGAACAACAGAAGGAAATATATATTGAGTTTATATCTATTTCGAGCACTGTGTGAGTACAGCTCAGACTTGGTTCATCACAATCTGCTGACTAAGTTTTTAGATATTATTTATGTTGAAGGTTGTATTTGTATTTGAGTGACGCCGGGGGAGGCGTGTGTACCAGATTGTGCAGGATTAAAACCTGGGAATGCTGTGTATTTTGGCGAGTATGTCATTTATCTAAATATGAATGTTTATGTAATACAACTGATGGAGTACGTGTGTGTGATTAGTATGTATATATGAGTGTATTAGTATATACATATGTATATGTCAGATGTGCATGCAAGTGTAGTCGTGTGATTAATAAGTTTTTGTGTTTTGTTCACTAGTCTTTTGTCATTGCCACGCCAATGTTATTCCAATCGATTTGATTCGATTTCTTGACTAGTGACTATGTCTGTGGCTATGACTATGACTGGGATTGGGATTATGATTTGGTTTTGCTTCGCTTTGTTAATTTTTTTTGTCAATGTGCCTTCCTTTAGCCCTATACATTCCTTGCCTAATTCCATGAGCGACAGCTTTCAGCCGTGATTAAGTCTGTGGCGGGTGCAAGACCTGACTTAGACAATCTCTGCGCCAAATGGAAATATAAATAAGTGCTAATAATCCTTTCGCCACGTAACATTTGATGATTGCTTTGTTTTGATACGCGTTGCCCTACACGAACGGATCCCGAGAGAAAGAGAAAGAAAAAGAAAAAAGCAAAGAAAAACAATTTCCATCATTGGAATGTTGAGGATAAAATCTCAGTGAAATTCCTTTATATAAAATATGTAAAAAAACTTAAACGGATATATTATAATCGTCATTATTGGCTTTACATTCCGGAAAATTACTAGAGCATAATCTGTGGTTATTTTTTCTTTTTTACATAAATTATACACTTTCTGCGGTATGGTTTTATTAATAAATTATGTTCTATTGAATACGAATTTAAAGTATGAATAGAATTTTAAGGAAAAGAGCTATCTGAGAGGAGCTATAGGAGTAAATCATTGTAGAACTAAATAGATTATGAAAAAAATCTTATAAAATTTGTGTGTAATTAGAGTAATTTTTATACCCTCACTTTAGTGTGACGAGGGTATATATCATTTGCTACGAAAAAAAGTGTAACACATCGAAGGAGTGATCTAAGACCCTAAGTATGTTCGGCGGATATTCTTTTTGGGTCATTTTAAGTCGAATGAGCAATGTCCGTCCGTCTGTCTGTCTGTCTGTCTGTCTGTCTGTCTGTCTGTCTGTCTGTCTGTCTGTCTGTCTATCTATCTGTCTGTCTGTCTGTGTGTCTGCTGGCTGGTGCGCACGATAACACTCGAAAGGAGTAACCGATTGACTTCAAATTTGGTACGTGGTAATATTTTTTTCTATCTCCGGCTAAGTTCGAAGATGGGCCATATTGGTCCACTCCTTCTAGTACCTCCCCCACAAAGTGTTAAAATGTTGTGAAATATTGAATCTTTAATAACTGCTATACTACTTATTCGAATCTTCTGAAATTCCACACATAGCATTAGTTTATTAGTCGCTATCAACTCGAGAAAAATGGGCCATGTTGCTACGCCCCTTTTGGTACCTCCCACACAAATGCACCATTTTGGACCAAAAGTTAACAGCTTATAACATTAATACCAGTGCATAAAAATACTTGAAATTGTGTACAGTGTAATGCTTTCATAGTGCCTACAGTCCAGTGAAAAATGGGTGTCATATTCACGCCCCTTTTGGTACCTCTTACACAAAGGTACCATTTTGCACCAAAAGATAACAGCTTATAACATTAATACCAGTGTATAAAAGCACTTTAAATTTTGGACAGTGTAATGCTTTTATAGTGTCATTTGCACTGTGAAAAATGGGCGCTATTGCCACGCCCCTTTTTGTACCTCCCACACAAAGGTACCATTTTGCACAAAAAGTTAAGAGCTCACAGCATGAGTACCAATGCACGAAAATGCAACAACATTTTGCACAGTGTAACGCTTTTGAAGTCCCTATAGCCCTGTAAAAAATGGCCGTTATCACCACGCCCCTTTTTGTACCTCCCACACAAAATGGCCAAATCATACCAAATTTAATATCTCATAACGTTAATATACCAGTGCAAAAAACTCTTATAATTCGGCGCAGTGCAATGTATTTAAAGAATCTACTATTCAGAGAAAAATAGGTGTATTTGTTAAAAACATTCTGGTACCTCCCATACAAATTGACAGAATAATTCGTTTAATATTCCATATTACATTACTCACAAAGTGAGGGTATACCTTAGTCGGTTTACCCGACTGAAACTTTCTTACTTGTTAGTAACTCCATTTTTTAGTAACTCCATACTTCCGAACATAAACTGTTTTCCCATGGTCGCCGGATTACTACAATTTTCGATATTTTAATACCTATGGATAATTGTTTTTGTTGAAAATTTGCGATTTTAGAAAATATCGGTCACTACTTTCAAAAGTTATAGTGTGCACCAGGTAGACAGACGGATGGACATTGCTCAAATGACTTAAAATGTCCTAAAGCGGGTTTCCGTCAAATATGCTTGGGTCACTCTATCGTTGTGTTCTACTTTTGGCCGTTGAACAAATATATACTCACTCCTCCACTAAAGTAATTGCATAGGAAGCAAGTATGGAAAGACTAGAGTCGGCGGTGCCAACTGTATAATGCTATTATTTGCCAAATAAAGAAAAAGTAGGGAGGAATATAAACATATAAAAGAGCGCTTACAAAATCTGGCATCTGGGCGTCAAGAAGTCAATTCTGTAAGGACCTCTTCATATGGGAACCAAATCGAAATATGGCCTACATTTAGTCCGAGTTACGAGAATTTTAGATATTATTAAATATAAATAACTGAACTGGGGAATCGTTAAATCAAATTCGAAGGGATGTTAGATGAGGAAAAAACTTAGACCGATATGTTCCTTTTTCAGTGGTTATTATTTTAAATATAAATACTTCGTCTTCAGCTAAATCGGCTAATCAATTTGATCTTTACGGACCGATTTTTAGATAATGGTGGCAGTCAGAATGTAATCCTTAGTGATACCACGGGCACATATGACCCTCATCGAAACTAACCTGTTTGATAAACAAAATTATCAATAGTACGAATATCGGTACCGGAAAAATCTGTCTGACTTCCTAGAAAGGCCACAGTATATCCAGACGTCTTTTACTTAATGAGGGACACTAGCAAAGCAGGTGATCAATGCTCTCCACCACTTCCCCATAACTACAGCTCGCTGATAAGGTAGTGTCCGTCAGAACTGACACATATGTAGACAGTCTTTTCTTCGTCTTTTCTTAAATCTGAATTTAAAGATTTAAGCTGGTCACAAATTCCACAACTCAAAAGTTTAAATTCCACTTCATGTTCTTCTATAAAATCAAATACAACATCAGTATATCCTTGTGATTTTAAATTATTATACTACAACTTAGTGTATTTATCCATCTTAATGTCGATAAGTCTGTTATTCCATCTGTCTCTCCTCTCTCTCCAACTCACACATTTTCTTACAATCTCTCAAAGCAATCATCTGTCGATATTGAAAGGATAATACCACAAGTAAATAAACAAAGAATGTGGTCAATTTCCACAACAACAATAGTAACATTAAGTCGCAAAAGGATTATCAATGTTGTGGTCGTGTTAACACACAGTTGTGCGTGGCGTTATAGCGGCGAAAGAGAACGCAGTTGGTCTTCTCTGCACGAATGAGCGTATTTGTCTGGAATAATAATTAAAAAATAATAAAATTGAAAAAAAAAGAAAAATTAAGAGCGTAAAAACTGAAATCTCCACCAAGTGGCCAATAGTACGTATAAGGCTTGAGACTATCCTTGGCAACGCATTACAATTCAATTAAAAATCAGCCATATAACAATTGATACCGCTGCCACCGATGAAAAAGTAATCTCCTGTGCCATTGGTCTATGGGTTGAGGACGACTTTCTTGATTTCACACAGTGGGTGGGAATTTCGACAAAGAACGGAAAATAATAAATAAAATAAAATAAAATAAAATAAAATAAAATTAAATAAAATAAAATAAAATAAAATAAAATAAAATAAAATAAAATAAAATAAAATAAAATAAAATAAAATAAAATAAAATAAAATAAAATAAAATAAAATAAAATAAAATAAAATAAAATAAAATAAAATAAAATAAAATAAAATAAAATAAAATAAAATAAAATAAAATAAAATAAAATAAAATAAAATAAAATAAAATAAAATAAAATAAAATAAAATAAAATAAAATAAAATAAAATAAAATAAAATAAAATAAAATAAAATAAAATAAAATAAAATAAAATAAAATAAAATAAAATAAAATAAAATAAAATAAAATAAAATAAAATAAAATAAAATAAAATAAAATAAAATAAAATAAAATAAAATAAAATAAAATAAAATAAAATAAAATAAAATAAAATAAAATAAAATAAAATAAAATAAAATAAAATAAAATAAAATAAAATAAAATAAAATAAAATAAAATAAAATAAAATAAAATAAAATAAAATAAAATAAAATAAAATAAAATAAAATAAAATAAAATAAAATAAAATAAAATAAAATAAAATAAAATAAAATAAAATAAAATAAAATAAAATAAAATAAAATAAAATAAAATAAAATAAAATAAAATAAAATAAAATAAAATAAAATAAAATAAAATAAAATAAAATAAAATAAAATAAAATAAAATAAAATAAAATAAAATAAAATAAAATAAAATAAAATAAAATAAAATAAAATAAAATAAAATAAAATAAAATAAAATAAAATAAAATAAAATAAAATAAAATAAAATAAAATAAAATAAAATAAAATAAAATAAAATAAAATAAAATAAAATAAAATAAAATAAAATAAAATAAAATAAAATAAAATAAAATAAAATAAAATAAAATAAAATAAAATAAAATAAAATAAAATAAAATAAAATAAAATAAAATAAAATAAAATAAAATAAAATAAAATAAAATAAAATAAAATAAAATAAAATAAAATAAAATAAAATAAAATAAAATAAAATAAAATAAAATAAAATAAAATAAAATAAAATAAAATAAAATAAAATAAAATAAAATAAAATAAAATAAAATAAAATAAAATAAAATAAAATAAAATAAAATAAAATAAAATAAAATAAAATAAAATAAAATAAAATAAAATAAAATAAAATAAAATAAAATAAAATAAAATAAAATAAAATAAAATAAAATAAAATAAAATAAAATAAAATAAAATAAAATAAAATAAAATAAAATAAAATAAAATAAAATAAAATAAAATAAAATAAAATAAAATAAAATAAAATAAAATAAAATAAAATAAAATAAAATAAAATAAAATAAAATAAAATAAAATAAAATAAAATAAAATAAAATAAAATAAAATAAAATAAAATAAAATAAAATAAAATAAAATAAAATAAAATAAAATAAAATAAAATAAAATAAAATAAAATAAAATAAAATAAAATAAAATAAAATAAAATAAAATAAAATAAAATAAAATAAAATAAAATAAAATAAAATAAAATAAAATAAAATAAAATAAAATAAAATAAAATAAAATAAAATAAAATGAAATGAAATGAAATGAAATAAAATAAAATAAAATAAAATAAAATAAAATAAAATAAAATAAAATAAAATAAAATAAAATAAAATAAAATAAAATAAAATAAAATAATAATGCGCTTAGAAATAACACTTTGATATTCTAGAAATCGTATTTCTAAATTGATCGGAATGAAATTTAGAAAAAGTTAACCGCATTTAACTGTAATATATGATTTTGAACTTCAGCTTGCTTGATATTGTACATTGTTAAACGCTCTGTTCAGCAATTTAGAAATTAAGATATTAATACCAATTATTTTGCAATTGATCCCAATGTGCGTCATGGGGTGGAACAATATTGACAGTATTCCGGTGTAGGGGATTGTGAGTGTATGTATGATTCCTAAGTTCCCAGTTGTGGTTTGGCTTGAGGCAGGCACGTGTATGTTTGATTGTGACAGTGGTGGTGGTGTAGTACGAGTATCATGACGGAGATACTGGTATGGAAATCTCAAAAAAATACTTTTCCTTTTCTTGGAATACATAAAAGCCGGAAGAGGAATAACAATAACAAGGACAAACACAGTGTAGGAGGAAAAGTATGTTAATAGGATTTCAGTCGAGTGTCAGAATGCGCAAATAAAATAAAAACCTCGCATCGACTCCAATCTCTCATCAAAGACTTGCCTTTTGTTGCAAATGCGATGGCTGCTGCTGCTGCTGAGGCTGAGATAAAAGCATCGCCGATGATGATGCGCCTCCTGCTCCTGCGGACATTAATGTGCTGGCGGATGTTGATGACAATGCGACAGCTCCTGGAGTATTTTTCACATTCGGTGTTGTCGTTTTACTGCAATTGAATGGTGATGCATTTAAGCCAACATTTATGGATGACATTAAACTCTTCACATTGTCCATGTCCATGTCCGGCAGGCCGTCGGCTCCGGAATGCTGAAATTGTTGTTGTTGATGCTGCTGGTGTTGTTGTTTGTCACCCTCCAACATGGGATAGTAATGGGAGGAATGCCTTCGCACTACAACATTTGCACTAATCGGCAATAAAGCCACCGAATTACACTGTTCCTGTTGTTTATCATAGAAGTCGAGTAATGAACTGTGCGGCAAAGCCAAACTCGAAGCACGTTCCGAACTTTTGTTGTTGTTGTTGTGGTTTTCATATTAGTAGAGCAATTATTCCAGGCATATTTTGATTATTATTGGGTTAGTGGACAAGGGTTAGATACCAAAAAGATTGATGGGGAGTGAGAGGATAAAGCGTTAGTTATAATATAAATATATAGTTAAGTTAGTTAACACAATATGTTAGTTTGATTAATTTGTTAGCTGTAATTAATGGTTAACTACATTGGTAATTAAATGATCAATCCATTGATTGATTTCTCGCGCATAGATTAATAATTGCAGGAGGTGGAACTTACCGTTGCTTTTGTTTGTCGCCCAAAAATTGATGATGTTGTTCGTTAACGCTTAAACGCTGCTTATCCATGGTTAACGTGGCCATATTTGTAAATATCGTCATTGAAATTACAATTTATCTAAAATGAAAAAAAGTGTGGAAGAGAAAAAATTCGAAATCAATTAATCATTATTATAATAATCGTTATTGTAATGCCAACTAAACAAAAGGTTTGAGCTAAAATCTGAAAATTGTACATGTACGCAGCAAAAAAAAAAATATGGAAGTACTAAATAGGTAATCACATTTTAAGTACATATCTACTTCCAAAGACGAAGTTAGTGAATTTTTTCGCTCCCAAATATTTTTTTCCAAAATTTGTTAATATACTTATAATATTTATACGAAAGATATAAATTATTAAATATTGTGTACTTAAAAACAGATTTTTTTAAAGGTGGGTACGTTAAAAAAGTTTAAAGAATATAATTTTAATAAAAAAGTTAAACAGCCGCTGCGGGATTCGAACCCGGGCACTCAAATTTATTTATACCTACATAAAGGGAGCAGTGAATAACATCAAATTTGTAATAAGTTAGCTAGAAAATTTCCATACGCTAAGTGTTCATAAATGTCGCTCATTTAGTGCAAGAATGTCAGAACTCAAAATTTTAAAATTTCTAGGTGCTCATAAAAAATGATCCTGCACTTCAAAATGTATAGATTATTGATGGATATTTTGGATTTATGGGGTAGGCAACTATATTTCACAAACTTAGAAATTAACTTTATCTCATTCGCATGTCAGGTTCATTTTCCATAGGCTACACAAATCGTTCATAGACGGAATTTCCAATTTTGAGTTGTGACGTTCTTGCACTAAATGAGCGATATGTAGTCACAAACGATAACAGCCTAAGTCGACTTAAGAATGGTTTAAATTATGTATGCTCCATCACATTCTACTAATAATACTACTACTATATTTATGTGGAACCCCCAGGTCTCTAACATTGTTTTTACAAAATTATTAACAAAAACATATTGACCTAAGTCGTAATGAAGTCCCGTTACAGAAAAAATTAAAAGTGATTTTTCTCAAAAGCATGATTTCCGAGTAAGGCGGTTATTGCTTGTGACCACAGATACATCTCAGAACAATTTGTGACCGTGCACGTTAACATACCTCCAGCCATCGAAATTTGGCCTAAATTGACACCAAAAACGGCAAATGAAATTACAGAAAATCGGTAATAGACAAGAATTTTCTCAGTATCTTCCAGACATAGCCAGTGAGATGAGTCAAGTCAGGCTTGAGAAAAGTATTTTTACCACTTGCTTTTCAAAATGCTATTTCAGATCGAGAATCAGAAGGATTTGATGTCAATATTTTTAAAGAAAAACTAAAGGACACTGTGGAAGTCGATCAAAAAATCTTTAGCTAAAGTAACCGAAATCAGAAATGACTTATGACGATTTGGTTTCTGGGAAAGGTGTAGCATTTTCTTTCTCTTTCTGAAAATTGCTCTTTTCTAACATCTTTTTAAAGTTAGAAAATTTGAATTAAGTTAAAATCTAGGGACTGCTTTAATTTGACATGAATGGTGCAAGTATTGTCTAGTATTTCAAGTCGACGGGGCAACAGTTTTTCTATAAACAAAATCGACATTAAAAAAATGAAATGAAAGTGAACACTTAAATATCACTCTTTGGTTTCCTTAGAGGGTCACCGGGTGGGTATTGGTAATTCACGAAATAAATTGTAAAAACATACCAAAAATCTTTTAAAAAATTTAAAATGTTGTCAAGTTATTGCCAAATTCTCCCTAAGTCACCATTTTCCAGAATTAGAGAACGATTATTTTGGTAATAAAACTGAATAATTTGTAAACGTTATTCATGCGTATATCTCTCCATGATGAAATTGTAAACACTACTGAATACAATGTAAAACAAATGACAGATCATGACATATTACAAATGGCCGAAACGTCACTTCAAAATCATATCATCCCTATTGGAAAACTCGTTATCTACAGTACCGTATGTCTGGCTGATAAGCAAGATAAATCTCGAAAAGAGCAACCGATTACTTTAAATTTTGTATGTGTTAATATTTTTTTTTTTGCTCTCAGACTGTGTTCAATGATGGGCCAATTAAAATACAATTTAGTGATATATTGATTCCATAATAACTTATATACTACTAATCCGAATCATCTGCAATTCCACACATATAAATAGTTTGTCTAGTGCTATAATCTTTAGAAAAATGATTGAAATTGAAGTGCCCATTTTGGTACCTCCCACACAAAGGAATCATTTTGTACAAAAAGTCGACAGCTTATAACTTTAATTGCAGTACATGCAAATAATTGCAATTTCGTGCAGTATAACAATTTTACAGAACCTACAGACCGCCTTTAGGTTTTGATTAGGGTGGCAGCCGGTCTTAGCAGCTGACATAGACCAATTTAGGTTCTTAACCTAAACTTAAAATTAAAAAGTGCGTACTGAACTGCTAAAATGTAGATGTGACATTCTTTCTTCGGAGGGCAGTATATTACATATATTACTCAGAAAGTGAGTGTATATCTTAGTCGATTTAACAGACTGAAATTTCCCGACTTGTTTAGAGAACAATTTTCGTGGATTTTGTTTTCGTGGATCGCGATGCGAACGCAAGCAAAAAACAAAAATGTATTGGTATGAGAGTTTTAGTATGTTGACTTAGTTCGGCAAAATACGGGTTTGCTTAGCAGTTCTTGTTGAATTCAATTTACTGCTTTTATAAGTATTTCAGCTGATTTATGTTAAACACATACACTATTGCTACTGAATTCTGAAGATGATAGAGTGGTGTCTATCGAAACTGCAGTCAATTCTACCAAGCAATTAAAACTCTCTACCAATTTTTGTATTTGCAATAGACAAAAAGTAACTGAAACATATGGTCTCAAACCAAAATAAATTCTGACTTTTTATTTTTATTAAGAGTGCAAATATTTACTAACGTTTTGCCGAAAGTCCCACATTGATAGATTTTTGTTAAAAAAAAAATTAAAATCCTGGGTGGGTTGTTTGAGAACACAACTGACTATATAGACTGAGTAAAATGTTCCCAACTTCCTGGCTGCCACACAAATAATATTTCATATTCCATTATTCACAAAATGAGGGTATTTCGGGTTAAGTAGTTGGTTTACTCGACTGAAATGTCCTTGCTGGGGTCTGTTAGGCTAGCTGCTGCCTTATACAATATTATTATTTCTTTTCTATGCAATGTATACGTTATATTGGGAATTAATGGATTCATTTCACTCATTTAATTCTGTAATCGATAAACAATTTAATTTAATAAAATAACTAAAATATTTATGTTTGTATATGATTTGATAATTATTTATCAAAATATATACATACATACACACTCACATAAATAAACAAATATTTATTCAATTTATTGACTGTGTTTGAAATTATAAATTCCAATTTAAAATCAATTTAAGTTGGAGCGACAAAGGCAAAGGTATTCTTTGGGGGCATTTGAAATTTATTAAATTGTTTAATTAGCTAATTATGTGTGTAAATTGTAAATATGAGTACGTATATATGTAACTACATACATATGTATATATTTACTCATCTAAATGTATTTACATTTCATTATAAAAAGCTATATTAATGTCATGGCAACAAATGCCACAATGAATGGCAGCTGACAATTGGCACGTGTAGAATTGCCTTAACCACACGAAGAAATTTAGTATTTGATATCGCTCGCTCCTGCCATTGTGATGAAATGGAATTTCAGAGTTTTTCCTTTTTGAAATTTCATTGCATTATCTGGAATTTGTAACAATCGCATTCATAAATGAATGGCTCAAATGTCAAATAGATTAGCTCCACTTTTTTTTCGAAATTTTAAAGTCAAAGAATATGATAGATGCCAAATTGTTTACTATATATTTTACATAATTTTTTTCAAAAGAGCACGTATGTGCAAAGCTGGAAGTGGACATCACTTACAGGATATAATTTTTCAAAGCTCATTGCAAAAAATTCCACAATAATATACTGTATTTAAAAAATAACAATAATAATAATCGCTTAAATAAAAAAGTTATAAACCATTTAAACCAAATAGTTCATTCTGAGCCACCATGTTTTATGCAGATAATCGATTTGGCATTTGAAGCATTCAAATACAAACATCAATGCATAATGGGATGGTGAATAATTTTTATTTACAAATTTTTGTTTTGAATAATTTAATGAATTAAATAGAAACTAGTATTTAATAAAATTCAATTAGAATTGATTATGATTAGAGACCATATGCTTCAGTTACATGTTGTCTATTGTAAACATTTAATTGTTTAAGTTCGTAACATTGCCGTGCAAATTCCACAACTTGCGCATTTCCTTCGTTGATTGGCAACCCTGGCGGCTTGAAGGAGAAGATGTCTCTGCTACTACTCTACCGGGACTATATTTACATTGTACGGATTGTGAGAGGATCCTTCGATTCTTTGAGACAATATTCTCACACGGATCAAAGAGGGATTTGAAAGAATGTTAATCTCTCTACAACTCTCCCAAGACGTCTCTCCGACTCTACCGCGACGATATTTGCATAGTTCGGATATAGAGAGAGACTTCCCGCAAGCAGAGGCTGTTGTGGATTTTAGACACAGTGTTCCCAACTCTTCCGAGGCAAAAATCACTACGGAACTGTGCAGAAACCACCACAAAACCACTACCAACCAAGTATAAAAACGCCAAAAACGCTGTGAGAAAATAACAAAACCCTGAATTATTTTTAAAAACCACCAACAAATTTGAACATTTTTCAATTCAATTAATTTTTTAAACATTTAGATAATGTTTGTAACATTTTTCTTTGAAAACATAAATAAGAACTTATATTTATAACATAAATGTAACAGTCTTGTTTGTTTTCCATTCTTAGGATTATATTATTAATAAATGATTGTTCTTGGCCAAATAATATAGTTTCCTCAATCTCTTCTGTCCATAATATTGATTGTGTATAAAATTTTGATTTCTAAATGTTTCATTGGCATTTATTTTTAAACATAAATTATTGGGTATTTTATACTACGAGCAGCAAACAGCAAGTGTCAGGACTAACTTTGTTCTTAAAGATATTCATAACGCTCAGTTGTGAATTACGGGCGCAAATCACATAAGAACATATGGAGAAACATAAATAAAAGACTCATCGTTTTTACATTCTATGTGCTCTAAAAGACTGCAATGATACGTTGTATAATATACATGCATTTTTTTAATGTCGTCGTTATTTTGCATTCTTCGCCGATGTATGTAAAAAAACACTAAAAGCGCTACAAAAAATTGTTAAAAACGCTACCGTAGTGGTTTTTCTGAAAAATCACTACTTTTACAAAATAGTGGTATTCGAAGATCAAAAATCACCACAAGTAGCGGAAAAATCACCAAGTTGTCATCGCTGTTTAGACACCTTGGTTCATCTTCGGCTCTCGCGAAAATCTCTTGTCGTGTTATTCTCATGCCGTTTGGATCTCTATGGATCCTTAATACAAAATAAAACTCTGCCTCGGAAATACTAAACTATTTGGTATCGTCGCCAGGGACACCAAAGTTGTAATTATAGCTCTTTACGTTTAATTAGCAAAATTACATGCCAACTTATACAAAAAAATACTATAATGGAAATTTAAAGCCGTCATATCTGTGGAATTATCGGGGCAGAATAGCGACTTGATAATTCCGAAAGGGCATGTTGAGTAGATAATTTTTGTACAATAAACTTATGGTCCAGCCGGTCTGAGTTTTTCTGTTACAGTGGGTCAAAGTTTTTATTTTTTGGTCGAAGGGAGTATTATACTAAATAAAAACAGCTGTAAGTTAATGCCTTAGCGATTTCTTATTGTCAGAGTTACATAGAGGAATTTTATGAGGAAAATTTTTTTGGAAGGTCTTGACCCTCTAGCTCCCCTCTTAATGGGTCAATTTGGCCCTTTTTCGAAAAAAGTCAAGAAAGTCCTTTCAAAAAGGACATTTAAGGATTAAAATATTGTACGAAAATGTTTGCCCGAAAATGTCAGTGGGGGTCGCCAAAGACACCAAAGTTCTAAATATAGTTCTATACGCTTAATTAGCAAAATTACTGGCCAACTTAGAAATAAATAATATAATGCAAATTTATAGTACGTTTATAGTACCCAAAGTCTATTGAAAACTGGGCGTTATTTCCATACCAGGTACCTCTTAAATAATATGGCCAAAATAAAAAATATGAAAAATGTTTTTTTTTAATTTCTCTTATTTTTATAAGGTGGGTAATAACTTATATATTTATCCATAGATACCATACTGCTATTTTTCCTCAATTTGGTCTTTACCAATTCTTTTTTACTCGAAAACTAAAAAAAGTAAATACTATTAAAAAAATTTTGAAGATGTTACCAAATATTTCTCGTCATTTCTTAATAAATGTGTTAGCAACCAGATCTGGACCATAAGTTTATTCTACAATAGTAATCTACTCAGCATGCCCTTTCAGAATTATAGAGTCGCTCTTCTGCTCCAATAATTCCACAGATATCACGGCTTTAAATTTACATTATAGTATTTTTTTTGTAAAAGTTGGCATGTAATTTTGCTTATTAAACGTAAAGAGCTATAACTACACCTTTGGTGTCCTTGGTGACCCCCACTGACATTTTCCGGCAACAATTTTCGTAAAATATTATAATCCTTAAATGTCCCTTTTGAAAGGACTTTTTTGATTTTTTCGAAAAAAGTGCCAAATTGCCCCTTTAAGAGGGTAGCTAGAGGGTTAAGCTCTTTTACAAAAATAATCCTCATAAAATTACACTATATAACTCTGACAGTGAGAAATCTCTCAGACATTAACTTACATCATTTTTTTCATTTAGTGGACCATAAGTTTAGTGGACCATAAGTTTATTCTACAAAAATGATCTACTCAACATGCCCTTTCAGAATTATAGAGTCGCTATTCTGTTCCAAAAATGCTGTTGGACAGTGTAATTGGTGGATGTTAAATTATATATATTTTTTCCGATGGAGTGCGAAGATTCTTGTTACAATACTAAAACAATTAAAAGAGTTCTTTGTCATTCAATCCAGCCTATTGTACGAGTACACACCATATGTATGTATATGTGTAAACTAATGTGTTAGACATTTTCGACATAATTGATTTTCTTTTGTTCGCCGTGAATGGAAATGGTTCACTGTGTCATGCATGCATGCATGTAACGTAACATAACATAACATGGAAACAGGCAGGAACACTTAACTTTGCACATTGGCGGAAATTTCGAAAGAAGTGGAAATAAATTGCAACAAGCAAGAAAATATCAGTCGAGTGAGTACATTTAATTTTTTAAATATTTGAATTGGCAATTTTTATGGAGATTTTGATTTTTGAAAATGCTCAATAATGACTTAGGAAGTTTTTACGAAAAAGTAATGAGTTAACTGATTCTATTGGAATTTGTGCAATGTTTAAGACAATCAAAGGGATAATTTAAGGACATACGTTTTAATTTTTTTTTAAAATATTCTAGAAAATTTCATCCAATTCCATTTTTTGTAGAAAATTATATAAAAACCAGTAAGGAAAGGCTAAAGTCGGGCGGTGCCGACTATATAATACCCTACACCACTCTCGTAATATTGAATAACTCTGATATATACATTTTGTAATTCATGTATAAATTGTTTACATAAATTTACTTTTGGGACATTTTATACTTAAATAATAGGGTATAAAAGTGTGGTGTAGGGTATAGAAACGATTGGATCTAAAGAGCCAAATCGGACGAAACATATATATGGGAGCTATATCTAAATCTTAACCGATTTTCTTCAAATTCGGTAGTGTTGGTTCATGGATCAAGAAACTATACCATTCTAAATTTCAAAATGATTGGATGAAAAATACAGCTTCTACAGGACTAAATGGCCAAATCGGACGAAACATATATATGGGAGCTATAGCTAAATCTTAACCGATTTTCTTCAAAGTCGGCAATGTTGGTTCATGGATCAAGAAACTCTACCATTCTAAATTTCAAAACGATCGGATGTAAAATACAGCTTCTATAGGACTAAAGGGCCAAATCGGACGAAACATATATATGGGAGCTATAGCTAAATCATAACCGATTTTCTTCAAATTCGGCAATGTTGGTTCATGGATCAAGAAACTCTAACATTCTAAATTTCAAAACGATTGGATGTAAAATACAGCTTCTATAGGACTAAAGGGCCAAATCGGACGAAAGATATATATGGGAGCTATATCTAAATCTGAACCGATTTCAACCAAATTCAATAGCGATCTTAACAGCCGCGAAATACTCTAAACTGCAAAATTTCAGAACGATCGGAGTGAAATTGCGACCTGTAGTCGACGAACAACTTTACATGGACAGACGGACGGACGGACATCGTTAAATCGACTCAGCTAGTGATTCTGAGTCGATCGGTATACTTTAAGGTGGGTCTAGCTGTGTTATTTTCAGGTGTTACAAACATCTGCCGTGAAACAAACTTATAATACCCTGTACCACAGTGTGGTGTAGGGTATAATTGTATTTTTCTAGAAAGTTTTGCCTAAATAAATATTTTTCTGCAAATATCATATTTATTGTAAGATAGTGCGAAATGAATTGAAATTGAAGTATAATTTAATTTTTAAACAAACCTTCAATAAAATATTTTTTTTTTTAGAAAATTTCTTCGAAAATGTTTTTTAATTGAAAATTTTATAGAAATCGCTGTTTTATAGAAAATGTTCTCAAAGATGTTAGTTTTCAAAAATGTCTTCATAATGTCATTTCTTTTAAATCGAATTTTCCAGAAAACTGTCTTCATCGCATAGTGGGAGAAATTAAAAAGGGAAATAATTCGGCCGTTTCTTAACCAGACAACCGATTGAATTGGCAATTTTATGGAGATTTTGACTTTTGAAAACGTCCAATAATGACTTCGGTAGTTTTTACGAAAAAGTAATGAGTTAGTTGATTCTATTGGAATTTGTGCAATTTTTAAGACAACCAAAGGGATAGTTTTAGGGCAAGGTTTTTTTTTTTTTTTAATATTCTTCAGTATATTTGAAGTTAATTTATGTTTTCATTCAAAATAAAAATATTCATGGGTAAACAAATTGCAGAATATATATTTATTATTTATTTTCCCATGGAACTCCTAAAGAAATATTATTTCAGATTATAAAGCCGTATGGTTTGTAGGGATTGGGGAGCTCTCCTCTAGAAAAGTTTTACAGAAAATTTCATCGAATTTCATTTTTTAAAGAGAAAATTATATAAAAATTGTATTCTTCTAGAAAATGTTGCCCAAATTAATATTTTCTTGCAAAATTTCATATTTGTTGTAAATTAGTGCAAATTTTTTTCGAGTTTATGTTTAGTTGACCTATTTTTTTTATGTTTCAGTTATTTGTTCAGTTTGAGGCCATAAATAAAACAATGTTATTTTTAATATTATTGTTTCATTACAAATTTTTATTCCCGATATTTCGAACGAATTCCTCGATAATCTTCAGGGGGTTACAATTTATAAAAACGAAACAAAAAATAAGGTATCCTTTCTTTTTCACTTTACAATGACAACTTTTTTAGAAAATTTTTTCGAAAATGTATTTTCATTGAAAATTTTTATAAAAATCTCAGTTTTATAGAAAATTTTGTCAAAGTTGTTATTTTTCAAAAATGTCATGAAAATTTAATTTCTTAATTTAACATTAGTTTAACATTCCTAATCGAAATTTCTGGAAAATTTCCTTCATCGGTCGTAAATAAGGTCAACAAAATCCGGCCATCGGTCAACGACATTTAATCCGGTCATCGACCTTTCATCGGCCATTGATCATCGACCTATAATCCCCCATCTTTAATCCGGTCAGTGACCCTTAATCCGTTCGTCGAGCTTTACTCCGGCTAATGGTTTTTAATCCGGGCAAAGGTACCGTACTCGTATTAAGGGTCAAGGTCGGATTATAAAATATATATTTCAACAATATTTTCTAGAAGAATGCATTTAAGGAATTTTTTAAAACAAAATACAATTTCAGTTCAGCCCCTATTAAAAATGTAGCATGTCGGCCCATATTTTGCTAAAGCTCCTCTTGCTGTTCTATGTAGCTGAAGTCGATCCGAACCGATCATCACGAAAATAATAATAAATCGCCGTAGTGAAAATTTAACATATGGGTCCATGTTTTGATATAACCCTTATATGAAGGTCACCGACGAATTTGACTTCTTGTTATCCCCTCACCTTAGAGAGGAGGGTATATATCATTTGCTGAGAGCCAAAAGTGTAACACATCGAAGGAGTGATCTAAGATGTTCGGCGGATATCCGTTTTGGATCGTTTTAAGTCGAATGAGCAATGTCCGTCCGTCTGTCTGCTGGCTGGTGCGCACGATAACTCTCGAAAGGAGTAACCGATTGACTTCAAATTTGGTATGTGGTAATATTTTCTTCTATCTCCGGCTAAGTTCGAAGATGGGCCATATTGGCCCACTCCTTCTAAGGGTTAAAGAGATTAACATTTAGTGAAATATTGATTATTTAATAACTTCTATACCACTTATTTTAATCCTCCGAAATTCTACACACAGTATTAGTCACTATTACCTCGAAAAAAATGGGTAAAATGGAAATGGAAAAAAATTGGTACCTCCCACACAAAATGGGCAATTTTGAACCAAAAGTTAATAGCTTATAACTTTATTATCAGTTCATAGAAAGACTAGGAATTTTGTTCAATGTAATGGTTTAATAGTAACTAGTGTGGCATTATTGCCACGCTCATTTTGGTACTCCCCACACAAATGGACCATTTTGTACCAAAAGTTACCAGCTTATAACTTTAATACCAGTGCATACAGATACTTGAAATTTTGTACAGTGTAATGCTTTTATAGTACCTAGAATCCAGAGAAAAATTGGCGTTATTGGCACGCCCCCTTTGGTACTTCCCACACAAATGGAACTTTTTGTACCAAAAGTTAGCAGCTTTTAACTTTGCTACCAGTGCATACAAATACTTGAACTTTCGTACAGTGAATTGCTTTTATAGTACCTAGAGTCTAGAGAAAAGTGTCCGTTATTGACACGCCCCATTTGATACCCCACACACAAATGAACCATTTTACACCAAAAGTTAACAAATTATAACTTTAATACCAGTACATACTATAAAGTTATAAAATGCAATTTAAATTGATAATAATTTAAGTAAAACAAAAAAATGAATAAATTTACGATTATTTGTTTGGAACTCAAGGTGAGGGGATTCATAAGTCGGTTTACCCGACTGAACTTTCTTACGTGTTTTTGTTATGAAATTATGTTTATGTTGTTTTTAGAAATTTATTCTATTTAGCAATAAATCGTAAGGTATAGCCGCTATATATATCTCCGAGCAGTGTTTAGCAAATAATGGTGGAGGGTATTATACAGTTGGTTCCGCCCGACTTTAGTCTTTTCTTACTGGTTTTCTTATTAATTTAATCTGAAAGTCAATAGCTATGATTTTTCTCCTAATAAGAGTATCGTATAGCCTACTAGACCAAACGCAGACGATTTCAGAACTTCACATCATCTGAGATGCAAAATAGTCGACATCGAACCTGTGATTAAGTCGTATCTGCATATTTTGATACCTTCATTCCAAAGTTCACTAAGCCTGTTTTAAATTAAGTGTAATTTTATATTCTAAATTATATTCAGCAGTCAAAATTTGGTGCTTATCCGTCAACCCAATCAAAAATTATTTACACAACAGTACAGGTAATTCGATTTGCATTATAATGAAATTTTCATACAAATTTAAAAATTTCACAAAGCTTGAATCGTACTTAATACTCTCAATCGAAAGAAAGCCATTGGTTGTCATATTATGAAAGCAGTGGTAAATAAAATATTAAAGTTCGACAATATATTAAGAAGCGGTAGATTCATTATAATTTTGCTGAAATTCCCCCATTGTGCCAAGTATGGATTAATACAAAGTACACACATGTGTATACATATACATAACGCTATATGTACACTTGTTTGTATGTATGCCAATTCGTGTGAGAATAATTGTTCTGGGCCTATGGAACAATGGCAATTTTCCAAACTTGCACAATGAAGAAACAAATGTTTTGATTAATTCTTCACCTCCTTTCGATACGCCCAAATGTATGCATTCAGACAATCAAATACACCCATACCCACACACACACACACACACATTAACAGAAAGCGACAATTTAACGCGACGACCGTATTAAAGGCCATGACAATGATAATCATCCATTCAGGAGTGTGTGTGTGTGTGAGAGAGAAAAGAGTGAGGGAAGAGTGGGAGAGAGTATGTGTACTACATACAGTGGCACCAAACAAACAGTTTAACAAAATCTCTCTATTGTGACACAAAACAGCTGTAATACGAGTACTCATCGTAGTTGTTTATATGTATGTGTGTATAAACACATGCATTTCCATTTACATATATGTATGTGTGTTTGCAACATCATGAAGTTGTAAAATGTCTGCCCAAGCGATAAATGACTCAAAGGCTGGAAGGGGTGGTCAGTCTGGTAAATTGACATGAATATAAACACACATACTATACTCGTGAATATGCAGACCCTTTGTGTCATCCAGACAAAGTCTCCTAATTGTTGTGGATGTGAGTGTGTGTGTGCTATGTACTTTTGTTAATAACTATTGTTGTAACGGATATCGATTCATTTATTAGCAAACTTTAAATGGTTAAGGTGACCATGTCATCTGGATAAACAATAACATTATTAACATCTACAATAATTAGGGGATACACACAGTTATCAACCAATTAAACAAACTATGAAATTGACTTGAAACCTATGATATCGCAGGCATACTGTACAAAATTACTATTTTCGATAAATGTTGTTATTGAAATTTAACGAAATGTTTACTTTAAATTCATAAAGGGAGGACATGTTCCATATACTAGTATAGAAAAAATTGATTAAAAATGTACATTATTTTTCTTTATCGAAATTTAATGCCATAATTTGCACATAAAAATATTTTATTTTAATTTACATAGGAGTACAGTTATAAAAGTTCTCATCAGAGGGACTTATACATGGCACAGTGTGAGCTTGTAGTTTCGATAAACAAGTAAAATTTCGATAAGAAAATATTTATCAACATTGACTTGGTCTAATACTATTTGGATGGTATAAATAATATCATAGGCATATTGCATAAACTGAACAAGTCAAATTTCTATAAATTATATTATCGAGCTATGAAATTATGAATTAGTCAAGAAAAAATAAAACAATTTTGATAAACATATACAAATTCAAATTAATATTTCGATAACATTTTTTTCGAAATTATTATTATGTGCCGAAGAATAATATTTGGATCATATACAAATTTTCCATACATTTTGTATTCAAAATTTAAAGCCATGATAAATCGACTCAGATAACAACACGATTTCTTAAAACTTATAGAAGATTACTTGCGCTATAAAGTCGTAAAAAACAGTTCATAATAATTTCAAAGAACATATAAAACTTCGAATTTAAATTTCATTAAAAAATATTTATCGAAATTGGTTGGGTCATTTTATGTAGTGTCGAATATTGTTTGGATGGTGTAGTGGATATCGTCGACATGCTGCTTAAAAGGATCAAGTAAATTTTCGATAAATTATGTAATCGTAATTTGAAGCCATGACTTACACGGAATTTTAATTTATAGAAGGGAATATGTTCTTCAAATGAGTAAAATAATCTCTATAAATTTTGTTATTAAAAGTTGAAGCGTGATTTGTGCGTTGAATTGGGTCATCTAAATACATCGTTTCTTCCAATCTATAGAGAAGGATATCTTCTATAAATTAGTACAGAAAAAACTAATAAAATGTCGATAAACACGAAAAAACTCAAATTGAAATTTCGATAAAAAATATTTATCAAAATAGATTTAGTCAGTTTAAGCAGTACACCCCAAAATATTGATAAAGCTCATTTAAACCATGTCTTTATATTTCGATAACAAAATGTATCGAAAATAAACATGGTCAGTCGATGCCGATGATATCCTGCATACCAATGATATCGAGGGTTACAGGATAAACTGACTAAGCATTTTTAAGTAAAACGCCGGGATGTTGCAGATATTAATCAAGTTAATTTTCGATACATTTTGTTATGCAAATTTAAAGTCATTATTAACACCGTAAATATCACTGTCATATCATTACTGCGATTTCGATTAATTTATAGAGGAGAACATCTTCTAGGAATTAGTATAGAAAATAATTAATAAAATTCCAATAAACACGTGACAAATTTAATTGAAATTTCGATCAAAAAATTATAGAAATGCACTTAATAGGTTTGATCAGTTTATCCTTTAAACCGATGATATTAAACGAAAATCATGTAAATGTATCATTTGATTTATCGATAACAAAAAATTATCGAAATGAATGTGCTCGGTTTATATATTAAATTTAATATATCGACGGAGTACGAAATAAATGTACCATGGCAAAATTATCGAAAATATTTATGGACATTCTAATTAAAAGTTTTACGATTATTGATTTTTGTTTTTATTATTCGATCTGTTTTGACTTTTCATAGTTTTGTTTTTGAATAAATTATGTTATTAATAAAAATAATTTAATTTACAAAAACATTATCGAAATTTTTATCAGTTTATCCTTTAAACCGAAGATATTGATGAAAAATCATATAAATGTATCATTTGATTTATCTATAACAAAAATTATCGCAATAAATGTGGTCTGTTTATCCAATACATCTAATATATCGGCGGAGTACCGAATAAACCTACCATAGCAAAATTATCGAACATATTTATCGATATTTTAATTAAAATTTTAACTCGCTTATCGACATTTAAACCGAAAATAGTAAACGAAAATCATGTAAATGTATCATTTGATTTATCGATAACAAAAAATTATCGAAATGAATGTGGTCTGTTTATCCACTAAATTTAATGTATCGACGGGGTACGGAATAAACCTACCATGGCAAAATTGTCGAAAATATTTATCGACATTCAAATTAAAATGTTTACGGTATTAATGAAAATAAATTAATCGATAACAAAAACTTATGAAAATTTATGTATGAGTTTATCTTTAAAACCGTCGATATTAATGAAAATAATTGAAATGTATCATTTGATTTATCGATAACATAAAATTATGGAAATGGATGTGGTCAGTTTATCCAATACTTCGAATGCTAGTATATCGAAGGAGTACGGAATAAGCCTTCCATTGGGAAATTATCGAAAATATTTATCGATACTTTAATTAAAATGTTAATGATATTAATGAAAAAATTCAGCTGTATCATTTGATTTATCGATAAGAAAAAATTATCGAAATGAATGTTGCCATTTTATCCAACATATCTAATATATGGAATGAGTACGGTATATATATACATTTATCGACATTCTAATTAAAATTTTAACGATATTAATGAAAATAATATAAATGTATCATTTTATATATGGATAACAAAAAATATCAAAATTTATCCATCACATCTAATATATCGAATGGAATAATAATTCCATTTGGAAAATTATCGATAATATTTATCGGCATTTTAATTAAAATTAACTTGCTTATGGAGATGTTTATTGATTTTTTTACTAATTTTAATATGAACAGTTCTGTAAATATGTATGTAACTCGATTTTCGGAGTAAATCGTTGGCATTAAAATTCGATAACAATATTTATTAAAATCACTACCAGATTCGATCTAACCATGTCTGTCCGTCAGTAAATCCCAAGCTTGTAAGCAATGTACAGGGTTGCCCATATTCGACGGACCCACGGACTCGTTGGGCCCATTCCAATCGACGAGGCTTGTCCGCAGGCAACAATCTTTGCGTCAATTGAATTTTGTACGGGAACAAATGCAAATCAACGCGAATAATCCGTTGTAAAGTGGACCGAGCCATGCCCAACTGATGAGAACGGCGTTTTTGGGATGTTCTTGGGGACCTCTCAACACTGGCTCGTACGGCAGCGATATTCTCGGCCGATCGCCTTGGTCGACTTTTATTTGGCCTCTTCGGATTAGAAAGAGCCTCACCAGTCGAAAATTTTTCGTATAAACGCTTAATGGTGTTCTTAGAAGGCGCACTTCTCACATTTTTTAATATTTTAAAAGCACGTTGACTTGACTTCTTCTGTTGAATGTAAATTTCAACTATTTCAGAGCGCTCGCGTGGCGTGTATTGTTCCATGGTAAAAATCTGCTTGGACTGACGCTTCAAACGCGGTATGTCATTAAGCGATCTGACATCTCTGTCAAAAGTTATGGCGTTGCCAGAAGGGTCCGTCGAATATGGGAGACCCTGTACAGGTCGAAATTTAACTCCTGACTTGATGAAATATGGTACAGTGCACTTTCCTGAATAAGAGACGAAGCATATTGAAACCTCTCTTATAAAGTCCTTTCTCAACAGTCCTTTCCCGACTTTAGTTCTTCCTTAATGGTTTTCTATCAACTGAAAGTAGTGATTTAAACGAATATACATTTCGATAACAAAATTTTGCAGAAATATATTTGGTATGAAAATGATTGAAATGGACATGGCTAGGTTTGGCAAGTCCATTATATAGAGGGGGAACGGTCCGTTTTATTTCGATAATTGATTACAACATTTCAAGTCAAACGTTAACGTTTCGAATTCATATGAGATGTTCTCTATAAATTTAAATAACTCAAGACTTTAAATATCAATAACAAATTGGTCTTGGTCAATTTATTCTGCATACAACCATTATTTCCTCATGTGTGTGTGTGTAGTTCATACTTGCACAATGTATGTACATACATATGTAGGATATCTTTGCATGTATAAGATTTATTGAGTTTCACATAAATTCCTACATATGTACATACATTTTCCATCGATATGGGTCAATATGTGGTCAAATATTTGAAATTGCTTAATTGGAACAGTTTCGAGAAAGAGTCTTGCTGTACAAGTGTCTGTGTCTGTATGAGTATGTATGTGTGTGTGTGTGTGATAACGGAGAGATGAACTTGAAGTGTAAGAGTATGTAAATGAAATTATCCAGAAATGAATTCCAAACAATTGAAAAATTTTTCAAGATCATTTAAGACTTTATCGTCGATAATTGCAGTTCGAGGTAACGTTTGATAAGTTTGGTGAATAAAGGATATTTCGTGGATTTCATTTTATAAATTCATTGCAAATTAAGAAAATCTTAATTGAGTACCAACGAAATGTAATAAGGAATTTGTTACTTTGTTCAAGAACGGAAGGGACAAATTCAATGATTTTTAAATTAAAACAATTGAAAAATTGTTCAAGAATTTTTAATCTCTATCGTCGATGATTGCAGTTCGAGGGAATGTTTGATAAGTTTGGTAAATAAAGGATTTTTCGCGGATTTCACTTTTTAAATCCATTGAAAATGAAGAAAATCTTTATTGACTACTAAAGAAATATAATAAGGAATTTATTATTTTGTTCGAGAACGAATGGGACAAAAATGCAATGATTTTTTAAATTAAAAAATATTAATAAATTAAGTTAATCAAAATAATGAATTTGAAAACATTGAGATCATTGCTACATATCTTATGGGAAAATTGCATATGAATTTATTAATTGAAAATTATAAATAAATAGAAAGTCTTAAAACTGATTTCCACAAAAATGTATCAGAAAAATAAAGTTCTCACATTTTAATATCATAATTATTAATTTTGAAATAGCCTTGTAAATCCTTTCCTATATGGAGCTGAAGGATCAGGTTTAAAACTTAAGCTTAATATGTTTACAGTTTCTTTGTGTTTACAGTTTCATTCAATTCGGCTAACTGTTTTGAAGAAACTGTAGTTTTTTTGCGATTTTCTCCACAGCACGAAATCACTTTGAACTTTAGGACGTATGATGAACATTCAATTCGGTGATAGCGACGTTGATACCTTATTTAGATCTTTGAGGAGTTTGGCGAACATCCGATTTTGTGTTAGTAAAGCTAAGTACACACGATCGCCAGATCGGACAATATTGTCAGAAAAATGGGGGAAAAATGCAACCCTGTGCCGGTACAACCGTGTGAACATACAATTTTTGTCTTGCAACGTTGGCAGAAAAGTCATTGTGAGATAATTTGCTGATTGTTAGATGTGCGAAAGTTATGCATGTAACAACGGCGCCATTGTCGGAAAAACATTTTATTGGCAGCAATGTCCACAAAATATTTTATATTGTAAATATTTACAAAATATATTGTAAATATATGAAATTGTAATTTTTCCTTGCAATCGTCTGAACTGTCAATTCACCTTTGCCTAACAATCTGCCATTGTCCGTACATTTGCAGCCCTTTAACTGGGTGGATAACGTTGTCCGATCTGGCAATCTTGTGTACTTAGCTTAACGATCATACGTCTGGGTGATAAATATAAAATTCACTAATAACGATACTCGAACGTCAAGTGGTCCATTTATATAAAATGACGATTCAAGTCGTACTTCCACATTAGAGTTGCAATTATAGGGTTTTCCAATAGTAAATCGATACAATTAAAAAGTCATTCAAATGGCCTCCACGACTTCTTCTGCAGGAATGAATTCGATGAACCCAATTTTCGAGCACATTTTCCACTAAATCAAGTCGAATGCCTTGACCAATGACTTCAAATAACTCCACTCCACAAGAAATAGTCTAATGGTGTTAAATCACAACTTCTTGGAGGCCATTCAATATCACAATTTCTTGAAATAAGCGAATCTCCAAACTTTTCTCGCAACAATTCAATTGTTTCATTTGCTGTGTGGCACGTAGCAACAATCGGTCAATGGCAAAAAGATAGCTCTTAACGAGAGCTAAAATATTGCTCATGGGTGTCAAGGACGTAGGTCGACTGGAAAGTGTTTTTTGGATTAAAAAAAAACGGACTTAGCATCATTTTCAAATGTGAACGGAAAGTTTATTTTTGCTCTAACTTGTTAACGGTACGTCGGATTGGGAATCGGCAAAAAGATAGCTCTTAACGAGAGCTAAAATATTGCTCATGGGTGTCAAGGTCGTAGGTCGACTGGAAAATGTTTTTTGGATTTAAAAAAAATGGACGTAGCGCACGAAAAGTTGCAATTGGAGAGCGATTATTTTGATAATAAAACTGAATAATTTGTAAACGTTATTCTTGCGTATATGTATCTCTCCATGATGAAATTGTAAACACTACTGAATACAATGAAAAACAAATGACAGATCATGACATATTACAAATGGCCGAAACGTCACTTCAAAATCATATCATCCCCAACCCATTACATATTTACAACAGGCGCAGTCAGGCGAAAACTATATTTTGGTATTAGTGAGTAACTGCAAGTAATACTGCTAAACATTTGAATTAATTACTAAAAGTAGTAAGTATAGTTCATATTGAAAAAAAAAAACATTTAAAAATAATCAAAGTTAAAGTTTCATTGCGTTTGGAAACATTTTTCAGAATAAATATATACATACCATTCTTTCATTTCTCTTAGCGTAAACCCACCAAATCTGACGACACAACCTCGTCGATCAAATGCTCAAGGGAGATTGCATGAGCAATGTGTACTTTCGCTCTCTCTCTCTCTCATCCAATGTGTGAGCTGAGCTCATGTAGATGTGAGAGCACACCACGGTGTAGTGGTTTGCCATTGCTTAATTTCTACTCTTTGGCAAATATTTCATTACTGTTTGCAACGAAATCACTATACGAGTACATAAATATCTGAGGATGGAGTTAAAAATCAAAGTCAGTCAATTACGAAGATGTGCCGTCACATAACGCGTAGCTGAGAGTGACGAACGAATAGGAATTTGATTTCAACGAGTATGGGTTTTCTCGTATTTTCAGATCGATTTTCCCGATTTTTTTTAATTATAACGATTAGAAAATTAATACCAATCGATACGAGCAAAAAAAGTTGAAGAAAAGACAGCGGAAAACTATTTTTTTGCGTTTGAAAAATCATTTCTATTCGTTCGTAACTCGAGAAAATGTAAACAAACATGCGATGGCACATCTTCTACATATATTCATTGACTTTGGTAAAAATTACAAAATACAAATATGTATGTATCTAAGTAACAATAATTTCTTTTAACTGATATTTAAAATTCCCAGGAGTACGTACTTCTGACCAATTAATGCGTGGCAAGTCAAGAGGTCAAAAAGTTTTCAACCAAAAAAAATCTAAACTTATCACACTTGTCAAATACGTACAAGAACTCCACCCATCCATTTATCCAGCCGTCCGTCCATCCATCTGTCCACAAATATGCATAAATCCCATTCAGAGTAGCATTACATTATCCTTCGTTTGACAAGTTGTATTTTTCTCCAAAAAGAGAAAAAAAAACTAAAACGTTTTGGGATGTTTTCTCTCCCCCTCTCTCTCTATTTCTGTTTGAGATACTTGATGAAAACAAAAGCAAATATCTTAACAAAATAAAATAAAGAAACAAACAGTCTTAGTACGAACGGATGGACGGACATACATTTCAAAACGTCTGACTGGCTGACTGATTGCCATTAAAAGGACTTTACTTCAAACATTTTTCACTTAATTTAAACGTATTTGCGTACGACAAGTGTGTACTCTCTACTGATGTCACTCTTCGACCCCCCCCCGCCTTTCCACTCTTTAAGAGAGCATTTATCCCATTTGGGGTATTTGTCTTAGAGGAAAAAACAAAAACTTTTGTTGAGCGGCAACGACAACACGACAATGGTAAATGACAAGGACAATGACAACGACAACAATGCAAATATGAACATGAAAGTACTCTCGTATCGTCGACGTTGTCTTCATCGTTGTGCTTTACATACTTCTGAGCGACGAAACCAAGAGAGGAAATGGGGAGGTGGGGAAGAGTGTAATATGGAAAACTGGAAACTACTTAATGTCACATCTTTCAAGCGAACAATTTCAAGTGAACAAAACATTCCTCAATGTTCGGATGTGGTGTGTGTGTGTGCGTATGCGTGTCAGTGTGTGTCTGAATGTTTGTGTGAGACACACTCACACATGCAGAACAAACAGGAACTCAGCCTTAAGTAATGGAATGAAACTATGGAAAATAGCAAAAGAAACACATCATTTGAAGATGAACAAAAGAGGATAACATGATTTACATTGAAGTGAACTTAAGATTGCGCCGGAACAGCCGACCCATCCGGGGTACTTATTTAAGAGGGAAAGTACTTCTGGTCTAGTTGACAATATTCACATCCCATATTCTGTGAATAGAAAAAGAGTAAATGCATAGACAAAGCAATTTAATGTCAGCATAAATCTCAAGGGCATATCATCCTTTTGGGAGGAGCGGAAAAATGAAACTATCGATTGAGGCCCACTTTCTTTGGCAATTTATTATAAAATTTAATTAATTAAAAGGCTAAATCAGTCAACTGTGAGATCTTTTAAATGTTTAGGTACTGACGAACTCAAATATTTTCGCAACAACAAAAAGTGAGTTTAAACCGCTATATTTTGAAAACTAAAGGCCCGATAGCCCGATATGCTATAAGGAAGAAATTGTCTGCAGTCTCATCTTAAACGAAATATTTAAACAAATTATATTTAAACGAAATATGTTATGTAAAGAAGTTAATAGTCTAAATGTAAAGGGTTTTCCAACAAGAGGTGTTATTTTGGTATTCAAAGAAAAATGCCATTTTGTGAGATAAATGATCGGATGTTTATTTCATAATAAAGAGGAAGGTATGCCGTTAATAATGAAAAACAACATCAGCCAAATGGCCACCACGACCACACTTACAGGACCATATCCTTTTCATGAAATTTTGCATAACCAAATCGCAAAGTGGCTGGCCCTATGTCCTCGATAGCCTCACGAATTCTATCTTGGAGGTCTTGAATCTACGCTAGGCTATTGGCGTAGACCTCATCTTTCACGTGGGCCCAAAGGAAGAAGTCGCATGGTGTTAAGATCACAAGATCTCGGTGGATCTCTCTTCGAGAGATAACACGGTCCGGAAACTTTTCCCGTAACAGAGCAATGGTTTCGTTGATTCTTTAGCACGTAGCGCCGTCTTGTTGAAAGTAAGCGTTGTCCAGATCAATACCATCCAACTCCGACCATAAAAAAATCATTAATCATCTCTCGATAGCGCAATCCATTCACCATAACTGTTGATCCAACCTCATTTTCGAAAAAGTATAGTCCAATGACCCCGCCGGACGAAGAAGGAAACCTAGTCACATCAAAAACTGACCAGCTTGATGTCTGGGTAAAACACTATACAAAACTAATAAGTGTACCACCACCCCACACAACTGAGATTACGTGTTCCTGTCGAAGTGGCAAATGCAATTAAGGGACTCAAAAAAATAACAAATCACCTGGCCTAGACAACATCTCACCAGAACGGCCCACGGTTGACATAACCACCAGCGCTCAACTTTTAACACCCTTAATAGAACTATTTTGGTTAACGAACAGTCCAGACGAAGAAATTAAAGAGGCGATGATAATTAATATCCCTAAAAAAGGCGACCTGTCAGAGTGCAAAAACTATAGAGGAATAACACTGCTCTCTATGGTCAATAAGGTACTAGCCAATATCTTGAACAAAAGACTATCAGACTCACTCCTACCTGATATTCGGAACGAACAAGCGGGATTCCGTCCCAATAAGTCCTGCATCGATCAGATAAATAGTCTGAGAATAATAACAGAACAATCCTACGAATGGATTAACCTTCGTTGACTTTGAAAAGGCATTCGTTACTATACACCAAACAGCGATATGGAATTGTCTTAAATGCAGAGGTATATCGGACAAACTAATAACTTTTATCCAATCATTATATGACAACGCCAATTGCCCTATTGCACACGAGGGGATATTAAGCCAACAAATTGGCATCAAAAACGGAGTCAGGCAAAGATGCCCTTTATCGCCCCTATTATTTAATTTAGCCATCGATGATGTGATGAAACATGTTACAGCCGAACGACGTGGTATTGTCTGGGGTCTAAATGAACGTTTAGAAGATCTAGATTATGCAGATGATATCTGTTTACTAGAACATACTCACTCAGACATGCAGCTAAAACTAAATAAGTTAGTAATCGAAGCCGCTAAATATGGTCTTAAAGTAAACATCCCCAAAACCAAGACCATGAGGATGAATACAACAAATTCCCAACTTCTCACTATTCTTCAGCAAATCCTTGAAGAAGTCGAGTCATTCTGCTACCTCGGCAGTATAATTACAAAGTCAAGTGGTTCCCGCGAAGATGTCCCGAGTCGAATAAGAAGGGCTAGACAATCATTCGGCCAATTAAGCACGATATGGAACTCCAATTACATCTCAACTCGCACTAAATGCAACATCTTTAGTAGCTGTGTGAAATCTGTGCTGTCATATGGTTGCGAATCTTGGAACCGAGACTTGCAGGCACTACAAGTACATATTTGTGAACCGATGCTTACGCAAAATACTAAAAATCTTCTGGCCAAACACCATAAGCAACCAACGATTACGGGCCATAACAGGCTATATCCAAATAAGTGCGGAAATAAAATTCCGAAAATGGCGCTGCATTGGCCAAGCGCGTCGTAGACCAATAAACGACATAACCCGGAATGCTATCGACTGGAACCCCCAAGCAAGCCGAAGAAGGGGATGCCCTAGCCACACTTGGCGTAGACAGCTGAATGTCGAAGCAGCTTTGTGCAACAAATCGAGGAACGAGCTAAAGACTCTAGCATTAAACAAACCCGAATGGAGTAAATTCGTTGAGGCCCTGTGAGACCCTTGTAGGAACAAGAGGACTACATATATGTATATATACGAGTATATAATATGCATTTTTAGTCTGAAGTTCGAAATGTTTGCGGTTCTGAATGAAATAACAACGAATATCAAACCAATACATCTCAAACAAGTCGTGCAGGATAACGTCTGCTGGGATCAGCTGTTACAGTATATAAAAGGAGATTTTTTTTTTGTAAATGGATAATATTTTTTTTTGTACATTTATAACTTGTTATTTTTTTAGTATCACAAAAGACGGCAAAAACCAAAAATAATAAATAATAAGATATGTCATCTCGGAGCGAGTAAGTTGCCAGTTACGAACGAATAGAAATTTCAACGAGTAGGACTTCAAAGAGTGAGTTTTTCCGCGGATTTTGGACCGATTTTCCCGAATTTTTTGTAATTGTCACAATTAAAAAATTAATATTAATCGATTAGTGCAAAAAAAGTTCAAACTATGTTCGTGGAAACCTGTTTTTTCGCGTGTGACATTTCATTCCTATTCGTTCGTAACTGATAGATTTTGACGTTTCGTCCGGACGGAACATCTGTATAATTTAAGGTCTGTGGTCAGAACACTACTCGTACATTTATTTATTTAGTTTCTCCCTGATGATGTCTTTTGTTGAAAGGCGAAATATAGAATAAAAAAAAATAAAGTTAGTGAACAAAGACTGCGAGTTTTATTTAAAGAATTTACTTAAATAACAATACAGGTCGAATAAACAAAGATTACTCAAATTTAAAAATTTTTTATTTTTATACCCTCACTTAAGTGAAACATACCCTCGTTTCACTTAAGTGAGGGTATAAAAATAAAAATATTATTTGCTAAAAATAAAAATATTATTTGCTACGGGCCAAAAGAGTAACACATCGAAGGAGTGACCTAAGACCCCAAATATGATCGGCGAATATCAGTTTTGGATCATTTTAGGTCGAATGAGAAATGTCCGTCCTTCGGTTTGGTATGTGGTAATATTTTTCTCCATCTCAGGCTAAGTTAGATGATGGGCCATATTGGTCCACTCCTTCTAGTAGTTACCACACAAAGGGTTAACATTTAATGAAATATTGATTCTTTAATAACTTCGATACTACTTATTCGAATCTTCTGAAATTACACACATGGTATTAATTTATTTATCGCCTGGAGAAAAATTAACGAAGTTGCCGCGCCCATTTTGGTACCTCCCACACAGATGGGCCACTGATTATAGCTTTAATATCAGTTCATACAAATACTTCGTACAGTCTAATGCTTTTATAGTGCCTACAGTCCAGTGAAAAAGGGCGTTATTATCATAACGTAGCATTTTTTTCTTGTTAATTTATATTTTGAAAATTTCATGTCCGGATCAAGAAGCAGTTTTACTAGAAATGCTACACACTTTCAGGCGTATACCATTTGAGTCAGCAAAACCTTTGTTCTACCTAAACGAAAGAAGTTCCAAGAAATCAAAAGGGATTTTAAATGTATTGCCCAACGTTCGACTAATTTTCTCTGATGTCCTTAAAATTCCATTAATTTATACGATTAGAATCCTTGGCCATGCAGCTAGCTCAGATAATAAATAAAGCTGCGGCAACAATGCAATTCCTCAAAGCCAAGTTTCTGCATCTTTCCAAAAATCCATTTAATACAAATTGAAATTTAATTCTGAGAATATATAATCTGAAATAATTGAAAAAGTGTAAATGATCAAATGCTTTCCGTCCGTTTGAGAATCATAATGAAGAATACAGACCAGATCGCCTTAGGTCAAATCATTTTCCATCATCATAAATAGATATACATACGAGTATGTGTGTCTCTATCAGTTCGAGAGTATTGTGGTCTATGTAAACTACATTTGAAAACATCTGGACATGTATAAGTGACGGATATACTCATATGTATACGAATATATGAATGTTGTGAACATTTGGCCCTGAGGTCATTTATTCATTTGTATTGCTGAAGAAAATTAGTTTTCCTTCGCTTCTTTTTTTAGGGAATCAAACGGAAACAGTATGTGAGAGATGGAGGGAGAGAGCTAGAGGGGGGAGGAGAAAGCAATACTTCCATTCAACGAAACTTACATAACCACATTCGAACATAGATATTTTCCAACGGAAATTAATAGAAAATCTTTAGAAAATAATCAAGAACCATTATCATTTTGCAATTTTTCGTTGTTATTTCTCGCTCTCTCTCTCTCTAACTGATGGCACTCAATTCCCTTGATTGTGATTCTTAGAATGGTAGAGGAGTAGGAGAAGAGCAAAAAAACAGAAACACAAATGGACAACAACATAAAAACGAAAATAGTAAAACATATTTTTCTCTAATAATACAAACGAATGAATACTTGTACTACAGAAGAGTATTTTTGGATTTTTCCTTGTAATTGGAAATCAACAGGAAGCACAACATCCAATCATGATGGTCATGCCATGGGGCACAATTGCGATTCCCAACCTCAATACTCGTAGTTATAAAATTGAGAAATTCTCCGAATGTTTCGATTTGATATACTTTTGTAGCATTAAAAGATTATTAGCAAACTGGGACTTGTTGCTTTAGTCAGTTTCTCCTTCGTTTAAGGGAACAGAAAATTATTTAGTGCTAAAACAAATGACTACACGAGTCAGCTACTGTAGAATATATGACTCAGGGAGTAGTATACTGTAGAGCAGATGACTACATGAGTAGTCTAATGTAGAGTAGATATCTCCACTAACGAGAAGAGGGCTGCACGAGTTGTCCACGAATCATCTACTGTAGAGTAGAAGACTCCACGAATCATCTACTGTAGAGTAGATGACTCCACTAGTCATCTACAGTAAAGCAGATGACTCCACGAATCATCTACTGTAGAGTAGATGACTCCACTAGTCATCTACAGTAGAGTAGATGACTCCACTAGTCATCTACAGTAAAGCAGATAACTCCACTAGTCATCTACAGTAAAGCTGATGATTCCACTAGTCATCTACAGTAAAGCAGATGATTCCAGTAGTCATCTACAGAAAAGCAGATGACTCCACTAGTCATCTACAGTACAGTAGATGACTCCACGAGTCGTCAATAGTGGAGTAGTTACCTCAATTACTGTAGAATATATGAGTCCACGAGTTCTCTTCTGTAGAGTAGATGATTCGACGAGTCGTCTAATGTAGCGTAGATGATTCCACGAGTCGTCTTCTGTAGAGTAGATGAACCCAGAATCGTCTACTATCGAGTAGATTAATCCACGAGTCGTAAACTTTAGAGTAGGTGACTCCGCTTGTCATCTACAGGAGAGTAGATGACTCCACTAGTCATCTACAGTAAAGCAGATGACTCCACTAGTCATCTACAGTAAAGCAGATGACTCCACTAGTCATCTACAGTAAAGCAGATGACTCCACTAGTCATCTACAGTAAAGCAGATGACTCCACGAGTCGTCGCTAGTGGAGTATATATATGAGTCCACGAGTTCTCTACTATAGAGTAGATGACTCTATGACTCATCTACTGTAGAGCAGATTATTCCACGTATCACCTACTGTAGAGTAGATGACTCCACTTCTCATCTACTGTAGAGTAGATGACTCCACTTATCATCTACTGTAGAGTAGATGACTCCACTTATCATCTACTCCACTTGTCGTGTACAGTAGAGTAGATGACTCCAGGAATAGTCTACTGTATAGTAGGTGACTAATGTAGCGTAGATGATTCCACGAGTCGTCTACTGTAGAGTAGATGACCCCAGAGTCGTCTACTATCGATTAGATGAATCCACGAGTCGTATAATGTAGAGTAGATGACTCCACTAGTCATCCACAGTAAAGCAGATGACTCCACTAGTCATCTACAGTAAAGCAGATGACTCCACGAATCATCTACTGTAGAATAGATGACTCCACTAGTCATCTACAGTAGAGTAGATGACTGCACTAGTCGTCGATAGTGGAGTAGTTACCTCAATTACTGTAGAATATATGAGTCTACGAGTTCTCTATTGTCGAGTAGATGATTCGGCGAGTCGTCTAATGTAGCGTAGATGATTCAACGAGTCGAATACTGTAGAGTAGATGACCCCAGAGTTGTCTACTGTCGAGTAGATGAATCTACGAGTCGTATACTGTAGAGTAGATGACTCTACGACTCATATACTGTAGAACAGATTATTCCACGTATCATCTACTGTAGAGTAGATGACTACACTTGTCATCTACTGTAGAGTAGATGACTCCACTTGTCATCTACTGTAGAGTAGATGACTCCACTTGTCATCTACTGTAGAGTAGATGACTCCACTTGTCTTCTACTGTAGAGTAGATGACTCCACTTGTCGTGTACAGTAGAGTAGATGACTCCAGGAATAGTCTACTGTATAGTAGGTGACTCCACGAGCCGCCTACTGTAGAATAGATGATTTCACGAATCACCTTCTTTAGAGTATATGATTTCACGAGTAATCTACTGTAGAGAGATAACTCCACGATTCGTCTTCTGTAGAGTAGTTGGACTCGTCTGCTGACAGTAGATGAGTCCACGAGTCGTCTACTGTAGAGTAGATGAACCCACGAGTAGTCTACTGTAAAGCAGATGTCTCAAGGAATCGTCTACTGTATATGACTCCACAAGTCTAGTGTATATTAGTTGAATCCACGAGACGTATACAGTTGAATAGTTTACTTCACGAGTCCTCTACTATAGAGTAGATGACTCCACGATTTGCATACTGAGAAGTAGCTAAATTCACATGTCGTGCACTGTATTTTACTATAGAATAGACTTTTTTCAAAGTAGTGTACTGTGGAGTAGATGAATTCACGGGTCACCTACTGTAGTGTAGATGAATCCGCCAATCGTACTCGTATAATGTAGTTTAGATGACTTCATCGTCGTCTTTGGATTGGGTGACTTCACAGTCACTCACTCTACGAGTACATAATTCTACGAGTGGTCTACTGTCAAGTAGATGACTCCACGTGTCGTCTACTCTAGAATAGATCACACCAAGAGTCATCGACTGTATTGTAGATGATTCCAAGAGTCATCTATTGCAGAGCATATATCTTATGGGTCATCTAGTCCGGAGTATACCTAGATCGGGTTTAGTTAAGAGATGATTGACGAACATTTTCTCTTCATTTCACATCAGACAATCGCCTTTCGTTTTAAATATTCGTATATAGAGACTTATTGCTCTGGTAGTATTTATCTGCGTCAGTGTTTGCGTATTTTCTTAGAAATTACAAAGTTGCAAATTAAATTAACTAAATCAGCTTACTGTTTGTCTTTTATTGTCCACTGCATCTTTAACATGTTAAACCTTTTGCACCGAACTAAATACCTTGAAAAATATGTCTCGCCATCTTGATTATAAATCCAATGTATTTAAAAATATTTTCATAATTAACGTAAATAATTGGCTAAATCGTTGTGCTAGACTATTTTAAGACTTCAGTGTAAGACGCATTGTTCGACCCTGAAGAAGAAAATGAAGTCGGAATAAAAAAATATAAGAAGAAGAATATTCTATAAAATAGATGTTTTTTTTTCTTCCTTTTTTTCTTCATCTGCAGTGCATTCATTAAAAGAAAGAATGAGAACAATTCCCAGAAATCATTTGTTGCTGTCAGAGTTTTCAACATTCTTTAACTGGTTTGTTTGCTTTTTTCTATTTTCTTCAAAGAAAAAGTCATTGGAGTATATCTATGGAACGGAAGGCCAATATGGTACTAGATACGAAGTGGGGGAGGGAACGTTAAGAAAACCCACAAATCAGAAGTGTCTAACCTTACCCTAGCACCATCGCCATCAGTCCCATACCAATACATCCAAATGCCAACAAAAATAGTTAGCAATGTCCATTCATTGTCCTCCTTTGCCTTAAGAAGTGAACAAAGAGAGATAACGCCATGCAAATTATTATTGGAATGAAATGTCAGTCCACAATTCAGAGTCCTCAATCCGAGTCGAGTCAAACCAGTTGTCGTCGTCGTCGTCGTCGTAGTTTATTCAAATGCCATGAATTCCAGTACTGCGATACAATTCCTAAGCCATCACACATTTTTTGTGTTTCCCTCACTTCCACTTACTGTGGCTACTATGGCTTCACTTCCCCTTTCCATTTCCGGGGACTGCTGCTCAATGTACCCTTTGCATTGTGGCCAGGATTTATCTGTTTGGCTATGTGTCCGTTTGGTTTATTTGCGTTAAGGTTAAATAACCAAACGAATACATTTAGTCATACTTCATAAAGATAGTCAGTCCAGAGTTTGGAAGTGAGTGGTATGTGCACGCAAAGAAATAATACATTCCACATAAACGCAATTTTCCGGCAACTGACTACGCGAGTCTTCTACTGCAGAGTAGATGACGTCATGAGTCGTATAGTGCAGAGTAGGTGACTACTCAAGTCATCCAGAGTCATATACTGTAGATTAGATGACTACTCAAGTCATCAGTAATCATATACTGTAGAGTGGATGACTCTACAAGTCGCCTACCTTAAATTAGATGACCCCACGAGTCGTCTACTGTAGAGTAGATGACTCCACAAGTCGTTCACTGTAGATTAGATGACTCCAGTATAGTATATAACTCCACGAGTCGTCTAGTGTAGAGTAGATGATTCCATGAATCGTCTTCTGTAGAGTAGATGGCTCCACTAGTCGTCCACTGTAGAGTAGATGGCTCCACGAGTCGTTCACTGTAGAGTAGATGACTCCACTAGTCATCTACTGTAGAGTAGATGACTCCACTAGTCGTCTACTGTAGAGTATATGACTCCACTAGTCACCTACTGTAGAGTAGATGACTCCAGTATACATCTACTGTAGATTAGATGACTCCACTAGTCATCTACTGTAGAGTAGATGACTCCACTAGTCATCTACTGTAGAGTAGATGACTCCAGTATACATCTACTGTAGATTAGATGACTCCACTAGTCATCTACTGTAGAGTAGATGACTCCACTAGTCATCTACTGTAGAGTAGATGACTCCATGAGTCGTCTACTGTAGATCAGATGATTCCACGAGTCGTCTACTGCAGATTAGATGACTCCACGAGTCGTCTACTGCAGATTAGATGACTCCACGAGTCGTCTACTGCAGAGTAGATGACTCCACGAGTCGTCTACTGTAGAGTGATGACTCCGCGAGTCGTCTACTGTAGAGTAGATGATTACACGAGTCGTCTACTGTAGAGTAGATGATTACACGAGTCGTCCACTAAAGAGTATATGGCTCCACGAGTCTACTGTAGAATATATACCTCCACGATTCACCTACTGTAGAGTAGATGACTCCACGAGCCGTTACTGTGGAGTCAATGACTCCACGAGCCGTCTACTCTGGAGGCAATGACTCCACGAGCCGTCTACTGTAGGGTGTATGACAGCACGAGTCTACTCTACAATAGACGGTATATTACTCCACGTGTCGTCTACTTTGTAGTTGATGACTTCACGGGTCGTCTACTTTATAGTAGTTGACTCCACGCGTCGTCTACTGTAACGAAAGTCATCTACTGTAAAGTAGATAAGTCATCCACTGTAGAGTAGATAAGTCATCTACTGTAGAGTAGATTACTGCGCAAGTAGACTAGATTACTACGCAAGTCATAAACTGCACAGTAGATGACTGTAGAAGTCATCTGTTGTAGAGTAGATGACTCCACGAGTCAACTACCGCAAACTTAATGACTCAACGCATCGTCTTCTGTGGAGTAGATGACTCAACAAGAAAATACCTAAAATATTGTTCTCGTGAAAATATTTTTTCGCTGCGTGCAAGTACTCCTGTGCTCCTGTTGCCGGCGGTGGTTGATGGTCGATGCTTGTGGTTTGTTCATGGTTGTTGATGCTACTGCTTCAGAATGTCGGTCTAAGTGGCCTTCTCTCTCGCTCTCCCCCTGCCGTTTTCTCACTGACCCTCTGTCTTCGATGGAAGAAAGTAAATCCAATGAACATTCCTGGCAAATCAAACAGAAATGGAATGAAACTAGATTTGAATTTGCAGAAGAAATGGAAAGGAAAGAAGAGATTATTGTTCTTGGGCATATCTTTGAATCTTTGATGTTAACGCAAGTAACGCACAGGGGGAGGGAGGGGTAAATCAACAATAAAACAAATATTTGTTTAGAAATTATTGTTACAAAGAAAAACTGACACTCCGTTTTTGTACGAAAACCCAAATCAATTCAATGAATTAATTTTGTGGTCTTTTAAAGAATAACAAGATTTCTTTCTCAGTCCACTAAAAATTTTGTCCCAACAGAAACTCTGGGAAAACTTGGAGTGGTTATACAATTTCCCCAGAAATTGAATGTTGGTAAATAGATAAATGGAGGGATACTTTGAGGGAAGGGAGAGAAGGGGGCTATGCAAATGGGAGATCTAGTAATAGTAGGCAAAGAAATAAATTTAAAATAGATCTAGTGGATACTCATAATATTTTTATACTCGTATTAAAATGAGATATAAAAAATATAGGAAATATAGCGAAAAGAGTCACTTAAAAATATGAATTTTTCAAATGTCTTGATGACTCTGCCACAAACGATGAATTAGAACTGAAACTGCCGAGGAATTACAGAACATTCTTGTAAGTACTATACAAGTTATTACAGACTCAATATATCATTAACTTCGAGTATAAAGCCTTTGTGGTGAGGTACTAAAAAAGAAGTGGACCAATATTGCCCATTTGCCAGAAAAAATATTACCACATACCAAATTTGTAGATTACTTGAGTTATCGTGAGCACTAGTCAGACGGACGGACGGAGGGACGGACATAACTTAAACGATTAATAATGTCCTAAAATGGATTGCCGCCAAATATACTCGTAAAGTACAAGGCCTATTGAAGAATATCTATTTATAAATGTAGAAGTAATAGCACTTTTTGTAGAAATAAGAAAATTTCAACATAATCCTGTTTTTATACCCCTACTATTGTGAACATGGGTATATATCAGATGCTGCAGGTGAAAAGTGTAACATATCGATGTAGTGACCTAAGAGAACCCAAGAATATTTGGCGGAAATCCATTTTGGGCAATTTGAAGGCATGTTAGCAATGTCCGTCAGTCTGTCCGTCTGGACAGACCATAACTTTCCACAGGATTAACCGATTGACTTAAAAATAGGTATGTATTAATATTTTTTTTCTATCTCAGTCTAAGTTAAAACATGTACTATGTTGGTCCACTCCTTTGAGTACCTCCCACACGAAGGGTCAACATTTAGAGAAATATTAATTGTCTCATAACTTCTATACTACTACACAGAATCTTTTACAATCCCACACATAGCATTAGTTTCTTGGTCGCTATCATCTGGAGAAAAATGGGCGAAGATGCCACGCCCATTTTGGTACCTCCCCTACAAATAGAATATTTGGACACAAAGTTAACGGCATATAACTTTGATTCCAGTCCTTAAAAATTCTTGACATTTTGTGAAGTGTAATGTTTATAAAGTATCTACAATCCCGTAAAAAATTAGCGTTATTGTTTACAAATTATTTAATTTTATTACACTCAGGAAAATAATTGGTTGGAATTCGATTGTGACAATAAAAAAATAGTACTAGCAACAAAAAGTTTTTTGCTTACACCGTGTGTCGGTTGTATTTATATATAAATAGTTGACGCAACAATAATATCATGGATACGACCAAATGAAAATGCTTGCTGTTTTCGTTGACTCTCGGTTAGTTGTGGTAACTACTTTTAAATTTTCATCATAGTACCATATGATCGATTTTTGGTTGCGACAACCAATGTTTTATTCTTGACAACAGAAATTGTATCAAAAGACCAAAGATTATTATTGCAACGAATAATTGGTTACTACAACAAATTTTACAATATTAATAAATAATCGTTTTTTGGTTATCCCAATAATTTCCCAAATTTAAAATAATTAAATCTATTTTGGGAAATACAACCGAAAGATTGGTTGCTGTTCTTTTGCTGATACATGACAAACAAAAAAATAAAATTACTCGACATAAATAAATCTTCAACATTTTTGTTTTGTATATGTAGTCAAAAAGAATCTTGGGTGGATAGTAATGGGTGGAATGCAGAATATGTTGTGCAAAATGTTTTACATAAATAAAAAATTAAAGCAACAATCATGAAAATGAAAGCACAGGGTTAAGCGATATTTGATTAAAAGTCTGGGTTTTCCTGTACTAAAATTTGTGTCAAATATTTCCACATCTCATAATACTCGTAGTGATGCATTTGTAATATGGGATATTTAATTTTGTTATGAATTGTTTGGTTTTTTGTTCAATAAATAGAATAAAAATTAATGAAAACTGTTTTTAGTTAATTGTCGGTGGTATATGACTGAAAAATTGTCAGAACAACCAATTTTTTAAAACAGTTGGTTGTGGCAATATACAACAGATAATTTTAGCCACCATTTTCGTAGTTGGCGCAACCAAATATGATTGTTGTCAACATAGAAGCAGGTAGTATACCACAACCAAAATGTTGGTTGTCCTGATGGAATCGCATGATAGTGGACAGAACTACCAAAATTCGGTTGGCAAATAATTCGTTTGAGGCAACCAAACTGTATTCAGTGTGTATCAAAATAATCGTTCTTCATTAGCAACTTTTCGTGCGCTAAGTCCATTTTTTATTAAATCCAAAAAAACATATTCCAGTCAATATTTTAGCCCTCGTTAAGAGCTATCTTTTTGTCATTGGCCGATTCCCAATCCGACGTACCGTTAAGGAGCTAGAGCAAAAATAAACTTTACGTTCACATTTGAAAATTATGCTAAGTCCATTTTTTTTAAATCCAAAAAAAACGCTTTCCAGTCGACCTAACGCGTTGACAGCCATGAGCAATATTTTAGCTCTCGTTAAGAGCTATCTTTTTGCCATTCACCGATTGTGGCTACGGGCCACACAGCAACTGAAACAATCGATTTGTTGCGAGAAAAGTTTGGAGGTTCGATTATTTCAAGAAATTGTGATATTGAATGGCCTCCAAGAAGTTGTGATTTAACACCATTAGACTATTTCTTGTGGGGTTGTTTAAAGTCATTGGTCTTTCGAAAAAAACCAGACTCTCTTCAAGCTTTACAAGTCAATATTGAACGTGCCATTCATGACATACGACTTGATTTAGTGGAAAAAGTGTTCTAAAATTGGGTTCATCGAATTCGTTCCTGCAGAAGAAGTCGTGGAGGCCATTTGCATGACGTTTTATTTAAAACTTAATTGTATCGATTGTACTTCACATTAAATAAAAAACTTTTGAATTTTCTTAACAATAAGTGTGTGTTTTTTTTTTCAAAGAAATCATATCACTCTTATTGGAAAACACTGTATTTTTGAGTCCGTTTACTCGACTGAAAATTTCTTTCTTGTTTTTTGTTGCATAGTGTTATTAGTTGTTATGTAATTGTTTCATTTCCTACATATTTGCCTTTTCTAGTATCCCTAGAAACCGCAATGTTAAGTGTGGAGAATTTCCTATTTCCTGTATGGCCCATTCCCAAAGCTCACAACCACCACTAGACTCTGGATATGGAAATGGAAATGCTTTGGGTGCCAATAAAACAATTAGGGTGTTTTTTTTTTGGGCGAAATGAATCCGATTACAAAAATTGTAATCAGATTTAAAAATCTATTTGGTATTTTTTTTAAATTTTTTTAATTACAAAACAAAAAAGCTCACAACAGTTTAACAATATCAATTTCATTAAACTGATGGAAATTGGCATCTATGAATGAATGTGTTTTTAGCAGAGAGAGAGAGAGGGAGATTTCCAATCAGTCATCACAACTCAATTATCTGTTGTTTTAGATTTTTTTGTGGTCGATGCTTTCCTGGAAATCATTAATCTGCTGCCTTTGGGCTATTTTGTGTGTGTGTGTGTTGAAGTTGAGGATGTTGTTACCTGACGAGTATTTTATTTGATAATGGCATTTTTTGTTCCACAAAAGTTCATTAGATAGAATTTTCAAAAAGAAACAAACAATGATTGGTTGCTGACATTAAGGAGAATGAATGAAAAAATCTACTGGAAATTTGGGAGGAGGGGGAGAGGGCGACATAGAAAAAGAAAGTTTACAACCTTTGAAGATGAACGAACCTACAAAAACAAGTGAATGGACGCAAAAAAGGTTATTGAGCCAAAGGTATTCGCGTAATATGCACACTGGAAAACCAAACTTGTTCTACTTTTAAGAATTTGGCATCAGAGACTTCCTAATGTTTAAAATAAGGGCCTTTGAAACCTTTAATTAGAAAATTTACTTAATATTAGGGGAATAGTACTCGTTATTAGTACGAAATTTAAAATTAAGACAATATTTTTTTGTTTGTATAATAAGCATTCTTCCAGAGCTCCTTTCAGAGGGGACACGTGAGCGGAAAATAAATAAATATTACCAATGATAAATATTATCATTATTTGTATTTTTCGTTTCGATTCGTTTCTTATTTTGTTTTCTGTTTTTGCTACAATACAATCGCTTGATGCGAATAAATTGCGAACATAAAGAAATACTTATGGCCATTGTGGTTATTGACATCCACTTTAGCCTCTCGCTATGACATCTCAATGACTTTAAGTCCTCCATAAGACGTTTTTTTTTCAATGAAGAGTATCTATATATATAAAATTGTTGCGTGACTGGCTGACTGACTGACTGACTGACTGATTGACTGACTGATCATCGCCCAGGCCAAACGGCTGAAGCTAGAATCATGAAATTTGGTGAAAGGGTAGTCCTTGGGACGTAGACGAGCAATAAGGCGGGATTTTTCGAAATTCGTACTATTAGCCGCAAAATGGGCCAAAAAGGGATAAATATGGTACCACCGCCAAATCTAAACGAAATGAGCTAGAATCTTGAAATTTGGTATGAGGGTAGCCCTTAGGAGGTAGACTCAGAAATTGGCAGGATTTATCGAAATTCGAACATTTACGCACACAGTGGGGTAAAATGTGATAAATGTGGTACATCAGCCAAATCCAAATGGCAAGAGCTAGAATCGTGAAATATTGTGTGATGGTAGCCCTTATGAGGAAGACTCTGAAATTGGCAGGATTTTTCGTAATTCGAACATTTGCGCACACAGTGGGGTAAAATGGGAAAAATGGGACAAATGTAGTACAACAGCCAAATTCAAATGGCAAGAGCTAGAATCGTGAAATTTGTGTGAGGGTAGCTCTTATGAGGTAGACTCTGAAATTGACAGGATTTTTCGAAATTCGAACATTTACGTACACAGTGGGGTAAAAAGGAAAAATGTGGTACAACAGCGAAATCCAAATGGCAAGACCTAGAATCGTGAAATTTGGTGTGAGAGTAGCTCTTGGGACGTAAACAAGAACAAGGAGTGATTTTTTAAAAATTTCGAGGCACAGTGGGACAAAAAGGTATAAATATGGTACCACCGCCAAATTTAAAGCCTAATATTAGAATGGTGAAAATTGAAGCTAGGGGTGTCTTTATGACAACTGATCGGGGTATTAAGTTTTTTTTGTATTCGTAGTTTTCGGGGCACAGTGGGGCAAAAAGTGTAAAATATAGTACAGTGGCTTAAAAATATCAAACATGGATCAATGGTTCCAGGGTAACTTTTGGAACATAAATTAGAGATTGGAAGTGATTTTTAGTAATTCTAACTTTAAGAGGCACAGTGGGACACGACGGGTTAATTATGGAGCATGGGGAATGAGATATGAAGAGTTTATATGGTTTTAGGAGCACTGTGGTCAAAAACGGTTAAATAGTGGAGTGGAGAAAATATGATTAAATATGTTACAGTCGGGGAAAAAGGTTTAAGTACGCTAACGTGGAGACACATTTTAAATACGAGTACGGTACAGTGAGACAAAAATTTGTTAAATATGGTACAGTGGGTAAACATTTTGTAAAAAATGGTACAGTGAGGCAAAAAGCGTTAAGTATTGAACAGTGGGGCAAAAATGAATTTACTATGATACAGTGGGGCAAAAAGGGTTAAATATGGTACAGTGTGACAAAAATGGGTAACTTTACGGTACATTAGGGCATAACTGTGTTAAATATTGTACAGTGGAGCACAGAGGGTTAAGTATGGTACAGTGGGGCAAAAACTGTTAAATATGGTACAGTGAGACAAAGCGTTTAATATGACACAGTGGGGCAAAAAGCTTTAACAATTAAACAGTGGGAAAAAATGTGTTAGCTATGGTACAGTGGGACACAAATGGTTAAATATGGTACAGTATGACAAAAATGGTTACAGTGGGCACAAAAAGTAAAATAAATATGGTAACGTGTAACAAAATGGGGTAAATATGGTACAGTGGGGCAAAAATCGTTAACTATGGTACAGTGGGGCAAAAATTTATTTACTATGATACAGTGGGTTAACTATATAGTACAGTGGGGCATAACTGTGTTAAATATTGTACAGTGGAGCAAAGAGGGTTAAATATGGTACTGTGGGGCAAAAGCTGTTAAACATGGTACAGTGAAACAAAGGGTTTAATATGATACAGTGGGGCAAAAAGAGTTAACTATAGTACAGTGGGCCACAATTAGTTGAATATGGTAACGTGGGAAAAAATGGGTTAAATATGGTACAGTGGGGCAAAAAGCTTTAACTATGGAACAGTGGGGAAAAATATGTGTTAGAATGGTACAATGGGGCACAAATGGTTAAATATAGTGGACAAAATATAGTAGGACAAAAAGGTGTTAAATTTGATTCAGTGGACCCCAAAGGTTAAATATAGAACAGTGGGTCACAAAGCGTACATTTAGAACAGTGGGTAAAAATATGGATGCAGGGAGAGAGGGTAAGTTAAATATGAAATAAGAATGTTTTTTTTAATGTATGCTTTTAGTAGCACTCTGGTGCAGAAAGGTTAAAATTATGATGCACTGCAATTATGTAGCACTGTGGTGCAAAAAGGTTAAAATTATGATGCAGTTGGGGCAAGCAAAAGTTATTCAACATGTTACAGAGGGGAAAAATGTGTTAAATATGGTTTAGTGGAGAAAAAAGGGTTAAATATGGTACGGTGAAGCAAAAAAGTTAAATACGGTAAAATGGTTAAATGTGGTAAGTGGGGAAAAAAAGAGAACAAAATAGTCCCAGATATGTATAAAAATTCGCACTTTAGAAGCACAGTGTAATAAAAAAGTGTTTAATATGGAACAGTGGTGCAAAAGGTGTTGAATGTGGTCCCTGAGTGCAAAGGTAGCTCTTACAGCATAAACCAAAGCTAAGAAATTTTTTTTTCCAAATAGGTTCTTCTACTTAAACCGGGGGAAAAAGTTAAATAAATGGCACAGATAGGGAACAAAAATGATAAATTACGGCCTAAGCTTGCGAATTTGGATCTTGAAATATCAATTATCATTTTAAAATATTGTACAATCGTGCAAGGTGGTTAATTATGACACACTAAAGGTTAAATGTGGTACAACGGACCGATTTACTTTAGTTTTTTAAATTCGTACCTTTATAGACACAGTGGGACAAACATGGTTTTATATTGTACCAGGGTGTGAATGTAGGTATTGGAACATAAACAAGGGGAAAGTTGCTAACGTATGAACAAAAAAATAGTTTTCGACGTCCAGAGGTACTGTGGGAAAAGGGATAAATATTGCAAAATGATGTCAGGGTAACTCTTGGAACATAAACTAGAAATGAAACTAGGCTTCGTATTTTATATATAAAAGTAATCAAATCTTCTTCATTTTGCACCATATGTAATAATCATGTCATTTTGAATGAAAGAGGTATAGCTATTTACAGTACCATAAACAGAAAATAGATAAAAGATGGGGGCTGCGAAGCGGACCGGGTAAGCTAGTATATGTATATGTGGCCATAAACAATAACCGCCTAAGATTTAAAGGTGAGTGAGTACCAGGACAGGAGCGAATATCTTAAAAAAAAAAAAAACTTTAGAGACATGGATATTTCACGTAAATATAGACTACACTATGAAGCAAACAAAAAAAATGTTTTTGTGTCCGAGAACTAAAACTCGTTTACTCAAAGCGGGACCGTGGCATAGCAAGTGCTCAGTGCTCTCCACTTCTTCCTCATCTCCACAGCTTCTGCGGAAGTCATTGGAGTCAATACCCAGTCTTTAGGCGTGTTCGCCGATCAAGCAGTGTCCCCTCAGAACTGATAATAACTTTGACAATCTTTTCCTTTCTAATGCGAGGAGATATTTTGACCTTCTCAGGTCAAACCTTGGCCAGATTTGTCTAGCTACCCTGCAGGAGTCCAATTAATAGGGATGATATGATTTTGAAGTGACGACTCGGCCATTTGTGATATGTCATGATCTGTCATTTGTTTTTCATTGTATTCGGTAGTGTTTACAATTTCATCATGGAGAGATATACGCAAGAACAACGTTTACAAATTATTCAGTTTTATTATCAAAATAATCTTTCTCCAATTGCAACCTTTCGGGCGCTAAGTTCATTTTTTAAAATACAAAAAAACACTTTCCAGCCGACCTACGTCCTTGACACCCATGAGCAATATTTTGGCTCTCGTTAAGAGCTATCTTTTTGCCATTGACCAATTGTGGATACGTGCCACACAGCAAATGAAACAATTGAATAGTTGCGAGAAAAGTTTGGAGATTCGATTAATTCAAGAAATTGTGATATTGAATGGCCTCCAAGAAGTTGTGATTTAACACCATTAGACTACTTCTTGTGGGGTTATTTGAAGTCATTGGTCTTTCGAAATAAACCAGACTCTCTTCAAGCTTTACCAGTCAATATTGAACGTGCCATTCATGACATACGACTTGATTTAGTGGAAAAAGTGCTCGAAAATTGGGTTCATCGCATTCGTTTCTGCAGAAGAAGTCGTAGAGGCCATTTGAATGACGTTCTATTTAGAACTTAATTGTATCGATTGTACTTCACATTAAATAAAAAACTTTTGAATTTCCTTAACAATAAGTGCGTTTTTTTTCAAAGAAATCATATCACTCTTATTGGAAAACCCTATATATGAAACAAGTAAGGAAATTTCAGTGGGGTAAACTGACTTAGGTATGGAATGTAAAATAATTAGTTATGGCAGAAGTTATGGCAATGTTGTGTTCGCATGAATTTGTCAAAATGTGTGTGGGGGCGCCAGAACGGACTTGACAAATATTAGATGCTTCCAAGACATTACACTGTATCGAATTGTAAGAGTTTATGTGCACTGGCATTAATGTTATGAGCCATTCACTGTTGATATGATTGGACCATTTTGTATGGGAGGTACCAAAAGGGTATGGCTATTTTTTTTACCGGACTGTAGGTACGATAAAAGTAATACACTGCACAAAATTTCAAGTATTTATTTGCACTAATATTAACGTTGTAAGCAGTTAAGTTTTTGTACAAATTGGCCGCTTTGTGTGGGAGGTATCAAAAGCGGCGGGGCCACTTCGCCCATTTTCCACAAGGTGAAAGCGACAGGTAAACTATTACTTTGTGTGGAACTACAGAGGATTCGACTAAGTAGTACAGAAGTTATTTCCAACCAATATTTCACTAAATGTTAAGGGAGGTCCTTTGAGGGAGTGGACCAATATGACTCATCTTCGATTTTAACCTGAGATGTTGGAATATATTACCACATTCCAATTTTGAAGTCAATCGGTTACTCCTTTCAAGAGTTATCGTGCGCACCAGCCAGACAGACAGACGGACATTGCTCAAATTAATTAAAATTACCCAAAACGGATTTCCGCCGAACATACTTGGGGTCTTATGTCACTCCTTTGTCGATGTGTTACAATTTTGGCCCCTAGCAAATGCCATCTATGTACACTCGTTACACTAAAGTGAGGATATAATAAAAGCAAAACATTAAATTTTGATTTACATCTCGGATTAATGCGAAAACAATTAATAATTTTCATATACCCAATGTGTTATTACTACTTAAAATGTGTCTACGCTTTGAACTGTCACTGGAATTGCACTTCGCTTCGATTGGCTTCCCCAGGAACTGTACAAATTTCCTTTACATTGTGGCGTATACGCAATACGCATCTGCTCTGGTGTCAACAATTCCATATAAAAATTACAAATTTTTGTAAATCAATAATATTTACATACGAAAATCCGATTAACAATTATTCTGAAGCAGAGTACAAAAAAATAAGCATTGACATGTTTTAATATTCGTCGAATTTGTCGATTCGCATAGAATGTGATTTTCGTGAAAAACAAACGCATATTTGTTTGTATTTTTTGAATTGCTTCAGTTTGTCTGTCGTACATTCTACGCTACGCATATTTTTACGCATATACTCGCAGTACTACTGTCATAATTTGTAGCTAATTAATTTCGCATATATGTATATACATACATAGTTTTTGAGAAAATCATACGGATGACTTCATGAAATGGCAATTGAATTAATTACATCGATATTTGCCAATGCGCAAATCAATTAAAATGTCAATTTCGCTTATTTTTCGACGAATAAAATCAACTCTTTGGATTTTGGATTAAACATTTTAAATATATGATTTTTAATTGCTTTTCAAAATGGCAAAAGGGACTGTGAAATCAATATGACAACCGTTGAAATGGGTTGATATGTGTACTTATGTGCTAATATACCCTAAAGTTCAGTTGAACACTTACTTATATGGGGTTTTCCAATAAGAGTGATGTGATTTCTTTGAAAAAAAAAACACACTTATTGTTAAGGAAATTCAAAAGTTTTTTATTTAATGTGAAGTACAATTGATGCAATTAGGTTCTAAATAAAACGTCATTCAAATGGCCTCCACGACTTTTTCTGCAGGAACGAATTCGATGAACCCAATTTTCGAGCACTTTTTCCACTAAATCAAGTCGTATGTCATGAATGGCACGTTCAATATTGACTTGTATAGCTTGAAGAGAGTCCGGTTTATTTCGAAAGACCAATGACCTCAAGTAACCCCACAAAAAGTAGTCTAATGGTGTTAACTCACAACTTCTTGTAGGCCATTCAATATCACAATTTCTTGAAATAATTGAATCTCCAAACTTTTCTCGTTTCATTTGCTGTGTGGCACGTAGCCACAATCCGTCAATGGCAAAAAGATAGCTCTTGACGAGAGCAAAAATATTGCTCATAGGTGTCAAGGTCGCAGGTCGACTGGAAAGTGTTTTTTTTTTTGGATTTAAAAAAAATGGACATGGCATCATTTTCAAATGTGAACGAAAAGTTTATTTTTGCTCTAACTCCTTAACGGAACGTCGGATCGGGAATAGGTCAATGGCAAAAAGATAGCTCTTAACGAGAGCTAAAATATTCCACGTGGGTGTCAAGGTCGCAGGTCGACTGGAAAGTGTTTTTTTTTTGGATTTAAAAAAAATGGACATAGCGCACGAAAACTTGCAATTGGAGAACGATTATTTCGATAATAAAACTGAATAATTTGTAAACGTTGTTCTTGCGTATATCTCTTCATGATGAAATTGTAAACACTACTGAATACAATGAAAAACAAATGGACCGTTTTGCGCCAAAATTAAATTTTTAGAAATTTAAATTTTTAAATTTACACTAGTCTCTCGTATAAAACCATTTAAACGAACAGCATCATCATGAGCACCTCTGTAGAACTCCCCACCTTTCTTGTTTTCTTTCCTGTTTTCCTAGAACATCTTTTTCGAGGACATCCTTGGGAAATATTTATGTTTTAACATTTTTGAGGTATTTTATGCATTATATATGTTTTAATAACATCTTGATTGTAAAATTAATGGGCCACAATAACGACATCATAAATTTTATTTCCAATGAAACGCAAAAATGTGAATATGAACAAAAAAAAACACACACAAACGATGAAAAGCCAAATTGTTTATGGGAGTACCTTCTACGTACTTATGCGACCTCATGATATTTGCTTGTGGATGAGGTTTTGTTGTTCTTGGTACTTCAATTTTAATTAAAATACTTTGCCTCAAATACCGGTGGAATTTTTAACACACACAGAGAGAGAGAGAGAGAGGGAGAGTGAGGGAGAGCAGTAGAAAAACAAAATATCCATATGAATATGTGTTACAGTGTCATCCTGGCGGTTATGGCCTATGGCATTGTGAGGATGATAATGCGGCCCACCTCAAATACATATAATGATGGTTGGATAACACTGAGGAGTGATACATAGAGAAAAAGAGAAATTATCTGTAATTTATTGTTAATCATGAGTGTCATGATTATTAATAATGATTATATCGTCCGCAATAGATAATCATTTCACATTACAAAACTTTAGCAGGGTATGCTTTCATATTGGTAGGAGAATTTATCCAAAAAAATTATGTATTTTTGCTTTTTATTTTTTATATTTGCTTTTTATGTTCTCAAGCTAATTTAATTAAGTACTTATTTTTATCGTGAATACCCTTATTTTTGTATGTAGCTCTCGTTGTTTTATGAGTCGTTTATAATAACCACAGTAAACAATTACACACTCTCATACATAAATACGTAGAGTATACAAGAGTACGTGTGTGCGTGTGTTTCTCATATATTTATTGTTCCTTCGGATAATGGCTTAATATGAATGGGAATTTTTTTAATATTCTCCTCTTCACAAGAGAAGTTTAAATATTTGAATTTTCGACCAAAACAGAAAATTGGTTGGAAAAAATATTAACAACAAGTACTCGTTTATCGGTCGAAGTATCATCTCTATACTCTCGTCTACAGTGTAGAAAGGATTACGTTTGGCATAATGATAAAGAGTAAAGTAATAAAAATAAAACAAAAACAAACAATAAACATATTAACGATTAAACTCAACGACTCGTATGAGTTTTTCCATCTGAAAATTAAGACGTCCAGGATTTGGATCAAAAATTAAGAAACAAGTACGAAAACCAACTGAGGTGTACCCTAAAATTGTGAGCAATGTAATATGGGGAGTCATGTTGAAGACACAACAGCTGATTGTCGACTTCATCGCCAATTTGAAGCCGTTTATTTAACCACAACGCCGCAAAACTCCCCAACTGATGGCAATGCTGTCAGTGTTGTATTTTTAGTTAGTGCACGACTCACACAGAAACAATAAAGATGGCACGCCGCCAAATAAAATAATTTTTTAAATAAAATAAAGTTTTGTTTCTTTTCATTTCTTATTTTTATTTTAAGTCTCACGGACTTGAACAAGTCATAACACATACATATGTAATATCGAGGTCATCGAAAGTTGTCTCTATTTTGACATCAGTTTTTGAAAGTGCTTATCGAAAGTAACAACATGTCGTTTGGGTTTTTCTGGTTAAGCTCCTATTCGGATTTTAGCATATAGTGAATATTTTGGCTGAAACTTGATTTTGGGCATTTTTTCTGAGAAAATTTAATTCTTCCAAAGGCTGATATGATTTCTTTAAAAAAAACCCACTTATTCTTAAGGAAATTCAAAAGTTTTTTTTATTTAATGTGAAGTACAATCGATACAATTAAGTTCTAAATAAAACGTCATTCAAATGGCATCCACGACTTCCTCTGCAGGAACGAATTCGATGAACCCAATTTTCGAGCACTTTTTCAACTAAATCAAGTCGTGGCACGTTTAATATTGACTTGTAAAACTGAGTCTGAATAACCCCACAAGAAATAGTATAATGGTGTTAAATCACAATTTCTTGGAGGCCATTCAATATTAAAATTTCTTGAAATAATCGAATCTCCAAACTTTTCTCGCAACAATTCAATTGTTTCATTTGCTGTGTGGCACGTAGCCACAATCGGCCAATGGCAAAAATATAGCTCTTAACGCGAGCTAAAATATTGCTCATGGGTGTCGTAGGCCGACTGGAAAGTGTTTTTTTTGGATTTAAAAAAATTGACTTAGCATCATTTTTAAATGTGAACGGAATTTATTTTTGCTCTAGCTCTTTAACGGTACGGTCAAGGTCGTAGGTCAACTGGAAAGGGTTTTTTTTTGGATTTAAAAAAATTGACTTAGCGCATGAAAAGTTGCAATTGGAGAACGATTATTTTGATAATAAAACTGAATGATTTGTAAACGTTGTTCTTGCGTATATCTCTCTATGATGCAATTTTAAACACTTCTGAATACAATGAAAAAACAAATGACAGATCATGACATATTACAAATGGCCGAAACGTCACTTCAAAATCATATCATCTCTATTGGGAAACGAGTTATCATAAAGGGGAATTTGTCACATTTGGAGGTCTTTTGTTTGACATAACTCGAGAACGACTAGTCCGATTTTGCTGCATCAAATTTAGAAAAATGAATAATTACAATTCGTCGGTGCGCCGATGAAAACTCCTATGTGTAATTTTTTTTATTGTCGAATTATAATGTCCTAGCGGTCATACGACTACTCACCAAAGCATTTTGCGCCATCTTCGCCGGCTCAGAAGTTACCTAAAACTCCTATGCGTTTCCCTCTATAGAAATGCTCCTACAAAAACTCCTTTGTGTTGTAGGCACAGCCTGTCCCAAGGGATAGAAGGTTGGCTTATGGTGTTTTCTTTTGTGCCAAAAAATGATACATTTTTTATGCCTTTCGCCCCAAAAATGCCTTTTTGTTTTCGATTGTAAAATAAATGCTGCACTATGAAAGGGTTTCGTTTTCTTTTGTGAAAAATGTCGCACTAGCAAGGGACAAAATTACAACATTTCAGCCCTGTATTTAATCGAAGGGGTGGACGCTGCCCTACAAAACAGATGTTTTTCGTCCGTGCGTGCTTTTTTATAATAAAGTTTGGTCAGATGCTTTATTTAGGCGGCGCCGTGGAGTATTCTTTGTTTTTAGTCTACTTTTAGTGAGTTAAAAGGCTACTTTTTGCATTTTTGTTATCGATTCTGACCATAAAAAATGCAGCAGTAAAAGAGGGTGTAGGCGACATTATTAAAATGCTGCTCTCTGACAGGGCAACATCTTTTATTAGAAAAGAAAACACCATTAGATTCACGCCAAAAACGGCTAATGAGGTTTTGTTCAGAATCATCCCCTCTATTCGACAAAGAATGGATCAAAATTGGATCTGCCTCCACTCGCGATTTATCGCGAAAACAGTACTTTTACTCAAAACAAACATAATAAAAACAAAATGTAATACAATTTCCTTTAAATATGTTTATTTCTAACGAGTTTTCCAATAGGGATGGTATGATTTTGAAGTGACATTTCGGCCATTTGTAATATGTCATGATCTGTCATTTGTTTTTCATTGTATTCAGTAGTGTTTACAATTTCATCATGGAGAGATATACGCAAGAACAACGTTTACAAATTATTCGGTTTTATTATCAAAAAAATTGTTCTCCACTTACAACTCTTCGTGCGCTAAGTCCATTTTTTTTTAAATCCAAAAAAAGCACTTTCCAGTCGACCAACGACGTTGACATTCATGAGAAATATTTTAGCTCTCGTTAAGAGCTATTTTTTTTCCATTGACCGATTCCCGATCCGACGTACCGTTAAGGAGCTAGAGCAAACATAAACTTTCCGTTCACATTTGAAAATTATGACAAATGAATTTTTTTTAAATAAAAAAACACTTTCAAGTCGACCGACGACCTTGACACCCATGAGCAATATTTTAGCTCTCGTTAAGAGCTATCTTTTTTGCCATTGACCGATAGTGGCTACGTGCCACACAGCAAATGAAACAATTGAATTGTTGCGAGGAAAGTTTGGAGATTCGATTATTTCAAGAAATTGTGATATTGAATGGCCTCCAAAAAGTTGTGATTTAACACCATTAGACTATTTCTTTTGGGGTTATTTGAAGTCATTGGCCTTTCGAAATAAACCAGACTCTCTACAAGCTTTACCAGTCAATATTGAGCGTGCCATTCATGACATATTCCATTGAATATAATATTACGTATACGCTGCATAGTCCCATGTGAGTGAATTCATTCGTTTTTAATGGGAAGCTTAAATATGTATATACATTTATTTAACTTTGCCTTTTCGTACGAGTTTATACAAAATTTTTATTTATTTTCTGTTATTCCTTAATGTTCCAAAAAAAGGTACTTTAAAAATTCTCTAGACAAAATATAACATTTACAAGAATTAAACAAAAATTTCGTTCGTCAAATAAGTGAAGTGAACAAATTTTGTTCACTTCATTGAAATGATTGTTGCAAAGAATGAATCGGAATCGCTTTCGTTGGTCGGTGGGCGTTGAAGGTGGCTAGATGACCTTCACCTGACAGTGCAACAATTTGTTAAACTAGTCCGCAGGACAATAATACTGACTGGAGCGTACCATGACACAAATGTTAATAGTCTGCTTTTGTGACTCTACAATGAACAACAATACAAACCATAACAAAATCAATATATATTTTGTTCGTATTAGCTTTGATTGCAAAGGTTGATTTTCGTATTCGTTAGTACGTTTTGGGGTTCAGTTCAGCTTCAGTCGATTGTATAGAGAGGTTTACATGTCATTCCATTGGTTGGATTGCTGGTGGTGCCTGTGTCGGTGCTGGAGAAGGGGTTGTATAACAATTATAGAAGAGAATCCTTGCCATTGTCATCGGGACATGAATGAGCCTGCATGAACAATAAACAACAAACGAACGAACAAATGTTCTTGGCTAATATACATAATGTAATATAATACTTTAATGGCATTATAATGATGACATGTAAGAGATACTATTGCTGAAAGGGGGCACACATACAAACACAACTACTATATGGCTCTTTATATAGAGTTACTTTGGGCATTAAGGTGATTCGTTAGGAAATCAGAGTGAAAACTAGTTAAACATACTTTAGAATACCCTCAACATGGAGGAGGGTCATACCAGGTGGTTCATCTAGTCGTTTATTTTATATGACCACCTCGGAACTGTGATTTGACGCACTAGACTTTTCTGTGGCGTATTGTGAAGGAACGATGTTATGCGAACAATCCATTAACGATTCAGGTCCTTAAGGCGTATATCGATTCAGTCATTCGTGAGACAGAGCAAGAAACCGCTTGTGTGACTTCAAAGTCAGTTGAGGCAGCCACATGGATGAAAGTTCAATAAATAATGTTAATGTTTGCATTTTCGAATAATCCAATAACACTACTTTACAACAATTTTGCCATTTTCCTAAGCACGAAACAATTACAAAAAAGTTTATTGTTGTTTTGTTGAAATACTTACTTGAGTGGTGTCTATCGAAACTGTAGTCAATTCTACCAAGAAATTTAAACTCGCTACCATTTTTATACCCTCTACCATAGGTATATTCATTTTGCCACTCCGTTTGTAAAACCTCAAATATTGATCTGAGACTCCATAAAGTATATATATTATTAATAGTCGTAAAATTCTAAGATGATTTCAGTCAGAATTTATTTTGGCTTTAGACCACATGTATCAGTTAAATTATGTTTGGTAGAACTGACTGCAGTTTCCATAGACACCATTGTATCATCTTCAGAGTTCAATAGCAATAATGTACGTCTTTAACTTAAATCAACTTGAAATACTTAATTGTGTGGTGTCTATCGCAACTGTAGTCAGGTCTACCAAGAAATTTAAACTCGCTACCATTTTTGTACCCTCCACCATGGGATGGAGGGCATAAACATTTTGTCACTTCGTTTGTAACACCTCAAATATTGATCTGAGACCCCATAAAGTATATATATTATTAATCGTCGTAAAATTCTAAGACGATTTAGCAAATGTCCGTCCATCCGTCTGTTGTAATCACGCTACAATCTATAATACTTGAGCTAGGTGGCTGAAATTTTGTACATATAAAGGGTTTTCCAATGGGGATGTTTGATTTTGAAGTGACGTTTCGGCTATTTGTAATATGTCGTTATCTGTCATTTGTTTTTCATTGTATTCAGCAAGAACAACGTTTACAAATTATTCAGTTTTATTATCAAAATAATCGTTCTCTAATTGCAAAATTTAAATAAAAAAAACACTTTCCAGTCAACCTACGGCCTTGACACCCATGGGCAATATTTTAGCTCTCGTTAAGAGCTATGTTTATGCCATTGACCGATCTCCGATCTGACGTACCATTAAGGAGCTAAAGCAAAAATAAACTTTCCGTTCACATTTGAAAATTATGCTAAGTTCATTTTTTGAAATAAAAAAAATAAACACTTTCCAGTCGACCTATGACCTTAACACCCATGAGCAATATTTTAGATCTCTTTAAGAGCTATACCTTTGCCATTGACCGATTGTGGCTACGTGCCACACAGCAAATGAAACAATTGAATTGTTGCGAGAAAAGTTTGGAGGTTCGATTATTTCAAGAAATTGTGATACTAAATGGCCTCCAAGAAGTTGTGATTTAACACCATTGTGGGATTATTTGAATTCATTTGACTTTCGAAATAAACCAGACTCTCTTCAAGCTTTATTGAAAGTGCCATTTATGACATACTGAACGTGCCATTCATGACATACGACTTGATTTAGTGGAAAAAGTGCTCAAAAATTGGGTTCATCGAATTCGTGCCTGCAGAAGAAGTCGTGAAGACTTCACATTAAATAAAAACTTTTGAATTTCCTTAACAATAAGTGTGTGTTTTTTTAAGAAATCATATCACTCTTATTGGAAAACCCTGTATAACATTTGAAGTCAATAGGTCACTCCTTTGGAGAGTTTTCTTGCGATCTAGACGGATGGACGGACATAGCGCAAATTACTTCAAATGCACTAAAATCGAGTTCTCCTCCTTCGATTTGTTAGACTTTATTTCGTAGCAAATGATATAACTAAATATAATAAATATAGGGTGATCTAAGTAAAGATACGTTTTTCAATAGCCTTTTTTTGACAGATCACGTGTGAGTCGTGTCGTGCTGTCATGTTATTTTTTGTTAAGTATTGTTTGGCATTTCATCATGGAAAGACTTATGCCTGAACAACGTTTACAAATTATTCACGACCTTGACACCCATGAGTAATATTTTAGCTCTCGTTAAGAGCTATCTTTTTCCCATTGACTGATTCCCGATCCGACGTACCGGAATCATCGGTCCATATTTCTTCAAAAAGATGCCGGTGACAACGTAACCGTCAATGGCGACCGTTATCGTGCCATGATAACCGACTATTTGATGCCTGAAATTGGAGCTCGTGATCTCGGCAACATTTGGTTTCAACAAGATGGCTCCACTTCCCACATATCGCATCAATCAATGGATAATTTCACGTTTTGGGCCGGTCGATTGGCCACCAAGATCGTGTGATATCACTCCCTTAGACTTTTTCCTGTGGGGATATGTAAAGTCTAAAGTTTATGCGGACAAACCCGCTTCGATTCAGGCCTTTGAGCAAAACATCACGCGTGTCATTCGCCAGTTACCAGTCGAAATGCTCGAACGTGTCATCGAAAATTGGACTCAACGGATGGAACATCTGAGGCATAGCCGCGGCCAACATTTGTTAGACATAATCTTCAAAAAATAAATGCCAAAGAATGTTCTTTCAAATGATAGTAAACATTCCCCATTCAATTTGAATTTTCTGTGATTTTTTTCTTTAAAAAAGTAGGGAACCTCGAAATGAATCACGCTATATAATAATATAAATCATATAACATCATCAAAGAGTTTTGTTAACTTAGACCACATTCAAATTCATAGTATTATAGAGAAATCGTTTTAAAATTTACATTAACATTTTGCAATAGATTATTTTGCTTTGCAAATTGTTTGCATATATCGCGTGTTTTTTTTAGGGGTATAGAACTTCGAATTGAAATAAAACACAAGAAAATCGTTTTAAGGTCCATCAATTTGGCTTTATTGGAAGGATAATTTTATGCCATTAATGTTTAAATATGATTTCGGGCATGTGGCCGCCGCGGCTGGCTCGAATAAAGCCAATTCTACAGGTCCAATTTTCAACCACTTTTTCGATCATATGGGGCCGCATGTCGGAAATAACGCCACGAATGTTGGCTTCCAATTCCCCTAACGTTTCTGGTTTGTTGGCGTAGACGAGCGGCTTCACATATCCCCAAAGAAAATAATCCAATGGTGTCAAATCACACGATCTTGGTGGCCAATTGACAGGTCCATTCCGCGAAATTATGCGCTCATCGAATGTTTCCTTCAATAAATCGATTGTGACGTGCGCTGTGTGGCATGTAGCGCCGTCTTGTTGGAACCACAACTCATCCACATTCATGCCATCCAATTCGGGAACAAAATAGTCGGTTATCATGGCTCTATACCGGTCTCCATTAGCTCTCCACAGCTCCAATTGCTGTGCACGGTGGCGAATCGATTCATTCGGGTCCTCTTCAACACTTTGCTCTACAGCGGCAATTGTTTCTTCGGTGCGCACTGTTCGACGTCTCTGCGGATGCGTATTATCACATAGAGTAAACGTAGTGCGAAAACGATCCATGGTTAACCGAATTAATTGCTCTGATGGACGATTATGTCGACCATAAAATGGACGGAGCTTGCGGTAAACTTCGCGAACTGAACCATTATTTTCGAAATAAATTTGCACGATTTGCAAGCGTTGTTCTTTTGTCAACCTGTTCATGATGAAATGGCAAACCAAACTGAACATAAATGACACTAGAGTTGCCAGATTTGACCACAAAATGCCAGTTTTATCTCTATTCGAAAAACAAAGCTGTAAAAAAAAACACCCTTTATATTATATTTGAAGAAGTTGTAGAAAATAAATCGCCAGAGCTTCGCCATCACCAAATAAACTGAAATGACCTTGAACAGGTTTCAGATTTGAATTTGGCAGTTGCCAAAGCTACAACACTCCATCCACTCCAATTGGTGTTTGAAAGAATACAATGTATCTTTATACCCTCACTTTAGTGTGACGAGGGTATATATCATTTGCTACGGAAAAAAGTGTAACACATCGAAGGAGTGATCTAAGACCCTAAGTATGTTCGGAGGAAATCCGTTTTGGGTCATTTTAAGTCGAATGAGCAATGTCCGTCCGTCTGTCTGTCTGTCTGTCTGTCTGTCTGTCTGTGTGTCTGCTGGCTGGTGCGCACGATAACTCTCGAAGGGATTAACCGATTGACTTCAAATTTGGTATGTGGTAATATTTTGATCTATCTCCGGATGAGTTCGAAAATGGGCCATATTGGTCTACTCCTTCTGGTACCTCCCACACAAAGGGTTAAAATTTAGTGAAATATTGATTCTTTAATAACTTCTATACTACTTATTCGAATCTTTTGAAATTCTGCACATAATATTAGTATATTAGTCGCTATTAACTCGAGAAAAATGAGTGAAGTTGGCATGCCCCTTTTGGTACCTCCCACACAAATGGACCATTTTGCATCAAAATTTAACTGCTTATAACGTTAATACAAGTGCATAAAAATGCTTGAAATTTTCTACAGTATAATGTTTTTGTAGCGCCAATAGTTCGGTAAAAAATGGGCGTTATTGTACAGCCCCTTTTGGTACCTCCCACACAAATGGACCGTTTCGTACCAAAAGTAAACGGCTTGTAACTTTAATACCAGTGCATACAAATACTTGAAATTTTGTACAGTGTAATGCTGTTATAGTGCCTATAGTCCTGTAAAAAGTGGGCGTTATCACCCCGCCCCTTTTTGTACCTCCCACACAAAATGACCAAATCATACCAAAATTACATAGCTCGTAACTTTAATATACCAGTGCACATAAACGCTTATAGTTCAGCACAATGCAATGTATTTAAGAATGTACTGTTTACCGAAAAATATGTGTATTTGGAAAACCCCTTCTGGTACCTCCCACACAAATTGACAGATTTATTGGTGTAATGTTATATATTACATTACTCACAAAGTGAGGGTATACCTTAGTCGGTTTACCCGACTGAAACTTTCTTACTTGTTTTGTTTAATTTTCTATATGACTTGGCAATGCAAAGCAAAGCAATCACATAAAACATTATGAGGGGCAATATTGCCCCACTGCCCTTCGCCCCTACAAACTACTCTATGAACAATAGGTACTTGTTAATGTGGAATTTCCTTTAAACTTTTGTTTCGAACAAGTTGGCTGCACTCTTCTCCTGCTCTTGGACTGTCTGAGTTATCTATCTTTCTCTCTCATACTCTCCCGGTTGTTACCCATAATAAAATTTGTACACTTTTATAAATATTTAATAAGGATTTTTTTGCTCAAAATGACAAAGAAAAGAATACATACAAACATACATACATATATAAAATAAAATGAAAATAAAGAATATTCCATTTGGCAAGTGAAATTGAATATAACCCCTCTCTCGCACATCGAACATGACATGAATTCTAAATGACAGCTTAGGAGTTTGCAACAAAAACAACAACCAAACAAACAAACAAATGCAAACAGAGGCAAAACCAAAAAAAGACCAATCAAGTCCAAGCAAAACAAGCGGCAAGTTCAAGCTCAACCAAAATGGCCAGTCAGCCAGCCAGCCAGCATTGAAACGAGGAGTGACTGATACTCCCAAAAAAAATGAAAAAAACCGTCCTCTTCGCCCTTCCCTCTCCGCACAATCTCTATATTTACTGGCAGTTTGAGGACGAATAAGTGTCTGTGAAAAATGTTCCACAAATATTTTTGCATTCATGATGCTTTGCTACACATGCCGCCGCCGCCACCGCCATCACGATCTTAATACCAAACTGGGAAAGAGGTGAAGAGAGCGAGTGAGAGGAAAAAACGAAATCGTTAAAAAACCTCCTGGTGGTATTTGTTATACTATTTGTTCAGAAACACACGACACGACGCATTTGCTGTGTGTGTCAAAAACAAATGTTGAGCCTTGAGAGTAAAATACACAAACATTGCCGTCAAACGAGGAGAGGACATCGTCAACGAGACCGTACGGGGAAAAGTAAAATGTCTTCAACAAATATGTATCTTCGTATTCGGGTAAGTAAGGGTATATTTGTGTGTGTGTGTGTGAGTTCAGCGAAGACACGTAGAAGAAATACAACATCGTCGATGACGTCGTACATGTTTATTGGCTAAATTGACCACTTTTTGCCATCAACATTATTTTGTTGGGATTTTTTCTCGACTGAAGGGCTGTACAGTGGTTGCAAAGGCGATTTTTGCTCTCTTGATATACATAGCTTATATGCTTAAATGTTTAAAAGCCAAAACAAAGCCCGAATCAAATGATTCCAACTTAAATTATAAAATGTCAAATCATTAATTAGTTACACTAATCACCATATTTTTCATGCATTATGCCCTTTAATTGAACCTGAAAGTTGTTATTTTCACACAACATTTTATTATGCAGAGACTTTGAATATCGAAAAAATATTAAAAAATATGACAACGACAGCATTTATGCGGAAGCGTCTCGAAAAATAGTTGAATTGCGGTGCCCCTCATAACTCGATACCGGATCATCAGAAATGGAAAAAAAAATAAATTTATTTAGTTAAAAAATCGTTATAGACAGGTAACGCTGTCGAATTTTTTTCGAAATTTAAAATTTTCAATTTTAAAATTAAATTATGTAAAGAAATAGTGTTAAAAATTTGAAAAGGATGGGTTCAGTAGTTTTTGAGTTATGTGGGGCACCGTCTTTGAAAACATGAGTAGTGGGAAAAAACGCTTTAAAGTATTTCTGATGTACTGAGTCACATATGAGGCACGGTTGCAAAACTAACGAGGATACAGCAGTCTGTATCTTTGTCAGTTTTGGTCCTCAAATTTTTACACAATATTCTTAAAAGGTTCTCTATTCAGAAACAAAATTAAAAAAATTAAAAACTTTTTGTGCCCGAGACAAATTAAATAAACACATTTTTCATATTTTTTATTTTGACCATTTTGTTTGGGAGGTCTCCAAAAGGGGTGTTGCAATAGTGCCCATTTTATCCCCTCACCTTAGAGAGGAGGGTATATATTAGGGCGGGTCGATTTAAAAATCGCCGATTGCTCAGTGAAAATCGTATTCTAGGGATCAAAATAAGAAACTTTGCCGATGGAACCATACCTCTAAAACGAATTCTGATGTCCCGGAAAAAATCCCACTTTGACCCATTTAGAGTGCTCCAATCGAGTTCAAATGTATGACCGACCCCCACTCAGTGAAGTGCTCAGTGAAAATCATATTCTAGGGATCAAAATAAGAAACTTTGCCGAAGGAACCATACCTCTAAAACGAATTCTGATGTCCCGGAAAAAATCCCACTTTGGCCCATTTAGAGTTCTCCAAACGAGTCCAAATGTATGGAACCCCCAGGGGGTTCCAGGGGGTGTGCCACTGGCATGGGTAGGTCGGGCCTCCAAAGTTAGTGGGGGTCGGTCATACATTTGGACTCGATTGGAGCACTCTAAATGGGTCAAAGTGGGATTTTTCAAAATTTGCCCCTACCCAAAAGTTCGACCCAAATTCCGGGACATCAGAATACGTTTTAGAGGTATGGTTCCTTCGGCAAAGTTTCTTATTTTGATCCCAAGAATACGATTTTCACTGAGCAATGGCGATTTTTTTTGGCTCCCCACAAATCGACCCGGCCTAGTATATATCATTTGCTACGAGCCAAAACTGTAACACATCGAAGGAGTGACCAAGACCCTAAGAATGTTCGGCGGGTATCCGTTTTATGTCGTCTTAAGTCGAATGAGAAATGTCCGTCCGTCCGTATGTCTGTCTGTCTGTCTATCTGGCTGGTGCGCACGATAACTTTCGAAAGGAGTAACCCATTACTTCAAATTTGGTATGTGGTAATATTCTATCTCTAATATTCTATTCTAATCTTCTATCTCCAGCCAAGTTCAAAAATGGGCGATATTGGTCCACTCCTTCTAGTACCTCCCCCACAAAGGGTTAACATTTAGTGAAATATTGATTATTTAATAACTCCTATGCTACTTATTTGAATCCTCTGAAATTCTACACATAGTGTTAGTTTATTAGTCACTATTACCTCGAGAAAAATGGGCGAAGTTGCCACGCTCATTTTGGTACCTCTCACACAAATGGACCATTTTATACCAACAGTTACCAGCATATAACTTTAATACCAGTGCATAAAAATGTGTACAGTGTAATGCTTTTATAGTACCTAAAGTCCAGAGAAAAATGGGCGTTATTGGCACGCCCCTTTTGGTACCTTTCACACAAATGGACCTTTTTGTACCAAAAGTTAAAAACCTTTTACTTCGAACCAGTGTATATAAATACTTTAAATTTCGTACAGTGCAATGCTTTTATAGTACCTAGAATCTAGAGAAAAGTGGCCGTAATTGGCACACCCCTTTTGGTACCTCCCACACAAATGGACCATTTTACACCAAAAGTTAACAGCTTATAACTTTAATACCAGTGCATAGAAATGCTTGAAATTTTTTACAGTGTAATGCTTTTATAGTACCAGAGAAAAGTGAACATTATTGACACGCGCTATTTGGTACCTCCCACACCATTTTGTACCAAATGTAAACATATTTTAACTTTAATACCAGAACATACTTTAAAGTTATTAAATGCAATTTAAATTGACCATAATTTAATTAAAACAAAAAAAAAATAATTTGCGAATATATTTTTGGGACTCAAGGTGAGGGGATTTATAAGTCGGTTTACCCGACTGAACTTTCTTACTTGTTTAATATACTATAGATAAAGCATTACACAATTTTACAAATATTTGTAACGGATTTTCCAATAGGGATGATATGATTTTGAAGTGACGATTCGGCCATTTGTGATATGTCATAATCTGTCATTTGTTTTTCATTGTATTCGGTAGTGTTTACAATTTCATCATGGAGAGATATACGCAAGAACAACGTTTACAAATTATTCAGTTTTATTATCAAAATACCCGTTCTCCAATTGCAACTTTTCGTTCACTGAGTCAATTTTTTTCTTAAATCCAAAAAAATGCTTTCCTGTCGTCCTACGACCTTGACACCCATGAGCAATATTTTAGCTCTCGTTAAGAGCTATCTTTTTGCCATTGATCCCGATCCGACGTACCGTTAAGGAGCTAGAGAAAAAAACTTTCCGTTCACATTTGAAAATGAAGCGAAGTCCTTTTTTTCTAAAATCAAAAAAAAAAACTTTCCAGTCGACCTACGACCTCGACACCCATGAGCAATATTTTACCTCTCGTTACGAGCTATCTTTTTGCCATTGACCGATTGCGGCTACGTGCCACACAGCAAATGAAACAATTGAATTGTTGCGAGAAAAGTTTGGAGATTCGATTATTTCAAGATATTGCGATATAATGGCCTCCAAGAAGTTGTGATTTAGGGCCTGTTTCTGTAACTTTTTTTCCATTCGTCTACGGCGAACGATCAAAAATCACTCAATTATTCCGAGAAATCTATAAGTCACAGCAGTTTATAATTTGTTGTGTCTATAGAAGAGCACGTAAAAAGCTCGTACCTAAAATATTTATAACCTGCGTTTTATAGAATTCAAGTAATAGTTGAGAGATTTTTGATCGTTATCCGTAAACGAACGAAAATAAGTTACAGAAACAGGCCCTAAACAGCATTAGACTATTTCTTGTGGGGTTATTTGAAGTCATTGGAAATAAACCAACTGTATTCAAGCTTTACAAGTCAATATTGAACGTGCCTTTCATGACATACGACTTGATTTAGTGGAAAAAGTGCTCGAAAATTGGGTTCATCGAATTCGTTCCTGCAGAAGAACTCGTGGAGGCCATTTGAATGACGTTTTATTTAGAACTTAATTGTATCGATTGTACTTCACATTAAATAAAAAAACTTTTGAATTTCCTTAACAATAAGTGTTTTTTTTCAAAGAAATCATATCACTCTTATTGGAAAACCCTGTACTAAAAGCAATTTTGTCCAGTGTTTTCGATAGCTTCATCTTCAACACTTTCAGGAAATACAAGAATTTGCAAAAATAGTTTGGTTTTTTTTTTGCGAAATTAAAACTTGTTTTGAAATTTTTTTTAAAAAATAAGAACATTTTAGATTTTTTTTGCTCAAAAGAAAGCATAGGTCATTTCCTTTAATAGCTTTGAGGTCTATTACAAAATTATTGAAATTTTCTCAAATATGGGATTATTTGATATAGCTGGTAAGATATCTATGATCTATGGTGAAATGAAAAAAATATTTTAGAAGAACATGAAGTTTACTTAATTTAGAATTATTTTAAGCTTTCTGAAAAAATTACGAAGTTCCCTACTTTTTTTACGAAGTTCCCTACTTTTTTTTAAAGAAAAAAACACAGAAAATTCAAATTGAATGGGGAATGTTTATTATCATTTGAAAGAACATTCTTTGGCATTTATTTTTTGAAGATTAAGTCTATGAAATGTTGGCCACGGCTAGCTCTCAGATAGTCCATCCGTTGAGTCCAATTTGCAATGACTCGATTATGTTGACCATAAGTTGAGCGAAGTGCACGAAACACATTCCTCACAGAACGTGAATTTTCGTAATAAAGTTGAACGATTTGTAAACGTTGTTCAGGCGTAAGTCTTTCCATGATGAAATGCCAAACAATACTTAACAAAAATAACATGACATCTGTCAAAAAAGGCTATTGAAAAAAGTATCTCTACTTGGATCACCCGTTATAAATGGTTTTTCAGTTTTGCTAAAATATATGGTTGAACCTCTATTTTTTTTTAGATGTTAATCATTTCTTTAAAAGTTTATCTTTTAGACCAGAAAATTCTTAAAGTAAATTAGCTATGCTTTCTTTTGAGCAAAAAAAAAAACAAAAATAAAAAAGTTTTTTTTTCAAAAAATTTGTTTTGTCAAAAAAAATCAAAAAAGTGTTCATTTCACTAAAAAAAAATATTTTTGCGATTTCTTAAATTTCGTGCTAGTTTCATCCCGATCAGAAGGCATCAATGACAATTGAATACTATAGACGTCGCATGGAGTTTGGCAATTCGTTTAGTATGTCTGCATATTGAAGATGGCGCTTTGTCTGGCTAAACTCTAAAGATTTGAGACGCTGTCGAAGATCATCTTTTTATACAAAATTGTCTTGTAAATAGTTGTTAGTTTTCGAAAATCAAACGTTGTTTAAGAAATTGGGATTTTCTATTCGCTTATCTCTTGCGCCCTAATGTCACGTATAAAGGAATTGTTTATTGTGTTTCATTTTAACACTACTGAAATCAAACACAAATAGAATAAGAAGACATATCTTCAGGCCGAAACGTCAAAATCTACCGGGAACGCAACGACAATTGAATACTATAGACGTCGCATGGAGTTTGGCAACTCATTTAGTATGTCTGCATATTGAAGATGGCGCTTTGTCTGGCTAAGCTGTAAGGAGAGTGTTCTACAAAGAGAGGATAGATACTTTAATTTTTATGCAAAGAGCGAAAAGATTTTCATCATTAATTTTATTATATTGCAACTTCAAAACATTCAACAACAAAACAAACTGAAAAACTCACTCAGAAATTATCTGAGAGTACAAAAAAGTCTACATGTTTTGACAGAGAGATAATTGAGAGAGGAATTTGAGAGTGAGAGAAAGGCTGCTCGGACGCCACCTGGCGGATGAAGTCTGTAAATACCATGCGACGTCTATAGTATTAGATTGTCATAGAAAGCATCGCTTTTAAAAATTGACTCACTTGGCACGAAGTCCCCCCTGTTCTTAAATTGTAATCTAACAGTTTTTAAAAATTTGTTTAACAGTTTGAAAACATATTATTATTACATACCTTTTGGAGCATAAGCGGGACAAAAGTTACCTGTAATAAGAGAAAAAAACATTTTAATTACACTATGCAACGAAAATTTATTTTGTGTCCTAGAAATAAACGTTTTTTTGTAGATTGAGGCATACTATTCTATCAAATCAAAACCAAAAATTTATTGAAAAGTTTTTTTTATATTCCACCTTTCATGGAATGTACCTTTAGTATTTTCACTATATTTTTTGAAGTATAAGCCCGATAGAGCCGGGATACAAGTTATGTTTAGGGCAATTTTGATGGCTAAAGATGTTTGAAATATATCTTTCACGCAGAAACAGTTGTTAAAAAAAATAGAAAAATGTTGAATTTTTCAAAAATCATAATTTTTTCTGGCACGAAAAAATCTTAAACAAATAGAAAAAATATTTTACCCCATTTTTTAAAAGCCAGCATCAATCCTAACGAAGAAATCAAGGCCAACTTGCGGAAATCTGTGCTTTTTGGGAATAACCGCCTATGTTAGAAATTTTGTTCAATTTTTGGTGACTTTATACAACACTCAACTATACACATTTAGTATCAAATGTACTGCGATTGATTTGACTTATATGATCTAAAAAAGTCTACTTTAAATCAGATTTTTTTTGAGAAAAATTAAGATTTTTGACTCAATAAGTTATCATATTGTAAAAAACACTGTATTCAATGAGATTTCTTTGCTGTTGGCAGGCATTATATTCTCCATGTAGCTTTTGGTAAGATTGGGAAGATGTGTCAGTCACAACCAATTTCTGTGGGAGCTGACGTGATGGCGGCGGTGGCAGTGGTAGTCGCAGTGGCTTCATCTCAAGTGCAAATATTCATTCTTAAGATTCTATCACAAAACACACTCAACATGTACAAGTGGCAGCTTAAATATTTTATGGGATATGCCTAGAACACTCTTGCCCCATCCCCCATTCCCCAACACCCACACCCCTCGCTACAGTTCCTATGCGTTGTTTTTTCCTCACGGCTTTAGTTTTATTGGGAATTTGTTATTTTTTTATTTGTAATGCGTAAAATTGTTTTTCCCTCATCGTCGGCGTTGTCGTCCTAGTCCTATCTATCATTAAAAAAAGGACAGTTTGAAAGAAAATTAAGAATTTCATTTCATTGGTAACGTATTTGTTATTTCGTTGTCGTTGTTTTTTTCTCTCAATGCTTCTTCAAGGAATAGGACAACAAAAGCCGTTCTTTCCATTTCCCTTCCCCTTCCCACGGAACGGTGACAGCAGGCTGGGACAACATAAAATTTCGTGACGGCAGTCTTGTGGAGAGTCAAGCAAAGGAAATGCGTGCGTGCGTGCTTGTCCAGTCAGGCTTTCCCCGGCACGACCAGCATTTTACATGTTTTGTCACTTGCTAATGCCATCATGATTAACTGTCTTTTCGGAAGAGAAGTAAACACAATTTGTTTCGCCGTCCCTACCTCCAACTCACCCCCACGACGCTTGCTGGTCGGGGGAATTAATGTTTCCATCCATCCATCCATACTGCACACATCCTGCTGAGAGATGCTTGTCGCTTCCAGAGAAATAAGCCATTCGTCGGGCGATTGATTGATATTGCCCGGGACAATTTGAAACAATTTTCTAATTGAATACAGTTTCGTGCAAAAATTCGAGTGGTTCGTTTTGATTAATTGTAGGTCGTCGTATATCTTTCTAATGTTATTTTATTTATTTTAAAATAGTTTCATGCTACACATTCGTTAATAAAATCGATAGTGTTTATAGGAAAATTAATAAATAAATAATATATCGCGGAGCAAATCTACTTTAGTAAAAGTGGTCCATTTTTTTTTCTTAGGGGTAGGGGACCTTATTTGGAGAAAAAAAAATTAAATAAAATTTTTGGCGGCGGGCCTTATTTTCCGAGTTATGGGGCCTACACATTTCTTAATTTATAGTAGAATATGACGATTTATTGTACAACATTTACAAAATCGTTAAGATTTATTGTACAACTTGCAAACGAAACTCGAAATGTGTATCATTGATAAAGATAAAATACGTGCAACACTGGTACGAATAACGGGGAAACGCATTTTTCGGCATTTTAACAAGTGACGCGGTAGTAAAAAGTAACCAAAAATGGAAATAACGCGTTCCACCGAAATTTATGGGTTGTTCAACAACAATATAAGGGGACCTGTTCCTGTGGAAGTAATTCCCATTCTACAAAGTTGGGGATCGCGCGATTTTTTTAAAATAATTTTTCATTTATTCTGAGACGTATTATTTGGTGTTCTTGATAGTAGAAAGTGCCGCAGGCAAAAAATTATTTTTAAAAAAGTCGCGCGTTTTTTTTTTTAAATAATTTTTCATTTATTGTGAGATGTATTATTTGGTGTTCTTGATAGTAGAAAGCGCCGTAGGCAAAAAATTATTATTAAAAAAGTCGCGCGTTTTTTTTTAAATAATTTTTCATTTATTGTGAGATGTATTATTTGGTGTTCTTGATAGTAGGCGTAGGCGAAAAATTATTTAAAAAAATCGCGCGATTTTTTTAAAATAATTTTTTAATTTTTTCTTCAATTTTATTTCTTTTCTTTTTTATTTTTTCTTTAATTTTATTTCTTTCCTTTGACACCGACATTGTCCTGATCCGATGAAAAATAGGGAAAATATTGAAGAATATGTCTCCAGAATTTCGGGGGCCCGTAACTGGGAAAATATGGGTCGCCGCCAAAAAAATTATTTTTTATTCAGAATCAAATTAGCTACCTATGTTGTAAATTTTGGCCTGATGCGATGAAAAATAGGGAAGATATTGAAGAATATGTCTTCAAAATTTCGGGGGCCCGTAACTCGAAAAATAAGGGTCACCGCCAAAAAAATATTTTTTATTTTTTATTCAGAATCAAAAGTTCTACCTCTGTTGTAAATTTTGGCCTGATCCGATGAAAAATAGGGAAAATATTGAAGAATATGTCTCCAAAATTTCGGGGGCCCGTAACTCGGAAAATATGGGTCGCCGCCAAAAAAAATATTTTTTCTTTTTTATTCAGAATCAAAAGTTCTACCTATGTTGTAAATTTTGATCGAATTAGTTCACTTGTGCTAAACTAGATTTAAGCCGAATTTTGTCCATAAATGTCCATAAATTAATCGCAGCGAAATTTGGTCTATAAGTAAAAAACCATATTTCGGATTATTCAAGCGTTTTTTAACATCATATTTCATGTTACTTATCTTTTTATACGGACTTAAAGATACACATCTTGGCTATTTTCAATTTTGAGTTATGTCACTCTTGAAGTGAGTGAGCGATATGAAGGTAACATTAGATTAATATCTAGTCTAATGTTCCATTAAAAAAACTAAAGTTGGATCAATTTAAAAATTTTTTGATCGGTTAACTATTTCTGTGATTTTCCCATATTTATACAGGGTGTTTTTTAGACGTGTGGTTTTCAATCTGGCAATACTTTTTTCGGAATTGGTCTCTTCGACAGCTGTCACTTGATTTATGCTCAGTTTGGTTTGCCATTTCAATAGACTTACTCCGAAACAACATTTGCAAAATCGAAAATTCTACCAAATGCTGCAAAAAGTGTTCGAAAATTGGGCCTCTCCACTTGGGCCTCAGCCACGGCGTCAACTTGCCCGACATAATTTTTAAAACATAATGGCAAACCCTTATCTTTATAATAAAGCCAAATTCTTGGCCATAACATTTCATTATGTATATGCGTTTTATTTCTTCTTGAAAACCACACGTCTAAAAAACATCCTGTATTTGTCTTAAAGGAAACTTCCTGACGAATATTTTTGAAAAAATAATGAGTCACAAATTGTTACTAATATTGTTACCACTCTTCTCCAAATTAATTTTTTTACGAAAATTTAAAAACATGATCATAGTTTCGACAAAGCTAGAATTAAACCAGTAAGGAAAGGCTAATGTCGGGCGGGCCGACTATATAATACCCTACACCACTCTCGTAATATTGAATAACTCTGATATATAAATTTTGTAATTCATGTATAAATTGTTTACATAAATTTACTTTTGGGACATTTTATACTTAAATAATACCCTGTACCACAGTGTGGTGTAGGGTATAAAAACGATTGGATCTAAAGAGCCAAATCGGATGAAACATATATATGAGAGCTATAGCTAAATCTTTACCGATTTTCTTCAAATTCGGTAGTGTTGGTTCATGGATCAAGAAACTCTACCATTCTAAATTTCAAAATGATTGGATGTAAAATATAGCTTTTAAAGGACTAAAGAGCCAAATCGGATGAAACATATATATGGGAGCTATAGCTAAATCTTTACCGATTTTCTTCAAATTCGGTAGTGTTGGTTCATGGATTAAGAAACTCTACCATTCTAAATTTCAAAACGATTGGATGTAAAATACAGCTTTTATAGGACTAAAGGGCCAAATCGGACGAAACATATATATGGGAGCTATAGCTAAATCTTAACCGATTTTCTTCAAATTCGGCAATGTTGGTTCATGGATCAAGAAACTCTACCATTCTAAATTTCAAAATGATTGGATGTAAAATACAGCTTCTACAGGACTAAAGAGCAAAATCGGACGAAACATATATATGGGAGGTATAGCTAAATCTTAACCGATTTTTTTCAAATTCGGTAGTGTTGGTTCATGGATCAAGAAACTCTAACATTCTAAATTTCAAAACGATTGGATGTAAAGTACAGCTTCTATAGGACTAAAGGGCCAAATCGGGCGAAAGATATATATGGGAGCTATATCTAAATCTGAACCGATTTCAACCAAATTCAATAGCGATCTTAACAGCCGCGAAATACTCTAAACTGCAAAATTTCAGAACGATCGGAGTGAAATTGCGACCTGTAGTCGACGAACAACTTTACATGGACAGACGGACGGACGGACAGACATTGTTAAATCGACTCAGCTAGTGATTCTGAGTCGATCGGTATACTTTAAGGTGGGTCTATCTGTGTTATTTTCAGGTGTTACAAACATCTGCCGTGAAACAAACTTATAATACCCTGTACCACAGTGTGGTGTAGGGTATAATTATACGAGTATACATATGTATACATGTTTAACAAGATTGGCAGCTCGCTAAGATGGAAAAAATCGTCAGTGCACAACAGGGATGGAAAATGAGATTTCTCAAACAGTACTAAAATGGTACTTTTTAAACTGAAAAGGTATTTTTTCATTTATAATAAAGGGTTTTCCAACAAGAGGTGTTATTTTGAATCACTCGGTAACTGTCACTTTTGAAGCTTTTTTTTGACATTTGACAAGTAGAAATTACGCCTTTACTAAAACTGGAACGATACACGATCATCGAACGATACAAAACGATCAAAAAACGATCGAACTTTTGTTCGATACGAACGATACAAAATCATCTTGACTTATGAGTCCCATTTCCACCTCGGTGGCTACGTCAACAAGCCAAATTGTCGCATCTGGGGCTGGGAAAACCCTAGAGTTATTGTTGAGAAGCCTCTCCATCCTCAACGTGTGACTGTTTGGTGCGGTTTATGGTCCGGCGGTGTCATTGGACCTTACTTTTTCGAAAATGAGGTTGGATCAACAGTTACGGTGAATGGATTGCGCTATCGAGACATGAGTAATGATTTTTTATGGTCGGAGTTGGATGGTATTGATGTGGACTACGTTTGCTTTCAACAAGATGGCGCTACGTGCCACACAAGCAACGAAACCATTGCTCTGTTACGGGAAAAGTTTCCGGACCGTGTTATCTCTCGAAGAGGTGATCACAATTGGCCACCGAGATCTTGTGATTTAACACCTTGCGACTTCTTCCTTTGGAGCCAGGTGAAAGATAAGGTCCACGCCAACAGCCCAGCGTCGATTCAAGACCTCAAAGATAGAATTCGTGAGGCTATCGATGACATAGGGCAGCCACTGTGCGATTTGGTTATGGAAAATTTCATGAAAAGGATATGGTTCTGTAAGCGTGGTCGTGGTCATTTGGCTGATGATGTTTTTCATTATTAAGGGCATACCTTCGCCTTTATTACGAAACTAGCTGGACCCGGTCCACTTCGTTGCCCCAGATTTCAGATTTCCGATCCAGCCCATTATTTGGCAAATTACGTAGACTGCCATCACATGCATATGGCAAATGTGTGCATGTGTAGTTTAGGCGTTATGCTGGAACAAACACATAAACAGACAGACAAACAAACGATTTGCCACGCCCACATCTTCCCCGCCCACTTTTTGCAAAAAAAATTTCCAAAACCATCTCAGACAAAATAGCTTTCAAACAAAAAAAATTTTAAATCGGTCCAGTAGTTTAAGCGTCTATAAAACACATACATACATACATACATACAAACATGTTTCCATTTTTATATATAGAATAAACATCCGATCATTTATCTCAAAAAATTGCATTTTTCTTTGAATACCAAAATAACACCTCTTGGTGGAAAACCCTTTATTAATGTAATGCAAATATATTGAAATCGATGAATTATTAATGGGAAATATTTAATGATATAAATGACTTGATTTTGCTCCATAACTATAAAAACTTATATAATAAGGCATCATTAAATAGACTTGAGCGCCCCAGTAGGCAAGTTGGTAGCGTACTCGCCTATGAGTTTGGGGGTCGTGGGTTCGATTCCCACCAGAGGCTCTGGTCTGTCGCTGCAAACATTTAGCCATATGGTCTTTGTAACCCGGCCTTTCCCCGGACCTTAAAATTAGAATATAAATTTACTTTGTATTGTAATTCATATAAATAAATAAATAAATAAATAAATACACTTTCCACTTATAGCAATTCCCTAAAATAATTTCATAGAATTATGAAATTTTCAATGCTATTCTTTTCTGAAAGAAAACATAAATTCCCAAAAAATCGAATAACTTCTTCAAAAAGCATATTCATTTGATATAAGTAAAGAAATTTAAAATAAACAAATTTTCAGAAAATTCGTCAATGAAAAATATGGCGCCCAGAAGTTGGGCACCAGAAAAATGCACTCAATATTTAAAAAATAAGCCCAAAAAAAACGGACAAAAAAATTAAATGAAGCCCCCAAAAAAAAATTGTTTGACATGTTATAATTTTCATAAAATATTTGGTTGCATTTTCATTGGGTCCACATTTATTCCGCCGAAAATTATATAATTTTCGTGAATATATTTTTTTAAAAGCTTTAAAAAATGTACTTCGATAGAAAACGTACGTGTTGTTTGTGTTTCAGGAAATTAAATTTCGTTTGATTCTTATTGAATTCAAAATATGTAGGTGTTTCTATAAGGACATATATTGGATTTACATCTGATGAAAGAATAGATGGAGTAAAATGCTATTAAAATGGCCGTGGGGGTACTTCGGTACATTTGCAAGTGGAACAGTACTGAAAAAAGTACTAATGTACTGACTTTTCCATCCCTGGTGCACAATGAGAGAGACGTGAGAGAGAGAGAAAGAAATGAGAGTCTTGCTTCAGCTCAGCTGACCCACCCAGGGTTGATTTTTTGGCCACCGCTAGTGTAAAGAGTACATACATAGGTGTATTTTCTCAGGTCGACCATACAAAAATGTGTGCTTTTTTGAACCGGAAGTTGTGAAATTATTGATGTGGCAATTACATTATTTTCCAATTGGTAAATTGCCAATGTCATTGACGTACTCGTAAGGCCAGGCTAACGAACCAACAAACCTTAGAGAAACCAAATTCCTGACGAAAGTGAGTGACTGGTTTTCGTTCGCAGAGACTTTCGTAGAAATACAGAAACAATCCGTTAAAGTCAATCCGTTGCTCCTTTCGTCGGTTATCGTGCGCTCCAGCCAGACAGACAGACGGCCGGACTCAAATGCTTAAATGACTTAAAATCTCCTAAAACGGATTTCCGCCTAACATACATATGGGTTAGGTTAGGTCACTCCTGTGATATGTTACACTTTTGGCTCATATCAAATGAAATATGTATACCGTCCTCCCTGTAAGGTGAGGGAATACAAATTGGCAGCTGGCATACTGGATCATGATTTCTGAGCCGTGCCACTCGTTATCAACAGTTCTGATGCAGTGATATGGCAGGTACGGAGCTCTTTAAGGTAGATTTCTACACAAAAGCGAATGAGAATTCTTTGTAAAACCTCATATCTCCAAAATTTTCCAAAAACAACTGTTGACCAAAGTTAATACAGAACACCAAGGAGAAGGAAATTTTGCTCCATCAAATGGAAAAATTACCACACTATGAAGAAAAGCTTTAGTTGTGGTGAGTAGGAAGACTCAACTACACTTAGTGCAGTCAACCATTGCAAACCATAGTTTGCATTGAACAATTTTTATACCGATTCCTTTCCGTTTAAGTTTACTAACTTTAAAGACAGTGGCAATGATTTCGAGCCAATGACAAATAATCTTTTATGTAAGAACATTCCATACTTAATATTAAGAATATTTAATTAAAATTAGGCCGAGTTTGTATATATTAAGTAAATTACTTTTAATTTAAGTAGGAAATGTACCAACTTTAAAGACAACTTATCAATGGCTCGAAATCATTGCCGCCATCTTTAACATTTTTTTCAGTGCACTATCTTTTCGTGATAGACAACAAAATTTGCTATTTGATGAAAAAATATTGCCATTAGTTGATATAACCACTAAGACAAAAATTATGGCCTTTTGAAGGTATACTTTTCCAAAAATATTCTTTGTCAAAAAAAAAAAAACAAAACAAAAACTTGGCAAAAATTCAAATAATAATTCTTTAAAAGTATAGCTTCAAATGACAATTGTTCGAATCAGACTACAAAGACAAAAGATACACGCGCTTAAATGTATTGTACATCCGAGGTGGTCAACTTTGGACCTGTAGCTCAGTCCCTGTTCTGACAAGGTGGCCCAAATTTAAAACTTAAATATCTTTAATATCTAATCTATTGCCTATTTAGGAAACGGCGCAATTATTTCCCTTTTTTTTTTAATTTCTCCCGCCGTGGGTCGTTAGGGACATTGCCAGTTACTGCGATGGAAACATCGGTCGCATATGCCACAACTGTCGAGATATATTAAGATTCTATATACCGCTAGATTCCAAATTAGTGGAGTCAGGGTTCCTACTTGTGGGTCCCTATGTAGAGTTGTCGCAGCGAGATTTTCTGTTATGCGTCTTTTATTGAGCAAAATCCTCGTCGTTTCCGGATATTTTAGGTCATTTGCGATATGTCCGTCTGTCTGACTGGTGTGCACGATAAACTTTTATTTATGTACTCGTATATAGTCATGTCCTACAGAAATGCTGGCTATAAAATTTTACTATATATGTCAGAACATACCAAAAGTCCAAAACTTATCACAATCACCAAATAACAGTCAAATTACAGTCAGAAACACCCTTTTGGAATATGCGTGCGGCAATGTTATTCATACGACCCAGTGGTCGAAGCAATGTATAAATCAGTAAAGACGGGTTTAACTGGAATTTCACTGTGTTTATGTTAAGCTTTTGGGATTTTATGTGTTCAGACATATATATTAATATTTTATGGCCAACATTTCTGTAGAACATTTCGGCGGCCGGAAGTTGGACCCCAAGAGAATGCACCCCAAATTGAAAATGAAAGTGCGCCCCAAATTTGAGCATATTTTCGTTACAAAAACTGATTTAGGAAATTACACCCCAATCAAGAAAACAGCATGAAATGACAAAAAAACCCAAAAAAAAACTAAGAAATTTTCTCTTCCTAAATCTGGGGAGTACGCATTAATACACGTATACAGGGTGGCTGATATGTAATGCAACAAAGTAAAGCGCTATATTTTTTAATTTTTTTTTTAAATTTTATTGTTCAAAAGCAAAAAATGTCGGAAATAACATAAAATTTTAGAAACAGTTTAGATTTGTTCAAATTGGCCACCTTTGGCACGAATTATGGCCTTCAAACGGCCGACAAAGCCATCACACGCTGCACGAAAGTGGCTCTGCGGTGTTTTGGCCAATTCCCGTCGAAGCGCCGTCTTGAGATGATCGATACTTTGGTATTTTTTAGTGCGAACCTTACTCTCTAAAATGCCCCAGGCGCAAAAGTCCAACGGATTGAGATCCGGAGATCTTGGTGGCCATTGTGCGGTAGAAATGAAGCGAGGAACCTCCTTTTTAAGCCATTCTTAGTTGTCGCGTTCTGAGTGCGATGGTGCTGAGTCCTGTTGGAATGTCCATGGTCTGCGGCCGAAATGTTTGTCTGCCCAGGGCTTCAATACTGTCTTTAGGACATTTTCCCGATAATATTCGGCATTTATTTTGACCTCATGGTCGATGAATACGAGCGTGGAGCGACCATCGGCCGTTACGGCGGCCCACACCATTACCATCGGCGGCGCTTGAGTTCAGGTGGCCAATCGAAGGTGTAAATTTTCAGCTGACCTCTTTGGCAAGTAAACCCGATCATTTTGTTTGTTCACAAACTGCTCAATTTGGAATGGCTTCTCATCGGAGAAAACCAAATGCGGTAACTGGCCACTTTCGTGCAAGCGAAGCAAATCCTTGGCTCTTTCCAGTCTAACTTTTTTTTGTGCATCGGTGAGCTCTTGCACTTTTTGGAACTTCAATGGCTTTAGTCCAAGCTCATTTTTTAGTATGTGTTGTATCCGTTCTCGCGATATGTTCAGCTCACGAGCAATTTTTCTACCACTGCGGCGTGGATTTCGATCAAATCTGGCCTTCACTTTTCGGATCATTTCTGGCGTTGTTACCGTTTTTTTTCGTCCACTTTTTGGACGCGATGCAACACTGCCAGTATCACGGTAACGAGCAATGGTACGAGCAATGGTACGAGAAACAAAAGATTTATTCACATTTAAATGCTGGAGGGCTCTAACGATAGCCACTTGTGTTTTTCAACCCAAATATAAAGCAATCACACTATCACGCTTGAATTCCATCACGAATAACTTTTTTTCTGAATGCAATAGATCAAAATGCGTTTGTAAGCTTGTAAACAATAAAATGAACTGTCACTGAAATAAATCTGTCAGCTATCAGACTAGCGGTTTATAAATGATAGCAACCTGAAGTTGATTGCAATACATATCAACCACCCTGTATATATGTCAGAACATACCAAAGCCCAAAACTTATCACAATCACCAAACAACAGTCAAATTACAGTCAGAAACACCCTTTTGGAATATTCGTGCAGCAATGTTATTCATACGACCTAGTGGTCGAAGCAATGTATAAATCAGTAAAGACGGGTTTAACTGGAATTTCACAGTAAACCCCAAAAAACAGTCAAAAAATGAAATTTAGCCCCAAATAAAATTGTTGTTGTTTGATATGTTATTTTTTGGGGCCCATATTCATAAAAATAGTGGGGTGTATTTTCCTGGGGCCCAATTTCATTCCGCCGAACATTTCATCTCCGCCCTACCCATTTTAGAGCTATTTTTTACGATTTTGAAGGAAGCTATAGGGTTTGTGGGGAAGCTAGAGGGTTTATATGTTCCACAAAAATATAGGCCCTTTTATTTTCTATAAGTACAAAGTTACTGAACTAACAGCACACCTCAGATGTAAATAACACATAGTTTCATATACTGATATGCTGCACGCAAAGGGGAAAAGAGGCAAACTTTAAACGCCCCTAAAATAAAATTCCGGTCTTTCAAAACGTTCTCCCCAACCAGAATCCTTTGTTATAACCCCGTTATTTTTTCGTTTTACACAGTTTAATTAGTTATATAAATGAGAAAAAAGGGCCGTTTGATCGAAATGACAATATTCAACACCTATATTTTAGATTATGTTTTCAAATAACTATTGTCTGCAAATAATATTTTCCCTCCATTTTGACGTATCTCACTCAAGGTACCAAATTCCATATTTTATTTTTCGCAAAATGAGAGTATATTTTACTCCAATGAAAATTTCATAAATAATGGATAGATCCCTCACATTGTGAATCACCCAAATAAAATTTCTTAACTTTCATTTAAAAGGTTTTAAAAATAATTTCATTAAATTCTCCACACGACGTCTACAGTTGCTAATTATTTCTACGCATTTCATTTTCAATGAAATGCATTTTGCTTTAAAGTTTTGTTTGTTTTGTCTCGTCTCAGTGGAATTAACTGAAAAATCAGAATTTATTCCATGATTTGAGTAATGTAAAAATTTAATGTCTATTATGTAGAGGCTTTTCTATTCCAAGAAACTGTAAGAAGTTATCCCCCGACACCCCGTGCCCTTCGACGCGTTGACAGACGACTTTAAAACCTTTCGTTTATATACGAAATTTTATGGGAAAAATGCAAAAAATCTATTGTTGTGAATAATATGGGCACTTTTATTGTTCGTTTATGTCTGAATAAAATATGATATGTAAATGCAAATCATAAATATGTATAATAAAAATTATAATCATCAAAAATAGAGAATAAAAATAGACTGAAAATATCCCAAAACAAATTTTGATTACATTTTCTTTAATATTGAAGTACTGAAAGTACTATTGCAAAGTATTTGGTGCATTTGTTGTCCTTTTAAATATGAAAGTACGTTGAAAAAACATAATGTCAAGTACATTGTCCTGAAACATCAGAGAATCATTTCTCATCATTTTCTCTTACATTTTTAATCCCCCACCCCTTCTTCTATCACAACATTTGTGGAGTCTTATTACTTTCCTTGAACGAGAAGTACAGGAAATTGTTTGCATATGCAAAAACGGAAAGTTTTTCTCTCTTTATTACAAAACAAGCTTAATAAGCATAATTAAACTAGAACATGTGTCATAACTGTCAATTTAAGGAAGAAAATTTTAAATGAAATCTCTTTTGTGATTACGGTTCCAACGAAAAAACAATTAGCGGCATCAATTAACGTACATACTCATACCTACAGACGTTAGAACATTAAAGTGGGTCGTGTTATAGTTACTTAAACAAAATAACGGTAACAAAATGATCAGTACTAAATTCGACAGAGAAAGTTTTCTTATTACATGTAAGAACACTGCCAAATTCCTATCGCAATGCACATTTTCGCATTGTTAGGGAGGTGTAGGGTATTATATAGTCGGCCCGCCCGACTTTCTGTCTTTCCTTACTGTTTTTTTTTTCTAAATTCATACTTTTAGTGACGCGGTGAGGCAAAAACGATTAAATATTGTACAGCGAAGCAAAAATGCTGAAATGTGGTACAGCGGAGCTATTAAATATGGTCCCAAATGACGATTGAAGAAATTTTCCTCATTTTAAGTACATAATGTTATTATTCTAAAGAATGTGACACGATGAGACATACATGGCTGTTGGAAAATAAACTAGGAAAAACAAGTTTAAATTTTGTTCAAGAAATTATTTTCGTACTTTTAGGAGCACAAAGGGGAAAGGGGATAAATATGGTATCAGGGTGTATACAAAATACCAGAACAGAACAGTTTACAGGTATAATCGAAACGATGGGAGTAAAAGAATGATATGCGATATCGATGGAATGGTGCTTGTAGCAATTTTAATCCTGTTGGACAGTAGTTATGACACAAAATGTCAACGAGATCGCTTGAGTAGGAGGCTGTTTACTTTTGGCGTTTTGGTCAAACGGTCCTTTTCTCCATCCATATAAATAATTACCAATAGTATTTAGAAAATTTTGCTCAGTATGTTTTCGGTAGATCCTTCTTCATTTTTTTTTGAAATAAAAACAAATATGTTTGCAACTTTTTTTGTGAATTAAATCTTGTTTTAGTATTTTTTATCAAAATACCATTTATTTAAAAGCTTAGATTATTTCCATTTAGAGATTTGTTGTCTTTAGTGGGATAGGACTTTATCTCATTTTATTCATGACTGATCAAGCTGTACGATAAATTTGAATTTTTCAATGTTTTAGGAGGTTTTAATTTAAAAAATAATAAAATTTTCTCACAAAATTGCATTTTTCGCAATATCTTGTACGATAACTTTGGAACCGCTGATGGAACGAAAAAAAATTATTTGAAGACTTAATTTAGGATTCTTTAAAGCTTTCCTGAACCAATTAGGACAAATGGTTCTGAGTTATGCTAAAATATATTGTTCAACCTTTATTTTTACCCGCTCACCTTAGAGAGGAGGGTATATATCAACATTAACAGCTTAACAAATACTTGAAATTTTATGCAGCGTAATGCTTTTATAGTATCTAGAACCAGAGAAAAAGTGGTCGTTTTTGTCACGCCATTTTAGGTTCCTTCCACACAAATGGACTATTGTGCAACAAAAGTTATCAGCTTATAACTTTAATATCAGTACATAGATACTTCAAAGTTATTAAAAACAATTTATATTGATAACAATTTAATTAAAACAAAAAATAAATTTACGAATTTTTTTAGGACTCAAGATGAGGGGATTTATAAGTAGGTTTACCCGACTGAACTTTCTTACTTGTTTAATATATATTTGTATGACCTCACCTTAGAGAGGAGGGTATATATCATTTGCTACGAGCCAAGAGTGTAACACATCGAAGGAGTGACCTAAGACCCTAAGTAAGTTCGGCGGATATCCGTTTTGGGTCATTTTAAGTCAAATGAGCAATGTCCGTCCGTCTGTCTGTCTGTCTGCTGGCTGGTGCGCACGATAACTCTCGAAAGGAGTAACCGATTGATTTCAAATTTGGTATGTAGTAATATTTTCTTCTATCTCCGGCTAAGTTCGAAGATGGGCCATATTGGTCCACTCCTTCTAGTACCTCCCCCACAAAGGGTTAACATTTAGTGAAATATTGATTATTTAATAACTTCTATATAACTTATTTGAATGCTCTGAAATTCTATACATACATAGTATTAGTTTATTAGTCACTATTACCTCGAGAAAAATGGGCGAAGTTGCCACGCCCCTTTTGATACCTCCCACTCAAATGGACAATTTTGTTCCAAAAGTAAACAGCTTTGAACTTTAATACCAGTACATACTTTAAAGTTATTAAATGCAATTTAAATTGATAATAATTTAAATAGAACAAAAAATAAATAAATTTACTAATATTTTTTTTAAACTCAATGTGAGGAATTCATTAGTCGGTTTACCCGACTGAACTTTCTTACTTGTTTAGTTGTTTATCTTTATTTTGATAGACAAACAAGGCCCATCCCCTTAAAATTAAGTAAGTTTTTCAGTTTTTGTAACGATTTTAATATATGTCTATAACTATATATTTTCTATAACTATCTTCCCTTCTCCCCCTCCCTGAACCCACTCTATTAAACTCATGTCAAACTCTTTGATTGCAACCCATTCGCTAGTTCTTTTATTCACGCAAACTTTGAACATCGAACGAAAGAGTTTTGCAACAGAAGACTTGTTCGTTTTATTAGTTGTCAGTTCTTTGTGCAGGAATACTTCGACTATTCTTTCTTCTGCCTTTCCCATACTTGTCAATCCTTTTTCACTTGTCAAAAGTTTCAAAGTTTTTCTTTTTCTACTCTATATATTATCATTTTTCCGTTTATCTTTTTCTGTCTGTATCCAACCCCCCGGTTTTTTGGTGTATGTTAGAGTTTTGAAATTCCTCCTTTTTTATGTTCAGAGAGTGTGCGTGTGTGTGTGTGTCTCTGTGAGTGAGGGCCAAGTGACACCACGTGTTTCGCCAGTGAATAAGAGACATTCTTTTATGAGCTTCATTTCATTTTCTTGAAATTTATGAAGGCTTTCCACGTTTTTTGCGGAGGCGAAATGTGTCTTATTTTGTTCTGAAGTGTGTAGACCTATTTCGAAGAGTTTTGTATAACCTCACTTTGTTGGAGGAGGGTATATAGCCTTTGCTGCGGGACAAAGCTACATATAACACATTGAGTGACCTATGACACTTTATATGTAAATACTATATATGTATATGTGGCTCCCACAAAATTATTAAAATTTTAAAAAATAAACCAATGCATTAATCGTTCCCTCAATATCGATACCTCCATTCTAAAACATGCTAAGTCGACTTAGCATGTTTTTAGGGAGATTACATTTTTAATTTCTAAATACTCCAAATTATATTCAGTCAAAATATGGTATTTATCCGTCAACCCAATCAAAGGTTATTCACAAAACAACACAGGTCAGTCGATCTGCATTATAAAGGAATTCCACACAAATTTAAAAAATGCATCAAACTTTGATCGCCCCTCCGGAAATGCTACCTTTTTGCACTTAGGATAGTTTAGAATGGAGGTATCGATATAACAATAGCCTATAATGCACTATACATAGCAACATTCTAGCGATTGTATGTCGCTTCTCATCATTTATGCATTATTTCTTCTTTGAAGTATTGCCTAGAGTTTTATTCAAACACTTTCAACATTTTGAGGAATCTTTTAAAGTATTGCTCAAATTATCCAAGTAATAGTTATTCATTGATATTTGAAAGGATTTTTCCTAATGATTTTACTTATAACAAACAATTTATAAACATTTCTTAATGTCAGAATTATTTTGTTTTCTTCTGCGAAACGCTACAAATGCTTCTCCTTAAACTCCATTAAGTTCTGACAATTTTCCATTCACTCACGGAGTGCTTACTCAACTAAAATGGTGTTTTCTTAATTTTAGTTGTAATTTCTGAACAAGTGTTAACTATTCTCTGCTCTGATGAAGTGACTGCTCTGACTTGATTCTTTATAAGTAAAATGTGGTGGCAACCTCTTCTGTGTTCTCCTAAGCACATCATCCTCGTCGTCATCAGTGCCACATAGTTTGATTTAATATTAAGTACTTTCTAAAACCTTGCAAGTACCATCAACCATTTATATTTAATTTCTTCAGTTCTGAGAAACCCGCAACGACTAGAAGTTATCTGCAATTATTGTGAAATGTTGAAAAGTGTCAAAGGTGAAAGCAATAATGAAAATTACTTTTTTTTTCTTAATTAATAAAAATTACTTTTTTCCTAATTAATAAAAATTACTTTTCTCGTAAATTCTCTGCAATGAAATAGAATAATGACAGTTATTAAGTTTTTCAGGAAAGAACAAGTTTGGCATTGTTAAAATTGTTTCTTTGGCAAAATGCTGACATATTTTCAGAAGCAAACCTTACACGCTGAAAAAAAATCGCCTCTGTAGTATATTGTCCCAAACATATTCTGCTTGAAACATATATATTTTTAGGGTGCACTCCAAATATATAACATTTGACACATACAAATATTATATGTTTGGGAGGATGTTGTTCTAGACAAAACTATGTTTACCTCCTAATATTTTTTATTTGCATATGTTATTTCCCAAACATAGATCTATTTGCGTGAATATATATCTTTTCATTAATTGTTTTAAGTTTTCAGCAATTGAAAGGTGATTTTTAGAAATTTTTAATGTTAGTAAAATTTCTTTATAATTGAAAATAATGACAGGGAATAGTTAGAAAATAAAAATAAGTGGTTTCAAATAGAAGTTAATGCTAAGTATGCCATTTTTAATAGGAAAGCATAATTCGAAAACATGGAAAAAATTAAAACTAAAGTTCGAAAAATTCAGCAATGTTCTGAAAAAATTTTTTTTTTTAATAAAATATATTCGGAAATATTCATGAACAATAATTTTATTTGTATTTAAACACATATTTTATTTGAGAAAATTAGTTCGCATTCTAAATACATTTTATTGATTTTCCAATAAAATTTATTTGCTCAAAAATATATAATATTTAAAAATTTGTGTTTTCTTTTGATTCAAAAAAATCAAAAAAGGCGATTTTTCCCCGTGTAGGATTATTTATTTCACAATTCCTTATTAAAAATCTATCGTTAGTTTATATAGGATACTGTGCAAAAAAGTTAATAAAGCTTAACTAACACTATGCAACTAATTTTGTGTCAAAAGGCTGCGCATAATATTTTCTGGAGACCTACACTCTGAAATAAAATCGCTCCTGTAGTATATTGTCCCAAACATTTTCGGCTTGAAACATACATATGTTACGGCTACACTCTAAACATATAATATTGGGTACACACAAAAATATACATTTGGGAAGATGTTGTTCTGAACAATTCTTTGTTTAGATACCAATATGTTTTTATTTGAGGCTATTATTTCGGAAACAAATATTTATTTGTATTTAGAAAATACCTAAGTTGTGTTAAAATTTTCAGTAATTCAAAACAATTTTTAGAAATTTTGAATGTTCGTAAAAATAATAAATAATAATAATTTAAATCGTATAATCTAGGATCAGAATAAATAAATTAGTAGATTGAAAACTAATTAATGATGGCTTGGAATACTCAAAAATTTGAAATGATTGGTTAAAGCCAGACGTTAATGCCTCATGTGGTATAATAACTGGGAGGTGCAATTCGAAACCAAAGAAAAGTTAAAACTGAAATTCAAAAAAGTCAGCAAAAGGTTGGAAAATCTTTTTTTTTTTCAAATAAAATATATTGGAGAAATTCCTAAACAATAATTTTATTTCTATTTAAACACATATTTTATTTCAGAAATTTAGTTTGCAAATATATTTTGTTGTAATATATTAATACATGGGTTCCAAATATATTTTATTGGTTTTCAAATAAAATTGATTTGCTCAGAAATATATTATATTTAAAAATGTGTGTACCAAATATATTTTCTTTCGATTCAAACATGCGATTTTGCCCCGTGTAAACACGAAAAAAATATTAAAACAAGTAAGAAAGATTCAGTCGGCTTACCTGACTAAGGTATACCCTCACTTTGTGAGTAATGTACCAGAAGGTGTTTAAAAATACATGTATTTTCCGCCGAACAGTACGCGCTGAAAAAATCGCTTCTGCAGTATATTGCTAAGAAATTTACTCAATTTACTGCTTCCACAAGTATTTCAGCTGATTTAAGTTAAAGACATACACTATTGCTACTGAATTCTGAAGATGATAGAGTGGTGTCTATCGAAACTGCTGTCAATTCTACCAAGCAATTAAAACTCTCTACCAATTTTTGTATTTGTTTCTATTACTTTTTTGCAATAGACAGAAAGTAAATGGAACATATGGTCTCAAACCAAAAATAAATTCTGACTGAATAACAAAAGCACAGACCAACAATAAATAACAACAATATATAAATACTTTTAGTGCCCCACTTACATCCAAAGATTATATGTTAGAGAATTATATATATGTCCTCCTATAAGGAGCATAGAACCGTAACAGTTATTAGATAATTAATAGAAGTTTAAGAAATAAAAAAAATCGGCAAAATCGGAGAGTACAAACAAACATTATTAAAAATTAAATTTCAATTTGAAAACTTAAAAAAAAACACCAGTTTTTTTTTATTTTTTCTGAAAAGTACGGAAATATACAAACATAAAAAAAGAATTTTCAAATCGGACAATAACTAAAGTAGTTACGATTTCGTAAATATGGATATCTTCTAAACGAGTTATCGGAAAAATCTCTAAAAATTTCCACGAAGCATTGCTTCATGCGAAGTAGAATACTAGTATATAAAAAAATTTGAAAAATCAAAACGAATTTTTGTTTAACAGTTCGATTTGTCGTGGATTGCCCCACATATAAATCATTTTCCACAGGCCTATTGGCCGACAAGTCCTTCTGTCTGGTTGGTGCGCACGATAACTCTCGAACGGAGTGATCGATTGACTTCAAATTTTGTATGTGACAATATTTTCTTTTATATCAGGCTAAGTTGGAAGAAGGACCATATTATTCCACTCCTTCTAGTGACGCTGCCTCACAAAGACTTTAATCAAATATTGAATCTATACACGCTGAAAAAAATCGCCTCTGTAGTATATTGTCCCAAACATATTCTGCTTGAAACATAAATATTTTTAGGGTGCACTCCAAATATATAATATTTGACGAATACAAATATTATATGTTTGGGAGGATATTGTTCTAAACAAAACTATGTTTACATCCTAATATTTTTTATTTGGATATGATATTTCTCAAACAAAGATCTTTTTGCGTGAATGTATGTATACTATTCTTTAATTGTTTTAAGTTTACAGCAATTGAAAGGTAATTTTTTAAATTTGTAATTTTAGTAAAATTTCTTTATAATTGATGAATTGAATTGAATTGGTTTCAAATAGAAGTTAGTGCTAAGTACGCCATTTTTGATAGGAATGCATAATTCGAAAATGAAAAAATTAAAACTAATATTCGAAAAATTCAGCAAAGTTTTGAAAATCTTTTTTTTAATAAAATATATTTGGAAATATTCATAAACAATAATTTTATTCGTATTTAAACAAATATTTTATTTGAGAAAATCAGTTCGCAAATATATTTTATTCTAATATATTAACATATGGGTTCTAAATACATTTTATCGATTTTCAAATAAAATTTATTTGCTCGAAAATATATAATTTTTAAAAATTTGTGTTCCAAGTATATTTTCTTTCGATTCAAACATATCAAAAAAGGCGATTTTGCCCCGTGTAGTAATTAATACTTATGCAAATCTTCTGCAATTTCACTCATATCTATATTATCTCCGTTGCTAACTATTTCGGAAAAATTCTGGAAATTTCCACAAATATTTCCAAACTTTCCAGCGTATATATAAAGTACCAAACTACCAATTTCCACATTATAACGGGTTTTCCAATAGGGATGCTATGATTTTGAAGTGACGTTTCGGCCATTAGTAATATGTAATTTTTTATTGTATTCAGTAGTGTTTACAATTTCATCATGGAAAGACATATGCGAGAACAACGTTTACAAATTATTCAGTTTTATTATCAAAATAATCGTTCTCTAATTGTACCTTTTTGTGTGCTAAGTCCATTTTTTTTTTAAATCCAAAAAAAAATACTTTCCAGTCGACCTACAACCTTGACTCCCATGAGCAATATTTTAGCTCTCGTTACGAGCTATCTTTTTGCCATTGACCGATTGTGGCTACGTGGCACACAACAAATTAAACAATTGAATTGTTGCGAGAAAAGTTTGGAGATTCGATTATTTCAAGAAATTGTGATATTGAATGGCCTCCAAAAAGTTATGATTTAACACCATTAGACTATTTCTTGTGGGGTTATTTGAAGTCATTGGTCTTTCGAAATAAACCAGACTCTCTTCAAGCTTTACAAGCCAGTATTGAACGTGCCATTCATGACATACGACTTGATTTAGTGGAAAAAGTGCTCTAAAATTGGTTTCATCGAATTCGTTCCTGCAGAAGAAGTCGTGGAGGCCATTTGAATGATGTTAATTTAGAACTTAATTGTATCGATTGTACTTCACATTAAATAAAAAACTTTTGAATTTCCTTACCAATAAGTGTGTTTTTGTTTTCAAAGAAATCATATCACTCTTATTGGAAAACCCTTTATATTATAATATTTTTAGGATTTAGCACATCATATTACACCAGATAATATTATGTATTTCCCTTCGACAAAAATGTTGTTATAATTTAATTAAAACAAAAAAAATTAAGAATATTTGTTGAGACTGAAGGTGATGGGATTCGGTCGGTTTACCCAACTGAAATTTCTTATTTGTTTTTTTTCACTTTATTTGTAATTCCTTGAAATAATAAGCAAAGTATACAAATTCTTAAAAGTCGCAAAATTCTAAAACAATTTACAATAATGGAGCTAGATGACTGATTACTTGTAAATGAAAATGTAAACAAGTAAGAAAGTTTCAGTCGGGTAAACCGACTAAGGTATACCCTCACTTTGTGAGTAATGTAATATTGAATATTACTCAAATTATTCTGTCAATTTGTGTGGGAGGTAGCAGAAGGGGTTTATCAAATACACCTTTTTTTTGCTGCACATTAGATACTTTAAATTCATTGCACTGTGCCGACTTATAAGCATTTATGTGCACTGGTATAAACGTTATGAGACATTAAATTGTGGTATGATTTGGCCATTTTGTGTGGGAGGTACAAAGAGGGGCGTGGCAATAACGCCCATTTTTCACAGGGCTATAGACACTATAAAAACATTACACTGTACAAAATTTCAAGTATTATTATACACTTGTATTAATGTTATAAGCTGTTAACTTTTGGTGCAAAAAGGTACCTTTGTGTGGGAGGTACCAAAAGGGGCGTGACAACAACACCCATTTTTCCCTGGACTGTAGGCAATATAAAAGCATAATACTGTACAAAATTTCAAGTATTTTTATACACTGTTATTAATGTTATAAGCTGTTAACTTTTGGTGCAAAATGGTGCATTTGTATGGGAGGTACCAAAAGGGACGTGGCGACTTCGCCCATTTTTCTCGAGTTGATAACGACTACTAAGCTAATACTATGTGTGGAATTTCAAAAGATTTGAATAAGTAGTATAGCAGTTATTAAAGAATCAATATTTCACAACATTTTAACCCTTTGTGGGGGAGGTACTAGAAGGAGTGGACCAATATGGCCCATCTTCGAACTTAGCCGGAGATAGAAAAAAATATTACCACATACCAAATTTGAGGTCAATCGGTTACTCCTTTCGAAAGTTATCGTGCGCCCCAGCCAGCAGACACACAGACAGACAGACAGACAGACAGACAGACAGACAGACAGACGGACGGACATTGACACTCCTTCGACGTGTTACACTTTTTTCCGTAGCAAATGATATATACCCTCGTCACACTAAAGTGAGGGTATAAATATCAATAAACTTTTAGATATCGCTCTTATATAAAGCACCTCTACATCTTAACGTCATGATCTTCTGCTTTCATTTGGAAACAACTAAATTAAATTAATTTTATAAAAAGTCCTTTAAACTTAGTAAGTTTATTGCGAGTCTTTTCATTATAACAGAGTTATACTACTTTATAACAGCAAATTTCTTAAGACTATATTGTACGTATTGAAGTCCTTTAAAATGTAAGCCGGATCACATAATGAAAAATTGCAAACGTGTCATGTGTAACATTTACTGTCGGAGGGAGTGTTATCAAACTTTCATTACAAACTGATCGATGTATGGATTTTTGGAGACAAATTCTTAAAAACAAAACAAAATTAGAACACTTGAAGGAACTTACTATGAAATGGATTTTAATGGTAACCCACTGAATTTATCTCTGTGCGGAGGAAACTGACGGAGCTCACCTTCAAGTTTCCTGTTTAAACTGCAGTCGATTGCCAACAACAACACCAACAACATGGGCAGCAACATGCGAATGTCAGATTTAACAATAAAATTTTGTTTGTTGTTGTTGTTGTTGTACCTTTTCTCCACTTCCATTTCCTTTATCTCGTGCACATGTTACGTTCGGTGCTTTTTCCGGTTTTATCGTGTTTCCATTCGAATGCTTAGCTCGACACAAAACAAAACAACCGAACCGAACAGAACACAGCGGAACAGAACAACAAAACCAAAAGAGAAAAACAAGTTCTTTGGCAAATAATCTCACAAATACATACACAGATGCTAGTTTGATGGTGTACGTACGTAGAGTACTAAGTCAACACGCACCCTCACATACGCATATACACACTCTCTTACAGGGTTTAGTTTGAGGCTGATCCTGAGTAAGGGGGCGACTGCTGCTGATGCATGAAACACACACATACACTTGATACAAATAACTGTATTTACCCTGGCAATACTGAAAATTCATTGAAAAGGTCTCTCCGAGTTTATTTTGCTGACAATTAATTTTTCCCAGGGGATTACAGTTCTCATTTGAATCTGTGCATGTGTGTTAAAAATAAATAACAAAATAAAACGTAAACGAACACAAATCGGAATAAAAATAACTTCCATATCTTTAGAGGCAGCGGAAGAGGTTCTCCAGTTTTTTTTTTAAATTCAAGCTATTTTTTTGTGTTGATTTTTCACCTGCTAATGAGTAACATCTTGACATGAAACACGTTTTGGCATTCAATGTCATATCATATCCACTCAATGACATTTCCCTTTAGACAACATTCGAGGATCTTGTAAATCATTGCATAAAATCATCTCTGTATAAGTTATTGTATTTATTTCTATACGTTCATCATTATTTTGTAACGAAAATGTATTTTTGGGAATTAACAAATCGAAGAAGCAACAAAATATTTTTTCATTGACTCACTGTTTACAGGATTACCAAACATTCAATATTTGCAAGGGTACTTTCTGACCTCTATCAGTGGTTCATTTTTCGGTGCGCACCACAAATCTTTATTGAGTCCATTACTCCATATGTTCTGTAAAATTATTTAGAATGTTTATAGATAGAATATTTGACACACCATTTACCTAAAAATCTTTATTGTCTTGCTTGTTTTTAAAAAAATACAAAATTTACCACAAAAGTTCAATGTTTCGATTTATTATTTTTCCTCTAAACATTTCAGAGTTGAGGCAGGTATATGACCTCCCTTACGTATGAGTGTTCAATGTTTAATGGCACATTTATTATACGCTTCGAAGAACTCTACACCATGTTTATACCCTCAACCATAGGATGGGGGGTATATTCATTTTGTCACTCCGTTTGTAACAACTCTAAATATTGATTTGAGATCCCATAAAGTATATATATTATTAATCGTAGTAAAATTCTAAGACGATTTAGTCATGTCCGTCTGTCCGTCCGTCCATCTGTTGTAATCACGCTACAGTCCGTATTAATAGAGCTAGGTTGATAAAATTTGGTATAAATATTTCTTATAGTTGCAGGTTGTTTGGGATTGCAAATGGGCGATATCGGTCCATATTTAGATATAGCTCCCATATATAGCATCTAACTTGTTGTGATTCCTATATATTTTTTTTGCGTTTTCGGTGTTATTATACCCTACACCACACTGTGGTACAGGGTATTATAAGTTTGTTTCACGGCAGATGTTTGTAACACCTGAAAATAACACTGCTAGACCCACCTTAAAGTATACCGATCGACTCAGAATCACTAGCTGAGTCGATTTAACCATGTCTGTCCGTCCGTCCGCCTGTCCACGTAAAGTTGTTCGTCGACTACAGGTCGCAATTTCACTCCGATAGTTCTGAAATTTTGAGTTTCGCAGCTGTAAAGATTTGGTTGAAATCGGTTCAGATTTAGATATAGCTCGCATATACATATATCTTTCGTCCGATTTGGCCCTTTAGTCCTATAGAAGCTGTATTTTACATCCAATCTTTTGAAATTTAGAATGGTAGAGTTTCTTGATCCATGAACCAACATTGCCGAATTTGAAGAAAATCGGTTAAGATTTAGCTATAGCTCCCATATATATGTTTCGTCCGATTTTTCTCTTTAGTCCTGTAGAAGCTGTATTTTACATCCAATCATTTTGAAATTTAGAATGGTAGAGTTTCTTGATCCATGGAATAACATTGCCGAATTTGAAGAAAATCGGTTAAGATTTAGCTATAGCTCCCCTACATATCTTTCGTCCGATTTGACCCTTTAGTCCTATAGATGCTGTATTTTACATCCAATCGTTTTGATATTTATAATGGAAGAGTTTCTTGATCCATGGACTAACATTGCTGTATTTGAAGAAAATCGGTTAAGATTTAGCTATAGCTCCCATATATATGTTTCATCCGATTTGGCTCTTTAGTCCTGTAGAAGCTGTATTCTACATCCAATCGTTTTTATACCCTACACCACACTGTGGTACCAGGTATTATTTAAGTATAAAATGTCCCAAAAGTAAATTTATGTAAACAATTTATACATGAATTATAAAAATTATATTTCAGAGTTATACAATATTACGAGAGTGGTGTAGGGTATTATATAGTCGGCCCCGCCCGACTTTAGCCTTTCCTTAATGGTTTTCTTTAGGTTTGAGTTATTTTGTGCGGTCACATGCTATCCATGGTGGAGGGTATATAAGATTCGGCATGGCCGAACTTTACGCTTTTACTTGTCAATTATAATTAGTGATGTCAAACGGGAAACCCCCATCCAGAAAAATCCCGAATCCCGAATCCCGGGATATTTTAATAATAATATACGAAGCTGTCTCGTATAAAATATTAAGTAAACAAGTAAGAAAGTTTCAGTCGGGTAAACCGACTAAGGTATACCCTCACTTTGTGAGTAATGTAATATTGAATATTACTCGAATTATTCTGTCAATTTGTGTGGGAGGTACCAGAAGGGGTTTATCAAATACACCTTCTTTTCGCTGAACATTAGATACTTTAAATTCATTGCACTGTGCCGACTTATAAGCATTTATGTGCACTGGTTTAAACGTTATGAGACATTAAATTGTGGTATGATTTGGGCATTTTGTGTGGGAGGTACAAAAAGGGGCGTGGCAATAACGCCCATTTTTCACAGGGTTAAAGACACTATAAAAATATTACACTGTACAAAATTTCAAGTATTTTTATACACTGGTTTTAATGTTATAAGCTGTTAACTTTTGGCGCAAAAAGATACCTTTGTGTGGGAGGTACCAAAAGGGGCGTGGCAACAACACCCATTTTTCCCTGGACTGTAGGCAATATAAAAGCATAATACTGTACAAAATTTCAAGTATTTTTATACACTGTTATTAATGTTATAAGCTGTTAACTTTTGGTGCAAAATGGTGCATTTGTCTGGGAGGTACCAAAAGGGAGGTGGCGACTTCGCCCATTTTTCTCGAGTTGATAGCGACTAATAAGCTAATACTATGTGTGGAATTTCAAAAGATTCGAATAAGTATAGCAGTTATTAAAGAATCAATATTTCACAACATTTTAACCCTTTGTGGGGGAGGTACTAGAAGGAGTGGACCAATATGGCCCATCTTCGAACTTAGCCGGAGATAGAAAAAAATATTACCACGTATAAAATTTGAGGCCAATCGGTTACTCCTTTCGAGAGTTATCGTGCGCACCAGCCAGCAGACACACAGACAGACAGACAGACAGACAGACAGACAGACCGACGGACGGACATTGCTCATTCGACTTAAAATGACCCAAAACGGATTTCCTCCGAACATACTTGGGGTCTTAGGTCACTCCTTCGACGTGTTACACTTTTTTCCCTCGTCACACTAAAGTGAGGGTATAAAGATAGATATACTCCGTCGAAAAGGTAAACCAATAAAGCAAATAGTTAAGATCAAAAAAACATCTATATAATCCGGATGGAAAGGGACATAATCTATATAATAGAAATTTGGAGAAGAATTACAAAATATATCATAAATTTAATTATAAACAAGTAAACTTAAAACAAGAACACAAATGGAGTTTGTGTCACACAAAACGAAGAACATTGTATTCTATTCTTTCCAATAGATGTAAAAATCTTAATAGAACAAGTAAGAAAGTTTCAGTCGGGTAAACCGACTAAGGTATACCCTCACTTTGTGAGTAATGTAATATATAACATTACACCAATAAATCTGTCAATTTGTGTGGGAGGTACCAGAAGGGGTTTTCCAAATACACATATTTTTCGGTAAACAGTACATTCTTAAATACATTGCATTGTGCTGAACTATAAGCGTTTATGTGCACTGGTATATTAACGTTGAGATATTAAATTGTGGTATAATTTGGCCATTTTGTGTGGGAGGTACAAAAAGGGGCGTGGTGATAACGCTCATTTTTCACTGGACTATAGGCATTATAAAAGCATTACACTGTACAAAATTTCAAGTATTTGCATGCACTGGTATTAAAGTTACAAGCCGTTTACTTTTGGTACGAAACGGTCCATTTGTGTGGGATGTACCAAAAGGGGCTGTACAATAATGCCCATTTTTTACCGGACTATAGGCGCTACAAAAACATTATACTGTAGAAAATTTCAAGCATTTTTATGCACTTGTATTAACGTTATAAGCAGTTAAATTTTGATGCAAAATGGTCCATTTGTGTGGGAGGTACCAAAAGGGGCATGCCAACTTCACTCATTTTTCTCGAGTTAATAGCGACTAATATACTAATATTATGTGCAGAATTTCAAAAGATTCGAATAAGTAGTATAGAAGTTATTAAAGAATCAATGTTTCACTAAATTTTAACCCTTTGTGTGGGAGGTACCAGAAGGAGTAGACCAATATGGCCCATCTTCGAACTCATCCGGAGATAGATCAAAATATTACCACATACCAAATTTGAAGTCAATCGGTTAATCCTTTCGAGAGTTATCGTGCGCACCAACCAGCAGACACACAGACAGACAGACAGACAGGCAGACAGACAGACAGACAGACAGACAGACAGACGGACGGACATTGCTCATTCGACTTAAAATGACCCAAAACGGATTTCCTCCGAACATACTTAGGGTCTTAGATCACTCCTTCGATGTGTTACACTTTTTTCCGTAGCAAATGATATATACCCTCGTCACACTAAAGTGAGGGTATAAAAACTGATTTGGATCTCAAGTTGAAAAAATATTTTTCGTGGTTTAATGATAGAAAATTATAACGTCAATAACAATTCAGACGACGAACTGAAATTGCACCAAAATTATTTCATAGCTAAGATGTTGTGAAATATGTTAATAAAAGTTAATATTTTTTAACAAAAGTTAATTTATGCTTTAGCTGTTTTTATCACTATTTAAATTAAATTAAAACTGAACTAAAGTGTTTATATTACATTATTAAGAATGAAAAAATCCCGATTTATCCAGAAAACCCCGAAAATCCCGGGATATCGACAAATTTCGGGATCACGAAAAATTCCGAGATTTGCAATTTAAAAATCCCGAATCCTGGTATTTGTAAAACCCATTCTCGTTGGACGTCTCTAATTGTAATTCGAAAAAAAAAACAAATGAAATTCGAAGATTCCATTTGAAATTCGAAAAACATCAATTTTAATTCGAATTATCCATTCGAAAAAGGTCGATTGAAATTCGAAAAACGTCAGTTGAAACTCGAAAAACATCAATTGATATTCGAAACACATCAATTCAATTCGAAAAACATCAATTGAAATTCGAAACACATCAATTGAAATTCGAAACACATCATCTGAAATTCGAAGAATATAAATTGAAATTCGAAATATGTACGTCAATTGAAATTCGAATGTTTCCATTCGAAATTCGTAATACACCAATTGAAACTCAAATAACATCAATTGAAATTCGAAACTCATCATTTGAAATTCGAAAAATTTAAACAAAATCAATGCTGTATATTAGATGGGGTAGCATTTAAGTGATAACATTTGTCTGTTTTATATCTTTAATATTATAATATTTAAATATGTTTTATTTTATAACGTTCAGCTAATTTTGAATAAATATTCATAAAAGATAAGATCATCTATATGTTTTCTGTTCGTCACATTATATGTTAAGATATAGTCAGCAAAAAATACACATTTAAATAAATTCTACCCAATCCAATGTACAGATCTGTTTACATTTTCGAATTTCAAATGGTGTTACGAATTTCAATTTATATTTTTCGAATATCAAATGGTGTACGTATTACGAATTTTAAATGAAAAAAAATTAATTTCAATTGATGTTTTTCGTATTTCAAATGATGTGTTTCGAATTTCAATTCATGCGTTTCGAATTGCAATTGATGTGTTTCGAATGTCAATTGATGTGTTTCGAATTTCAATTGATGTGTTTTGAAATTCAATTGATGTGTTTCGAATTTCAATTGATGTACTTCGAATTTCAATTGATGTTTTTCGAATTTCAAATGGAATCTTCGAATTTCAATTGATATTATTCGAAATTGAATTGATTTTTTTCGAATTACAGTTGGAAATGGTGTAGATTAGAAGAGACATTTTGTTCTGAAGCTCTGATAAATATTCTTCAACACGCTACACAGCGGGGGGATGGAAAAAGGGACATAATTCTGCCGTCTCTTAACCAGACAACCGATTGCGACAAAACCTTCGGTTTACAAAATGTTTCAGCGGGTGTAACTTATTTTTACATTTTTTTGTCTGAGAATTCATCCAATCTGCAATTGAATTTTCCATTTTTTTCCTTCTTTTTTCTTATGATGATTTCGATTCTGGAAAAAGTGAATTTTCTTTACCCTTTTCCGGAAAACTGTACTTTTTCAAAAACATTTTTTGAAATTTGAAAAGTGGAGTTCAGTTAAATACGATGTACTATATCATTTCGACTTAAAAAGTGCAAATATTTGCTAGAACTTCACGTCGACGGGGCAACATTTTTTCCAGAAACAAAATCGCCACTTGTATTTTGTTAATATTAGGACAGAATATCGACCAATTTCTTTGACATAAACTTTTCTGCGACAACAAAAATTGCTATATGATGAAAAAAATGCAATACACTTGAAGTTATATTATCAAAAAAAAAATAGTTATTATCATTTTTAACGAATAAGTATATATGGGGAAATCAACGACAAATCGATCAGTTCCAAAAAAAATCCGTTATGATTTTTCCCATTTTTTTCATACAATAAATTAAAAAAAACGTGGGATTGGTTTGGATGTTGTGGACACCTATATTGATTTTTTACAAGCAAACTTTTTGTCGAATACATAATCCCCCCCCCAAAAAAAAAAAATCATAAATTTCTACTACTTTCAATATATTGTTATTTTTGTTGGGGCATCATCAGGGGTAAGGGGATCAGCGAGGGTGGCGGGTGTTTTGGGAGATAAACTTCCTGAAGCGTATTCTTTATTTTCTTTGTTGACGCGGAACATCTCTTCCGAAGCCGTCAAGCCACAAGAACAGTGGTTTGCAGCAATTTTTTTTTTTAATTTTCAAAAATTTAAAGAAATGTAAATAACGGTTGGGCCATTTAAAATTTTTAATTTGATCTACCGATTTCTTTGACTTGTGATTTGAGCCCTTTGGATTATTTTCTATGGGGAGCCATTAGGGACACATGTTACGTAAAGCATCCAGAGACTATTGAAGCCTTGAAACATGAAATCGAAGTTGCAGTTGAAGGTATTCGATCAGACACAATGGAAAATGTACTGAAAAATTGGGTTGATCGGATGAGGTTCTGCCGAGCCAGTTGTGGTAGTCATATGAATGATATTGTTTTTCATTATTAAATGACAAAATTCATATGAATGATATTGTTTTTCATTATTAAATGACAAAATTCATCCTTTTCAATAAAACCAGAAATTTGAAAAAAATTATCAGTACTTTTTTAATAGCCAATTCAAATTGTAAATGGCCCAGCCTTTAAGTTTAGGCCCACTTCTATCCGAAGATTATAAGTTAGAGAATTAATAGAAGTTTCAAATATAAAAAAAAATTAAATGTAGAAAAAAATTCTATTTAAATTTAAAAATCGCAAACAAAAAATGTTTTCACATTTCTTTTATTGTTTTCTGAAAAGTACGGAAAAATATTAAAATTAAAAAAAGATTTTTCAAATCGGACAACAACTCAAAAAGTTATGACAAAAGCACCGATACACACACAGAAAAAAATGTTTACTAACTTTAAAGACAGTGGCAATGATTTCGAGCCAATGACAAATCTATCTCTATATATATAAAAATGGAAAAATGTTTGTATGTATGTATGTGTTTTATAGACGCTTAAACTACTGGGCCGATTTTAAATTTTTTTCTTTTGTTTGAAAGCTATTTTGTCTGCGATGGTTTTGGAAAAAAATTTTTTGCAAAAAGTCTGAAATCTGGGGCAACAAAGTGGACCGGGTCCAGCTAGTAATCTTTAAAGTAAGAACATTTCACACTTAATATTAAGACAAATTAATAAAAATTAAGCCGAGTTTCTTAATATTAAGTAAATTATCTTTAATTTAAGCAGGATATTTACTAACTTTAAAGCCAACTTATCATTGGCTCGAAATCGTTGGCGACGTCTTAAACATTATTTTCAGTGTAGTTATATTTTAAAAATTTTTTAAATATCGATAACGAGTTACCGGAAAAATCTCAAAAAATCCACGAAGCATTTCTACTAAAAAATATAAAAAAAGATGGGAAAAATCGAAATGGAATTTTTTTTGTGAACTGTTCAAATTGTCGTGGAATCCCCCAATCGTATTTTTGAGTTATAGAAAAAGTTCTTTAAAAAACATATTTATATCATCGTAAAACATATTCCTGGAGAATGTTTAAAAATAAATAAATCTAAAATCGTCACTGGTACTGTTGCCAAACTTCTCCAATTTATAAAATTTTCACAAAAAATTTCAATAAAATAAACTTGTCCACATCTTCTGTATCAATAATCATTTAAATGTCTTCACATTCTGTGTTTTAAATTCGGTTTCCAATGACTGGCAATGAATGATCAAACTGGGTCCACAGTTCAGGCATCTGCCACAATAACTACAAAATTGTATGTTATGCTTCCGATTTTAGAAGACCAAAATGCTTGTACACAGATTCTGGAAACTTTTTCTAAAAAAAAAAATCTGTATTACATCAAGGCAAAAAAAAATTTACATTAAAATTATATATACCCTCCCGTTCCACTAATAATAATCAATCCGAATCAATAATATTCATAATATTTCCTCACAGTATCCCCGAAAGGCAAAGTTTATATTGCAGTTATTATTAGTATTTGTTCAAAAGCCGGTTCAGCACGTTATCGCTGCTTACAGAAATTGCCAGTTTTCCAATTCAATAACAAAAACGATTCTTACTTAGGAACACATTTTCAATTCCAGGCAAAACGTAATAATTGCTAAAGACTTAAGAGTTTATCTGATTTCTAGGCAAAAAAAAAGAAAGCTATGCATTCAAACAATGGAAAGAACGAACGAACGAACAATGCCACAAACCAAATAAGTTTGGCGCAAATGTTGAATGTTGAACAGTTGAACAGAACCACAGAATTTCGAAATTTCCCAAGCCGAGAAAAGTTATCCAACTCAAGGATGCAACCACAATTAATACGGCAGTAGTGGCACTTGTGTGTTTGTATGAATGTGTGTTTGTATTTACCTATATGCGGTGGTGGTGTTGGTGGTGAAGAGCAATGAGGCAGGAGTAGAGGGAGAGCATAGCGGATGTCGATGAACATGAGGCAATGTTGATGACAACAAATACATTCACTAGAGTAGTCCATCGTTCTCTCTGGCCCCACTCTTCGACGCCCTATTTCTCACTGTCTCCCCGACTAACCTCAAGCACTCACTCACTCATTCATTCACTCACTCTGAGCATGAAAACGTAAACTCAGCTATAATTTCCGTTCGATAGTTTGTGAAGCTTATATCCGGTTTTTATTGTTCTCCTCATTGTTGTTTTTATTGCAGCACATTCAGCTGCTACTGAAGATGAGAATGTTGAGAGCCGCATTGGCTGCAACGGCAGCTTTTACTCGGCTATTGGCAGTTTGGTAACTTAAGCATTTCATATTGTCTTCTATTTCTTGGTTTTGTTTGCATTTTGCATATTAACGTGTTCAAAAATGATTGGAAATGCGTTTCGCTGTGAAATGAATGAGAATTTGATTTTCAATGCACCACAAAGCACATCTCCACTTACCGGTCGATTATTGCAGCGTCTGTGGTTTTTTCATCTTAGTTGTTCTTCTAGAAAATAAGTTGAAAACCAATATTTGCATTTTTCATGGGCCACACACACACGCGGAAAACAATAGCCTTGACTTTGACTGATTTTCTTGGAACAAAAAAAAAACAGAATAACTAGGAGAGTTTCATGGAATTATGAAAAAAAAGCCGCACCACTGAATAAAATATTAAAATTTTAGGAACTCATTAAATGTAATAAAGCAGATAAAAGATTTTATTGTTACAGGAGACGTGGAAAGATTTAGTAACAAGCAAGAACATTTCAATCGAATAAATAGACAAAAGAATACCTTCAGTTTGTGAGAACTATAATGTGGAAATTGGTAGTTTGGTACTTTATATGGGAGATGCCAAAATGCTGGAAAGTTTGGAAATATTTGTGGACATTTCCCGGATTTTTCCGAAATAGTTAGCGACGGAGATAATATAACTATAAGTGAAATTGCAGAAGATTTGCATAGGTAACGGGTTTTCCAATAGGGATGATATGTTTTTGAAGTGACGTTTCGGCCATTTGTAATATGTCATGATCTGTCATTTGTTTTTCATTGTATTCAGTAGTGTTTACAATTTCATCATGGAGAGATATACGCAAGAGCAACGTTTACAAATTATTCAGTTTTATTATCGAAATAATCGTTCTCCAATTGCAACTTTTCGTGCGCTAAGTCCAGTTTTTTTAAATCCCAAAAAAACTACTTTCCAGTCGATCTTCGACCTTGAAACCCATGAACAATATTTAAGCTCTCGTTAAGAGCTATCTTTTTGCCACTGTCCGATTCCCGATCCGACGTACCGTTAGGGAGCTGGAGCAAAAATAAACTTTCCGTTTACATTTGAAAATGATGTCAAGTCCTTTTTTTAATCCAAAAAACACTTTCCAGTCTACCTACGACCTTGACACACATGAGCAATATTTTAGCTCTCGTTAAGAGCTATCCTTTTGCCATTGACCGATTCTCGATCCGACGTACCGTTAAATTACCCCGGATCGGGATTTTTTAAATCCAAAGAAACTACTTTTCGGATTTAAATATTTTTTAATCCAGAAAAAAAACTACTTTCCAGTCGATCTTCGACCTAGGGAGCTAGAGCAAAAATAAACTTTCCGTTTACATTTGAAAATGATGTCAAGTCCATTTTTGAAATCCAAAAAAGCACTTTCCAGTCGACCTACGACCTTGACCCCCATGAGCAATATTTTGTATTGTAAATAACGGGTTTTCCAATAGGGATGATATGATTTGAAGTGACGTTTCGGCCATTTGTAATATGTCATGATCTCTCATTTGTTTTTATACCCTACACCACACTGTGGTACAGGGTATTATGACTTTGTGCATTTGTTTGTAACACCCAAAAGGAGATAGACCCATTGTTTATTATACCGATCGACTTGTAATCACTTTCTGAGTCGATTTAGCTATGTCCGTCTGTCTGTCTGTCTGTCTGTCTGTCTGTCCGTCTGTCTGTCTGTCCGTCTGTCTGTCTGTAGATGTATTCTTGTAATCAAACTACAGGTCGCAATTATGGTCCGATCTCAACGAAACTTTGCACATATCTTTTTTAGGCCCAAGGACGATTAAAATCGGTTCAGATTTACATATAGCTCCCATATATATGTACCTCCGATTTGGCATATATGTACTGTATACGCAACATTTTGAAACCGATTTGTACAAAAATTGACAGAGAGTAGTCTCGTGATACACTTAGATACAAAACAAAATTTGGGGGAAATCGGTTCAGATTTAGATATAGCCCCCATACATATGTTGCCCCCGATTTGACATGTAAGCGCAGTAGAAACTGCAATTTATATCCAATCAGTACGAAATTCGGCAGAAAGAGGTTTCTTATTATTTGAAGAAATACTGCCAAATTTGGAGAAAATCGGTTCAGATTTAGATATAGCCCCCATATATATGTTAGCACCGATTTGACATTCAAGCGCTGTAGTGACTGTATTTTATATCCGATCAGTACGATATTCGACAGAAAGAGGTTTCTATTTTACATGAATGAGTATTCAGGGAAAATCGATTCAGATTTATATATAACCTCCATATATAGGTTCCTCCTGATTTGGTTACAAAGCGCTATAGAAGTTGTACTTTACTTCCGATCATTACAAAATTCTCCAGAAAGATGTTTCTCAATTTAGGAACGAATATTGCTTAATTTAGCGATTATTGGTTCAGAATTAGATATATCCACATATATATGTTCTTACCCATTTACCAATTATTCCAAACTATTATCGCAATAACCCTTATCGCATTGTTAGGGAGGTGTAGGGTATTATATAGTCGGCCCCGCCCGACTTTCTGCCTTTCCTTACTGGTTTATTATATTCAGTAGTGTTTGCAATTTCATCATGGAGAGATATACGCAAGAACAACGTTTACAAATTATTCAGTTTTATTATCAAAATCGGTCTCCAATTGCAACTTTTCGTGCGCTAAGTCCATTTTTTAAATCCAAAAAAGACCACTTTCCAGTCGACTTACGACCTTGACATTTTAGCTCTCGTTAGAGCTATCTTTCTGTCATTGACCGTTTCCCGATCCGACGTACCGTTAAGGAGCTAGAGCAATAAACTTTTCGTTCACATTTGAAAATGACGCTAAGTCCATTTTTTTTTAAATCCAAAAAACACTTTTCAGTCGACCTACGACCGTGACACCCATGAGCAATATTTTAGCTCTCGTTAAGAGCTATCTTTTTGCCATTGACCGATTGTGGCTACGTGCCACACAGCAAATGCAACAATTGAATTGTTGCGAGAAAAGTTTGGAGATTCGCTTATTTCCAGAAATTGTGATATTGAATGGCCTCCAATAAGTTGTGATCTAACACCATTAGACTATTTCTTGTGGGGTTATTTGAAGTCATTGGTCTTTCGAAATAAACCAGACTCTCTGCAAGCTTTACAAGTAAATATTGAACGTGACATTCCTGACATACGACTGGATTTAGTGGAAAAAGTGCTCGAAAATTGGGTTCATCGAATTCGCTTCTGCAGAAGAAGTCGTGGAGGCCATTTGAATGACGTTTTATTTAGAATTTAATTGTATCGATTGTACTTCACATTAAATAAAAAACTTTTGAATTTCCTCAACAATAAATGTGTTTTTTTTTTTAAAAAAATCATATTACTCTTATTGGAAAACCCTGTATATTGAAGGAAGACCTATAGTAATTTTTTCCTGAGGAATATTTTTCTCAAATATACCAAATAGAAATGCCGTCGATTTGTATGAAGTTTGACATATGATAAGATTTAGATTTAATAATTTAATTTTTAGAGGTAAGGAGATGAGAAGCTTGGGTGACTGTTTTGAGAGGAATAATACTCCAAGGGTTCCCATTATTTCGTACTTTGGGCTGAAGCGTGTATTCCGAAGTCTGCCACTTAAAATTAACCTCCGAGATAACTTACCTCTCTGATTTCCTTGCATACTGTGTGGCCGAATATAGCGAAAACCAGAACAGAAGTAAAGTTTAAAAAATTGCCAGACCTTCAAATAGTATTTCATCCATAACCTTTACAAATGTAGAGTCCCCAAAAATTCAATTACTGTTTTAGATTTTTGGTGACTCCTAGTCCTCAGCGTTTCCACAGCTGCTACAGCAACGGTAGCTGCCATCCAAATTTCTTCCAATTGTGAATTTTAGATTAATTTGTCAAATATGCTCTTCCATTTGTACATTTCCCCACTATATTCTAATTTCCAAAGTACTAAGTTCCACATTTTGTTATACTTAAAATGCTGTAGTACTTAACTCACTTTATACGACTGAAGCTTTCTTACAAATGTAATTTCTGACAATTTTAATCCTATTTCCACAATTCCAAATTCAGTGGGTCAATTAAATAATCTGAATTGCCCCGGGAATTGTTCTTGAGTTCTCAAAACTCAACTGCTATACAAATGTAATTCTCAGTTGATCCTATAATAACCATTTATGTATAGTTGTCAAATGCAATAAGTACAGTAAATTGGAAGTCACACTCGTGCATAATCTGCATCGTTTTGTTTTTTTTTTCGCCGTTCTATAGGGATTTCTTTTGCAATTGCCATAAAAGTGCAAGTGTAACACATTCAAGTGAAATGATGTGTGTCAGTACTGGCATACTTGCAGTGAAATGTATAAAAAAACGTGTGATGTGTGTGTGTGAGACTGTGGCAGTATTTAAATTCAACGATTTCATGCCGATAGCACGGCACATACACTCACACTCATCTATCGTGAGCTCAGCCATAGACAGGTTGTTAATGAAGTGGTAGAGAGAGACCGAGAAACACGAGTTGTAAACTCACCCACGCTCTTGCATTGAGAAGAGTCACAACAAAATCATAAATGAATGCAGCAATGCTCAAACATTCCCATTGCAGTTGTTCTGCAACAGCGGAGTAAAGCAAAATTTTCACATTTTCAGGAGAGGCAAAAGACAAATGTTATATTCCGAATACCAAAAATTTAATTTCCTTCGACAAAAGAATTGTGATAATGATAACACTTCATTAAACAGTAAAAATGAATGTTAAATGTAATATTATTTTTTCTTGAGCTTTCTTTTGAGTTATGTCTCTCTTTTTGAACTATGAAATACTATTCGTGTGGGCTGCTGCTCGTGTAATGCTGTGTTGCCAAACCAAACAATGGCTGGCATTTAAAATTGCAATCGTAGCTACACATAAAGAAAACATTTTGTTAACCTTTAACTGTGGAGGTGGTGGTAAATTTTACCCTGTCTTGACGATTGTTTGCTGTTTTTTTAAAAGGCTTGTGAAAAAGTCCCAATTTTTTGCCGAACATAAGAATAATTAATATTTTTTTGATTATTTTTATAAAAGTTAAGCATAGTAATTAAGTTCTTAGCAAGAATTAAGTTCTTACACAAATATTTAATAAAATTAAAAGGGGTATAATTTACCCCGCGGCCAAAACTATTTCATAAATTTTCACCTCCCAAGTTAAAGGTTAAAACCGAAATTTATTTTCCTCAAACGATAAAAGAAATTTCTGCTGTGGCAAATATGCAGTATACACAAAAAAACCTTTCCTTCATTTAGAAAAAAAACCCTTTGATCAGCTCAACACAACTCTACTTGAGAGAGAAGATCATAAAATAATATCAATTACAGATCAAACCCTAATAGGGAATCATGAAAATATTTACCGATAATGAGTTGCCTACAATTCCGTTCCTGTGAAAACAATTTTTTCTTTAGAGTGTAGCAATGAAAATAAGCGGTGTCTACCATGAAAGGATGACAATGACGCCGTTGATATCGTACCATTGAACACAATTTCATAAATGTAACAAATAAATGAGCAAAAAATGCAAAAATGGTATAATAACGAAGAAAGAGGAAAAAACACAATCGCTACTGTGTCATTACCATCAGTAACGTAACTGCCACAGTAATACAAACTGTGGTCGGAATCTCAAAATCATTACTGCGGAAGAATGACAAACCGAACACATTTTAAAGGAATGCACAGTAACCCAGCAACAAAATATGGAAGTACTTCTTAAGGAATCACATTTTAAGTACGTCGAAAGAAGTTACTGATTTTTTTTAATTCCAAATAATTTCCATTGCAAAAGTTGAGAATATATTTATAATTTATTTATAAATATAAAATATTATAAATTTGTTTTTAAAAATTGACTTTTTTCAAATTGAATACGAGTACGTTAAAAAAAATTAAAAATTAAATCGATCGTTAACAATAAACTTCTAAAAACATTTAAATAATAGGATCAGCCCGCCTAAATACAATTAGAAAGAAGCTGCTCATCTTAAACACGTAGTGTTAATGAATTCTAAATAATAATAACATAAAATATTTGATATTCAACAAAAAAATACTATGCTTACTGAAATGTAGTAGAGTCTTTTTTAATCGTCCAACTAATCTCAGAATCCACGCCATCTACCTGGCGATTGGTGTAGAGACAACTGTGTCGAACTGGCAACCCTTACCAGTCACATGGGTGGTGAAAATGGTGAATTTAAGTCTGGCTTAAAGCTTTGGCTGTGTGACTTGTACGCTTTCTTCGTAGGTATATAATTCCCATATGCAAATTTCTTTGTAGATTGGTATATATACAAGTGATGATCGCCACAACTACAAGCCCACACTGTGTGTCATGTATAAGACCCTCTGATGATATCCCCGCACAGGATTGAGATACGTATAAGGGTATGTGTTTACATGGCTTTCAGAGCGCAGTGTCTTATCTTTTCCAATACACCACAAAAACCTCTCTTTCGAAAGGAAGAGTTGATCGAAAAAGCTGAACAATTCGAATGTGAAAACATTCAATAAATAAATCTAATTAAAAACCAGTAAGGAAAGACTAAAGTCAAGCGGGGCCGACTATATAATACCCTACACCACTCTCGAAATATTGAATGACTCTGATATATAAATTTTGTAATTCATGTATAAATTGTTTACATAAATTTACTTTTGGGACATTTTATACTTAAATAATACCCTGTACCACAGTGTGGTGTAGGTATAAAAACGATTGGATCTAAAGAGCCAAATCGGATGAAACATATATATGAGAGCTATAGCTAAATCTTTACCGATTTTCTTCAAATTCAACAATGTTGGTTCATGGATCAAGAAACTCTACCATTCTAAAAATACAGCTTCTATAGAACTAAAGGGCCAAATCGGACGAAACATATATATGGGAGCTATAGCTAAATCTTAACCGATTTTCTTCAAATTCGGTAGTGTTGGTTCATGGATCAAGAAACTCTACCATTCTAAATTTCAAAAGGATTGGATGTAAAATACAGCTTCTACAGGACTAAAGAGCAAAATCGGACGAAACATATATATGGGAGCTATAGCTAAATCTTAACCGATTTTCTTCAAATTCGGCAATGTTGGTTCATGGATCAAGAAACTCTACCATTCTAAATTTCAAAACGATTGGATGTAAAATACAGCTTCTATAGGACTAAATGGCCAAATCGGACGAAACATATATATGGGATCTATAACTAAATCTTAACCGATTTTCTTCAAATTCGGCAATGTTGGTTCATGGATCAAGAAACTCTACCATTCTAAATTTCAAAAGGATTGGATGTAAAATACAGCTTCTATAGGACTAAAGGGGCAAATCGGACGAAATATATATATGGGAGCTATATCTAAATCTGAACCGATTTCAACCAAATTCAATAGCGATCTTAACAGCTGCGAAATACTCTAAACTGCAAAATTTCAGAACAATCGGAGTGAAATTGCGACCTGTAGTCGACGAACAGCTTTACATGGACAGACGGACGGACGGACGGACGGACAGACATGCTTAAATCGACTCAGCTAGTGATTCTGAGTCGATCGGTATACTTTAAGGTGGGTCTAGCTGTATTATTTTCAGGTGTTACAAACATCTGCCGTGAAACAAACTTATAATACCCTGTACCACAGTGTGGTGTAGGGTATAATTAAATCGATCATTAACAAGAAACTTCTAAAAACATTTAAAAAATTTAAATTTTATTAAAACAAGTAAGAAAGTTCAGACTAATGATTCCTCTCACCTGGAGTCTCAAAAAATATTAGTAAATTTTTTTATTTTTTTGTTTTATTTAAATTATTATCAATTTAAATTGAATTTAATAGCTTTAAAGTATGTACTTGTATTAAAGTTAAAAGCTGTTTACTTTTGGTACAAAAAGGTCCATTTGTGTGGGAGGTTCCAAAAGGGGCTTCCCAATAAAGGTAAATTTTCTCTGGACTCTAGATACTATAAAAGCATTACACTGTACAAAATTTCACGTATGTATATGCAATGGTATTAAAGTTAATAGCTGTTAACTTTTGGTACAAAGACGGTCAATTTTCTCTGGACTCTAGATACTATAAAAGCATTACACTCTACAAAATTTCACGTATGTATATGCAATGGTATTAAAGTTAATAGCTGTTAACTTTTGGTACAAAAAGGTCCATTTGTGTGGGAGGTACAAAAGGGGCGGGCCAATAACGCCAATTTTTCTCTGAATTCTATGTACTATAAAAGTATTACACTGTACACAATTTCAAGTCTTTGTATGCACTGGTAATAACGTTATAAGCTATTAACTTTTGGTTCAAAATTGTCCATTTGTGTGGGAGGTACAAAAAGGGACGTGGCAACTTCGCCCATTTTCCTCGAGGTAATAGTGACTAATAACCTAATACTATGTGTAGAATTTCAGTGGATTTAACTAAGTAGCATAGAAGTTTATATTTCACTAAATGTTAACCCTTTGTGGGGGAGGTACTAGAAGGAGTGAACCAATATGGCAAACTTATCCGGAGATGGGAGAAAATATTACCACATACCAAATTTGAAGTCAATCGGTTACTCCTTTCGAGAGCTGTCGTGCGCACCAGCCAGCAGACAGACGGACGGGCATTGCTCATTCGACTTAAAATGACCCAAAACGAATATCCGCCGAACATACTTTGGGTCTAAGGTCACTCCTTCGATGTGTTACACTTTTGGCACGTGGAAAATGATATATACCCTCCTCTCTAAGGTGAGGGGATAAAAAAGTTCATTCAAATGTTCTGCACGACTTTTTCTGCAGGAACGAATTCAATGAACCCAATTTTCTAGCACTTTTTCCACTAAATCAAGTCGTATGTCATGAATGGCACGTTCAATAAAGCTTGAAGAGAGTCTGGTTTATTTCGAAAGACCAATGACTTCAAATAACCCCACAAGAAATAGTCTAATGGTGTTAAATCACAACTTCTTGGAGGCCATTCAATAATAACAATTTCTTGAAATAATCGAATCTCCAAACTTTTCTCGCAACAATTCAATTTTTTCATTTGCTGTGTGGCACGTAGCCACAATCGGTCAATGGCAAAAAGATAGCTCATAACGAGAGCTAAAATATTGCTCATGGGTGTCAAGGTCGTAGGTCGACTGGAAAGTGTTTTTTTTTTATTAAACTACTGAATACAATGAAAAGCAAATGACAGATCATGACATATTACAAATGGCCGAAGCGACACTTTAAAATCGTATCATCCCTATTGGAAAACCCGTTATCACAGGACAGCGGTACTCGATTTTGACAGTGCGCGTTTACATGCGACGTTACGCTGCTGCAGCATTAGAAGACCCAGGTTCAACACACGGCAAGACCAATTCACGATTAAAACAATATCTATTCGTGAATATTTTTCTGACTGAAATTGAGCATCTTTCTGAGAAAATGTAATTTTTCCAACGCCTATATCTAGTTAACCGATGGAATTTTTTTTTAAGGTCCTCAGCATAATTGTAGGTATAGACTAGAAGAAAAAATATGTAAAACAAACTGTTTTAAAACAAACATCTAATGCTTCAAAATTGACTAGAAATTGTTATACTGTTGAGAAATGTCTGCATACAATTTATTATAACTCGGATATAACTTGTCCGATTTATATAGAGGGTTTTCCAACAAGAGGTGTTATTTTGAATCACCCTGTATTTCGGTAGCTGTCGCTTTTGTAGCTTTTAATCTTTGACATTTGACAAGTAGAAACTACGCCATTACTCAAAATTGAACGATACACGATCATCGAACGATACAAAACGATCAAAAAACGATCGAGCAAAAAAACGATACGAACGATACAAAATCATCTTGAATGATGAGGCCCATTTCCACCTCGGTGGCTACGTCAACAAGCAAAATTGTAGCATCTGGGGCTCGGAAAACCCAATAGTTATTGTTGAGAAGCCTCTCCATCCTCAACGTGTGACTGTTTGGTGCGGTTTATGGTCCGGCGGGGTCATTGGACCTTACTTTATCGAAAATGAGGTTGGATCAACAGTTACGGTGAATGGATTGCGCTATCGAGAGATGATTAATGATTTTTTATGGTCGGAGTTGGATGGTATTGATCTCGACAACGTTTACTTTCAACAAGACGGCGCTACCTGCCACACAAGCAACGTAACCATTGCTCTGTTACGGGAAAAGTTTCCGGACCGTGTTATCTCTCGAAGAGGTGACCACAATTGGCCACCGAGATCTTGTGATTTAACACCTTGCGACTTCTTCCTTTGGGGCCACGTGAAAGATAAGGTCTACGCCAACAGCTCAGCGCCGATTTAAGATCTCAAAGATAGAATTAGTGACGCTATCGAGGACATAGGGCAGCCACTTTGCGATTTGGTTATGGACAATTTCATGAAAATGATATGGTCCTGTAAGCGTGATCGTGGTGGCCATTTGGCTGATGTTGTTCTTCATTAATAAAGGCATACCTCCCTCTTTATTATGAAATAAACTTCCGATCATTTATCTCAAAAAATGACATTTTTCTTTGAATACCAAAATAACACCTCTTGTTGGAAAACCCTTTATATTAGAGTGGTTTCTTTTGTGAGGAAGAAAAAAAGATAGCGTTGATCAAAACTTATATGAAAATTTGGCTTGTTTTAAGTATATTAGCAAAATATTTTGTTTCTGCGATCGCGAAATTAGGGGCTATTTGCGGTTGAAATAACCTCTAAAAATCAGGTTTTCCCTTAATAAAATTGTCAATTTTTATTACTTTTAGGAATTGACCCCTGGACATTAAAATCTGGACCATTATTTACAGGGCGACGAGACTTCCATTAAAAAAATTTCAATCTAAAGTCATTTTTTCTCGATTTTATTGCAATTTTTAGTGCATTTTTTAAAAAATCGGAAATAATTTCTACAATTTTGGTCCGATTTTCACTTTTCATGGCTAGTTATAGAACTGATGATTTCATTTTTATAAAAAATTAACCCTTTCAAGGCCGTAAACTTTCTATTTGATTGTTGACCCCAAATGGGTTAACGCGAATTAATTGTCATAGAAATGATCCTACACCCTTATTTTAACCTCAAAAGCTATAATTTTTAAGACGTTGGACATTTTGTACATTTTTCTATAAAATTGCTCAATTTCAAATGAAAATAAAAATTCTAAGTCGATAAATGTAATAATTGTTTTAGATTATGGCACATATTTCGAATAAAATTTACAAAATGTCTATTTTCATGATAATTTCAGGTTTTGAGGTTGCAATAATGCGTATAGAATCATGGTTATTGCAATCAATTGCCTTTAACCCATTTGGGACCAACAATCAAATAAAAAGTTTACGGCTTTGAAAGGGTTAATTTTTTATAAAAATTAAATCTAGTGATCAGCAGACAAGCCATGAAAAGTGAAAATCTGACCAAAATTGTAGAAATTGGTTCAGATTTTTAAAAAATACACTAAAAATTGCAATAATATCAAGAAAAAAGTGACTTTAATTTTTTTATGGAAGTCACGTCGCCCTGTTAATAATGCTCCAGATTTTAATGTCCAGTGGTCAATTCCTAAAAATAATAAAAATTGACAATTTTATTAAGAGAAACCCTGATTTTTAGAGGTTATTTCAACCGCAAATAGTGCCTTGACGATTGCATTCCATTCTCGTGTATCTGTTTCTATATTCTTTAGCTCATTCCACGATCTGTTGGATTTGGCTGCTTCGATGTCCAGTTGTCGACGCCAGGTATGACTTGGGCGGCCTTTCCTCCGGCTGCCCTGTGGGTTCAAGTCGATTGCATTTCTGGTAATGTCAGTTGGGGGTCTTCGTAGAGCATGTCCGATCCATGGCCATTTTCTTTTTCTAATTTCGGACTCTGCGGTTTCTGCCCAGTACATTACCTTTAACCGATGTCTATACACGTTTTTAATCTGATCAATAGTTTCAGAGCTAGCTTCCCTTAAGAAACAGAAAACATGGTGAAATGTGAAACGTTCAACAAAAATGTTGGGCAAGAACTTTTGCCTATACATGTATGTCCGAACATGCCAAAGCCCAAAACTAAGCACAAACACCAAAAAAGACTGCCGTGTTGCTCATTAAAAAAAAATAAAATTTGCAAAACGTATGATTGATATTAAAGTGCCCCAATTAGTATTAAATCAAGCGTATGATTAATGCCAACTTGAAGCAATTATAGCACTTCATATGCCTGAATTTTAAATGTATCCCTTTACCCCAACATTCAAGAGCCCTTTCCGACCCATTCCACCAACAACTGAATGCAAAAAATTGTGACTTGCAATGTCTTCCATGGACATTACAATGTCAATGGCGACATCACACACATCAGCACATCACCACATCTCAGTCACAAAAATATGACATTTTACAGATGGACAACATTGGGAATGTGTGAATGAGGGAATGAAGAAAAATCAATTAAAATTAAATGCAAACTGCAAACTATGAAATGTGCAAGTCGGCAGCACAGCGCCCCTCCCATTCCATTGTAAGCATCGATCAAATAACGTGACAAAGAAATGAAAGGGAATGGAAGTACGGACGGATGGTTGCATGCTTGGATGAAGCTTCATTTAATGTAACAAATCGAAAGCAAACATTAAATACGAGGGATGTAATGGTGAGTATTGGGTTGTTTAATATAATTTTTATGAAAGGTAACTAGAGAGAATATTTACTATAAATACTCAGGCGCCTGGGAGATCTAGGTTGATCGAGGTGAACAATTAGAGGGATGTATCAAATGATAGTTTGTCTAACATGAAGAATTCATTATAAGGTTTAAAGGTGGCGTATGATAAATAATAATTACAGAGGTTGAATAATATAAGCACTCATACGTCTAGGTGACGTATTAAGGGACAGTTTGCATAATATCTATAGTTAATTATCCTGGTTAAGGGTGGCGTATGAATAATCCTTACGTGATAAAAGTAATAAAAGTTATAAGAAACCGTGTTTGATGGAGTCGGAATTCGTAAGCGTTTAAATCTTGGAGTTCGAGTAGGAGTGGAGACGATTAATTTTTTGAAAACATCACAATTCTGCCTGCAGCATTATTGTATAAACATGAACAAATCCATTGAAAAGTAACTAATATAAATTTGATTAATATTAATTTTAATAACACTAATACGTCACACAAATATTGTCAGAATATTTTTATTTATCGTTTAATATGAATTACATTTATATGAACAACGTTTACAAATTATTCAGTTTTATTATCAAAGTAATCGTTCTCCAATTGCAACTTTTCGTGCGCTAAGTCTATTTTTTTTAAATCCAAAAAAAAACACTTTCCAGTCGACCAACGAACTTGACACCCATGAGCAATATTTTAGCCCTCGTTAAGAGCTATCTTTTTGCCATTGACCGATTTTGGCTATGTGCAACACAGCAAATGAAACAATTGCATTGTTGCGAGAAAAGTTTGGAGATTCGATTATTTCAAGAAATTGTGATATTGAATTGCCTCCAAGAAGTTGTGATTTAACACCATTAGACTATTTCTTGTGGGGTTATTTGAAGTCATTGGTCTTTCGAAATAAACCAGAAATTGGGTATTTGGAGGGAAAAAGGCGTCTTTGGAAGTAAAGGGTTTTCCAACAAGAGGTGTTATTTTGGTATTCATAGAAAAATGCCATTTTTGAGATAAATGAACGGATGTTTATTTCATAATAAAGAGGAAGGTATGCCGTTAGTAATGAAAAACAACATCAGCCAAATGGCCACCACGACCACGCTTACAGGACCATGTCCTTTTCATGAAATTTTCCATAACCAAATCGCAAAGTGGCTGTCCTATGTCCTCGATGGCCTCACGAAATGCTTTCTTTGAGGTCTTGAATCGACGCTGGGCTGTTGGCGTAGACCTTATCTTTCACGTGGCCCCAAAGGAAGAAGTCGCAATGTGTTAAATCACAAGATCTCGGTGGCCAATTGTGATCACCTCTTCGAGAGATAACACGTAACAGAGCAATGGTTTCGTTGCTTGTGTGGCACGTATCGCCGTCTTGTTGAAAGTAAACGTTGTCCAGATCAATACCATCCAACCCCGACCATAAAAAATCATTAATCATCTCTCGATAGCGCAATCCATTTACCGTAACTTTTGATCCAACTTCATTTTCGAAAAAGTAAGGTCCAATGACCCCGCCGGACCATAAACCGCACCAAACAGTCACACGTTGAGGATGGAGAGGCATCTCAACGATAACTCTTGGGTTTTCCGAGCCCCAGATGCGACAATTTTACTTGTTGACGTAGTCACCGAGGTGGAAATGGGCCCCATCAGTCAAGATGATTTGGTATCGTTCGTACCGTTTTTTTGTTCGATCGTTTTGTATCGTTCTATGATCGTGTATCGTTCCAGTTTTAGTAATGGCGTAGTTTCTACTTGTCAAATGTCAAAGAATAAAAGCTTCAAAAGTGACATCTACCGAAATACCGGGTGATTCAAAATAACACCGATTGTTGGAAAACCCTGTACTTCTAATATTATTACTTAGGAATAATTTCCATATTTGTTTATGGAATTCTCGTATAGGCATGGAAATGCTTTTGAAATATAAATCTTCGTAATAGGTGGCGTATGACTAATTTTAATTAGAACGCATGATTAATATTAACTGTAATAACAATCATACGCCACTAACTCAATAACACTCCCTTAAACGAAGAATGGTAAATATGGCCATGGTAAATAGTGACCCAGGACCTTATTTGTGTTTAACGAAATTCCATATCAGGACTTTAAAGTCGATGTCAGTTATCTCATTTCGTTCGTTAGGCCATCTGTCTTCTTAGCTGGATCGTACAGTAATTATCAAAAGGAGTGACCGAAATATCCACACATACAAGTTTAGTATGCTACTAATCGAAGTTGGGTCATATAGGTCCACTCTTTCTAGTACCTACCCCAAAAAGAGATAAAAATTAATGAAATATTGAATCCATAGTATAATTGTTCCAATGTTTTTAGCCTCTAACCCAACGGATATTTTCTTAATTATTATCCCCTCACCGTAGAGAGGAGGGTATAAATCATTTGCTACGAGCCAAAAGTGTAACAAATCGAAGGAGTGACCTAAGACCCCAATTATGTTTGGTGGAAATTCGATTTGGGTCATTTTAAGTCATTTGAGCAATGTCCGTCTGTTTTCTTAATAGAATTTAATTTCCCGAACTACCCTCGTTTTTATTGCAAATATAGATAGAGTCGTACCATATCTAGTCTAACACATGATGATAGCATTATATCATTTTTGATGGGGGAGGGGAAGAGAAAGAGTAACTTGTCGAACTACACGTCACACCCTCTTCCCCCAACCCAACCGTTAGGGATGACGGTGATGCTCTATTTCCTCTGCTGAAACCACAAACCATTCATTTAAGTACTCGTTTGGACGAGTATGTGTACGAATGAAAGTAGTCGGAAACTACACTATGTCCTGTCCATAACGAGAACTACAGACACGAGTAAAGACAGAGATAGAGATGCCATTCCGAGTACAATGTGATGATGATACTCGAACATCATTACACATCACCAATCGCAGCATCATTGTCATGCTTTTCGTCCTCGCCATCGTCCTTATGGATGGCACAACATTTATAACTTGATGTTGACAATGTTGACATAGATTTTGTAACTTTTTCTGTTTTGCTCATAATAGTGCAACCAAGCACCTCTGCAAGCATCCAAACAGCTCTCCTTCCGTCTATCCATCCATCCATCCATCCATCTGTGCATGCATGCAGTCAAGTATCCTTGCAAGCACTTGTATCCCTCCCAGCCTCAGACACACATTTATGTTTTCGCATATTCAGTGCTGTGTAACCCATATAAAATACTCATCCTTTGCTCTGGCGATGATGAGCTGCATTTTCCCCTCTCAAAAATGGCGTTTAATACAGTTGCTGTTTCTGGGAACGCCGCCCTCGTTTAACTTTTAACATTTACCAGAATCAAGAATAAAAGAACAAAACTTCAAAAAAAAAATCAGGAAGGAGGACATGTAAAAAGTCCTGTGTATACAGGACTTGTGCTCGTGCCGTGGTTATTACTTACACGCTCCACACTTCCAATCTTTACGGCCAAAGGGAATAGTTTCCGTTGATTTTTTGTTGCTGTTGTTGTTATTGTGTCCTCCCTTACAAATGAACAAATCTGGGGAATGTAATAGCAAAACTTCCTCAGTGGGTCAGTGTGTTGGTTGGTTGGTACATGTGTCCCTCTGTCTGTTGCTCTTTAGAGAAAAATTGTTGATGTTGTCCATGGGTTCATGGTTGGTATAAAACGAACATTACCCCCTTTTGTTCCTTTCACATATATATTTTTTTAAACATTTTTTTTTTCCGTCTTTTTCTTTGCATTAGAAATAGGAGTATTCAAACAGCCCGACACGTGTTGTGCAGTAATGATTTGTTTTATTTGCAAATGTGCCCGAGCATAATTTAGAAAATTTCTGGAAAAAGCCACTGGGATCAGAGCTAATGGGTTTCATTTCATGTTTCCTCTTTTTTTTTTTTGTTTGCTGTTTTAAATATTCTCCGGCCGCAAGTAAGTGTTGACCAAAGCTTTTATACATTTCTATAATGATTTTTTAATAAGAAAAACATTTTTTTTACTTATGATGAATTGTGAGATTACAGCTAGATGTAATATAGTTTTAAATAACAATAACATTCTAAATAAGTAAAAAAATAGTCCGTCCAGTAAACCCACTGAAGTAAATCCCCAATCAGTGAAAAATGTAATATGAAATTTGTGTTTTTTTGGGGGGAAGAGTCAAGTCAGAACGGTGGCTAATGCAAATGTTGTTTTTTAGATGCTACTCGTATTAGAATGTAAACATATCTCCTCAAAAATTATAAAAAATTCATAATCAAGAGGAAGGTATGCCGTTAATAATGAAAAACAACATCAACCAAATGGCCACCACGACCACGCTTACAGGACCATATCCTTTTCATTAAATTTGCCATAAACAAATCGCAAAGTGGCTGCCCTATGTCATCGATAGCCTCACGAATTCTATCTTTGAGGTCTTGAATCGACGCTGGGCTGTTGGCGTAGATCTCATCTTGCACGTGACCCCAACGGAAGAAGTCGCAAGGTGTTAAATCACAAGATCTCGGTGGACAATTGTGATCACCTCTTCGAGAGATAACACGGTCCGGAAACTGTTCCCGTAACAGAGCAATGGTTTCGTTGCTTGTGTGGCACGTAGCGCCGCACAGTGGAATATTTTCACACAAGACGCGGCAAAAATTAGAAGGAATTGAGCTAGAGCTTTGAAATTTGGTACATATCACTCATTTCGCCTAATTAGCTAAAAACCAATTTTTTGTTTAAATCCGCCCATAACCACGGCTACTTCCCACATAGCCTAAAATTAAAAATCTTAGTATTTTTCTCAATTTAGCATTTATATTATTACAAATCGCTTGTAGAGATTGTATTTGAGTCCTCAATTATATAAAAATTACAAGTGCCACGCCCAACGCCCATATATCAGTTTAAATTGTATACGATGTTGGAAATTACAGGAAATTTTTTTATAAAACGCTTTGTATCTTTTGTTCGATGCAAATCAGTACGTAGAACAAAGTAAATAACTAAAGCGTAATATATTAGCTCAACATTTGCAAAAAAAATCATGATGAAATAGTTTACAGTTTTTTGTTAATTAATCAATCATTCCAACTATCCAGAAAAAATCATTGATTTAACAATGTTTTCATTAATAATACGTCATTTTTAAAGCATACTTTTAGGAATATGTCGAAAGGACACAAACAATGAGGCATGTATATATAGTAGATTGGCAAACAAATGTTCACTTATATGAGTATTTACCTTGTTCATGTCGGTTGCCGTTTAATTCGGTCTGTAATCGTTGATGTAAACTAAGATACTCTTTCGGCTCAAGACCAACTTGCTTTTATAAATGCTTTATATGCTTTTTGTTATATTTGCAGTCAATTTATCATTTGCCCCTTAAGGTATGCTTTGGTAATACATAGCAACATCGATTAAAGATAACGAATTTTGGATTGTTTTTTGCCGAGTAGGTTTTACCATTTCGTTAAATAAATCAACATAGGCAGGTATAGGCAGAATTTTCTTTTCGCAATGGTTAACTAAGTCCGTAGTTTATAAATTTTTGTTAATGACAAGACCTCGGTCGGCCTCGGAAGTATAGTTTTATCCTGGAGAAAATGAAACACCCTGATTTTGGCAACTTGCAAGTAAACCACAGATTAAATAGGAAAATGACAACACAATTATATTTTTTTTAACGCAAAAAACTCTTCAAAAGGTTCTGTATAGTATGCCTTAAACGAAGTTCCAATGCGATTCATAGTTTCGGAGATATGGGCTTACAAAATACTCTCTTAAATGATAAACTTTGGAACCATTGTACCATTTATGAATTTCAAATGCTTGTACCGCGATATTTCGTAAGATATCGGCAAAACCTTTAAAGATTTAGTTAATTGGAATGTTCTTTACAGATTGGAATCAAACATTTTGAGATTGGGCCCCATGAAAATTTGGAGTTTTTGTCGCTCATAATACACTGTGCGCCGTCTTGTTGAAAGTAAACGTTGTCCAGATCAATACCATCCAACTCCGACCATAAAAATCCATTCGTTCCATTTTTAGAAATGACGTAGTTTCTACTTGTCAAATGTCAAAGAATAAAAGCTTCAAAAGTGACAGCTACCGAAATACCGGGTGATTCAAAATAACACCTCTTGTTGGAAAATCCTGTATTTATTTTTTTTTAATTTAGAAACTTTTTATTTAATTATTCAAAGCGAAATTGTTTGGTCTTGTCGTGATATGAACCTGGCTCCAATAGCGCCGCTTCAGCATAACATCACACCTTAGCGGTAACGCCCACGAACGAGTTCGAATTGTCAATAGTTCAATAGCCTTTTTTTTTGGCAAATCACGTGTGAGTCGTGTCATGCTGTCATGTTATTTTTGTTAAGTACAGGGTTGCCCATATTCGACGGACCCATCTGGCAACGCCATAACTTTTGACAGAGATGTCAGATCGCTTAATGACATACCGCGTTTGAAGCGTCAGTCCAAGCAGATTTTTACCATGGAACAATACACGCCACGCGAGCGCTCTGAAATAGTTGAAATTTACATTCAACAGAAGAAGTCAATTGTGAAAACTCAAAAAAAAACTCAAAAAACTGTCCGATGAAGCCCATTTCACATTGAATGGGACCGTAAATAAGCAAAATTGCCGTATTTACGCCACTGAAAATCCTCAGGAGATTCAACAATTGCCTCTTCATGACGAAAAAGTCACAGTTTGGTGCGGCGTTAGTGCGAAAACGGTCATTGGGCCGTTTTTCTTCCAAAACGAAAATGGCCATGCTGTTACCATCAACCAGGAGCGTTATCGCGACATGATGACCAATTTTGTGATGCCAATTATTCGTCGAAAGCGTATGAGGCAGTTCTGGTTTCAACAAGACGGCGCTCCACCGCACACAAGTCGCATAACAATCGATTTTCTGAAGAATTTGTTTCCGGGCCGTTTGATGTCGAAAAGTGGTGATTTGGACTGGCCACCGCGTTCGCCCGATTTGACGCCGCCTGACTTCTTCTTGTGAGGATATTTGAAGTCAAAGGTTTACGTTAACAAGCCAAGGACCGTAGAAGAGCTCAAGGACAACATTCGTGAAGAAATAGCCGCTATTCCGGCCGAAATGTTGGCGAAAACGATGGAAAATGCTGCAAAAAGGGCACAATACGCCATCAACGCCAGAGGCGGCCATTTGAGAGATATCATATTCAAAAATTGATGTAAACAAATCTACTTGGAACAAATTAAATGATTAAGATTGCCAACCGCCAAATTTTTATTTTTTTCTTTGATTTTTTTTAAAAAAACATGGGTCCGTCGAATATGGGCAACCCTGTATTGTTTGGCATTTCATCATGGAAAGATATACGCCTGAACAACGTTTACAAATTATTCAGTTTTATTATCAAAATAATCGTTCGCCAATTGCGCTAAGACCATTTTTTTTTAATCCAAGAAAAAAACACTTTCCCGTCGACCCACGACCTTGACACCCATGAGCAATATTTTAGCTCTCGTTAAGAGCTATATTTTCCCATTGGCCGATTCCCGATCCGACGTACCGGAATCATCGGTCCATATTTCTTCAAAAATTATGCCTGTGAGAACCTAACAGTCAATGGCGACCGTTATCGTGCCATGATAACCGACTATTTGATGTCTGAAATTGGAGCTCGTGATCTCGGCGACATTTGGTTTCAACAAGATGGCTTCACTTCCCACATATCGCATCAATCAATGGATTTATTGAGAGAACACTTCGGTGAGCAAATAATTTCACGTTTTGGGCCGGTCGATTGGCCACCAAGATCGTGAGATATCACACCGTTAGACTTTTTCCTGTGCGAATATGTAAAGTCTAAAGTTTATGCAGACAACCCCGCTTCGATTCAGGCCTTGGAGCAAAACATCACGCGTGTCATTCGCCAGTTACCAGTCGAAATGCTCGAACGAGTTATCGAAAATTGGACTCAACGGATGGACCATCTGAGACGTAACCGCGGCCAACATTTGATAGACATAATCTTCAAAAAATAAATGCCAAAGAATGTTCTTTCAAATGATAATAAACATTCCCCATTCAATTTGAATTTTCTGTATTTTTTTTTCTTTAGAAAAGTAGGGAGCCTCGAAATGGATCACCCTATATATATAAGAACACTTTAGCGTATGAGTACTTTTTAGCACTCATTAGCCAACATTTGTAGCCATCAACATCATCTAAAACTTAACGCGTGTTCCGGCTCTATCGGGCTTATATTTTAAATAATAAGGTACATTTCATGAAAATTAGGATTAAAAAAATTTTACAATAAAAATATTTTATCGAAACAAAATATCTCCCCCCTAATATTAACCCCTTCTCAAGGAGGTACACAAAGAAATCGGGCTTCGATTTTAACCTGAGGTACACGGAGGAAAATCGTAATTTTTGATATGTTTGAATTAAAAGAAATTATATTTGGGAACAATTTTTTTAAATATTAGATATTTGTTAACAAATACGCTTTTTAAAAAACAATACATTTTATTTGGAAGGCATATATTAATATATTAGAACAAAATGTATTTGCGAAGAGTCTCTCTCACAAATAATATATGTGTTTACAAAAAACAAAGATATATGTAATTGAAGAATTTTTCCAAATATATTTTACTTAAAAAAGATTTTAAAACTTTGCTGACTTTTTCGAATTTTACTTAGTTTTTCCCAGATTTCGTGTCATACTTTATAGCTAAAATGTCATAAGCAGCATTTTTTTAGCTTTTGTTTTACAGCCCTAAGTTTTGATTAATAAATATAGCCATTCATCACCTTTTGTCAATCCATCAATGCAATTAATAGTTACGAAAGATTAGACGAACTAAATTTAAATTTAATTTTACAAACAAAATAAAATTTCTTAAAAATCGCATTTTGGACTTTTAAAAAAACTGAAAACTTGTCTTGAGATTAAGGCATTAATACATTGCTAAAAATACTACTTAACTACAAATTAATATTTGTTTCGGAAATATTAGTTCCAAATAAAAAATATTAGGACGGGAACATAGTTTTGTTTAGAACAATATCTTCCCAAACATATAGTATTTGTGTGTGTCTAATATTATATATTTGGAGTGTACCCTAAACATATGTATATTTCAAGCAGAATATGTTTTGGAAAATATGCTACAGAAGCGATTTTTTTTGCGCCTAGGAGAAGATATTGACGCATATAAAATTGTAAGTCAATCGTTCATCAATCTTATCGAGAATTATGGCGCGGCAGAGTGACGGACGGACAGACAAAGCTCACATAACTTCAAATGTAATGAAACTATTATCCGTAAAGTATATATGGGTAAATCCACGACAAATCGAACAGTTCAAAAACATTTCCGTTTTGATTTTTCCCATTTCATTATATTTTTTAGTACACCTGAAGAACCGCTTAGAGGATTTTTTTTTTACATTTTCCGATAACGTGTTCGAAGTTATCGATATTTAAAAAATCTTTCAAATATCACTCTGTGTGTCGAGTTTAGGTCATAACTTCTGCAGTTATGGCTCGATTTGAAAAATCTTTTTTTTTAATTTTTGTTTTTTTCGTATTTTTTATAAAAAAAAATATTGAAATATTTTTTGTGTGCGATTTTTTAGTTTTGAAACTAAAATGCCATTTTCCCGAATTTTTTAATATTTTAAACTCCTATTAATATATATATATCAATATATATAATTAATATAGTAATTCAATTTCAAAGAAATATCTATAGAAATTCAATTTCGAAGGAATATTCTGTAGAAATTCAATATCGACGGAATTTTCTATAGAAATTTAATTTCGACGAAATTTGCTATAGAAATGAAGTTTCGGCGAAAATTTCTATAAAAATTAAATTAAGACGAAATTTTCTATAAAAATTACATTTCGACGAAATTTTTTATTAGACTGAAATTTCGACAAAATTTTCTATAAGACTGAAATTTCGACGAAATGTTCTATAAAAATAAATTTTGATAAAATTTTCTTTAAAACTGAAACGACGAAATATTCTATAAAAAGGAAATTTTAATGAAATTTTCTATAAAACAGAAATTTCGAAGAAATTTTCTTTAAAATGAAATTTCGACGAAATGTTCTATTTATGAAATTTCGACGATATTTTTTATAAAAATCAAATTTCGACGAAATTTTTTATAAAAATCAAATTTCGACGAAATTTTCTATAAAACTAAATTTCGACGAAATTTTCAATAAAACTGAAATTTCGACGACATTTTCTATAAAACTGAAATTTCGACGAAATTTTCTATTAAAATGAAATTTCGACGAAATTTTCTATAAAAATGAAATTTCGATGAAATTTTCTATAAATTGAAATTTTGACGAAATTTTCTGCAAAACTGCAATTTCAAGGAAATTTTCTATAAAACTGAAATTTCGATGAAATTTTCTATAAAACTGCAATTCGACGAAATTTTCTATAAAACTGAAATTTCGACGAAATTTTCTATAAAAATGAAATTTCGACGAAATTTTCTATAAAAATGAAATTTCGACGAAATTTTCTATAAAAATGAAATTTCGACGAAATTTTCTATAAATTGAAATTTTGACGAAATTTTCTGCAAAACTGCAATTTCAAGGAAATTTTCTATAAAACTGAAATTTCGACGAAATTTTCTATAAAACTGCAATTCGACGAAATTTTCTATAAAACTGAAATTTCGATAAAATTTTATACAAAACTGCAATTTCAATGGAAATTTTCTATAAAACTGTAATTTCGATGAAATTTTCTATAAAACTGCAATTTCGACGAAATTTTCTATAAAAATGAAAATTCGACGAAATTTTCTATAAAACTGCAATTTGGACGAAATTTTCTATAAGACTAAATTTTCGACGAAATTTTCTATAAGACTAAAATTTAGACGAAATTTTGTATAAAACTGAAAAATCGACGAATTTTTCTATAAAAATGAAATTCCGACAAAATTTTCTATAAAAATGAAATTCCGACGAAATTTTCTATAAAACTGAAATTTTGACGAAATTTTCTATAAATCTGAAATTTCGACAAAATCTTCTATAAAATTGAAATGTCGACGAAATTTTCGATACAACTGCAATTTCGACGAAAATTTGTATAAAACTGCAATTTCGACGAAATTTTTTATAAAACTGCAATTTCGACGATTTTTTTATATTTTTTCTGAAAAGTACGCGAAAAATACAAACATTTAAAAACAAGAATTGGTGATTCGGATCATAACTGGAGAAGTTTTGTACAAAAACCCGATACACAACGAGAATCCGATAACTTCTTAACGAGTTATCGGAAAATTTTTAAAAATATTCCACGAAACAGTTCTTTAGGTATACTAAAAATACAAAAAAAAATGGGACAAAGCAAAACGGATTTTTTTAAAACGGTTGTGTTTCCCCATATATGGTCCAGGGTGGCCCAAAATGGCAGAATGGGTTTGAGTTTATTACAACTTTTTATTTAAGACATATTTCCTACTTTTTTTAATATGTACAGTATATTAATTGATATTTTTTTTGGCACATTGTTCAGTCGTTTGCTGATCCATTTTAAATTCCCAAAGTCTTTTTACAAAAAAACTGAAACTGAAGAAATACTAAAAAAAAAATCCCAATCATTTTGGGTCACCCTGTATATAGCTTGAGTCCCTAAAACAAGTGATATGCAGAAGTCCAAAAAGTGTAAAAACACTTTCCAACAATATATTTTTTTTTTTTTTTTATTTTTATTATTATTTATTTCATATTAATTTCGTTGCATATATACACATTTTTTTGAGATATGACTTTTAAAGTCTTACAGCAAATAAAAGCATTATACATACATATATGGCAAAATTCAGGTACATTATATTTACATTGATTAAGGAAAAATATTTTAAAAAACCTTTTCATGGCAAAAATAAAGGATTAAGGAAAAAGCTTATTACATAGGAGAATTTTAAGAACCACCTCTTTTTATCTCTTCTGTGAAGAGGGTGAAGAAGTTAGTTTATTAATTCTCGTATTAATTCGTATTCAGACATGCTGCATCGGGATTCGAATGACTACGTCAAATTTCGCATTATCATAAAAAGCGTTTGATGATTGTAGTGTTCATGTAGGTGTATTGTGGGATGTCTTCGACTCAGCTTGTGTATTATCTTCAGGTTTTTGTTCTGGATTATTTGCAGCAATTTTATGTTAGTTTTAGCGGCTTTTTTAAACCAAACCTGACAGCCGTATGTCATAATTGGCCTAATACATTGATTGTAGAGTAATTTTTTATTTTTTAAATTAAGTACCGATTTTCTGTTAAGCATAGGAAATAAAGCTCTGCCACATTTAATTGCCTTTTCACAAGATTTTTGTATGTGGTGTTTGAAGTTGAGTTTCTTGTCCAATATTACACCTAAATATTTCACAGACTCACTTATAGGTATTGTAGCTCCCTGTATTTGTAGAGGAATAGTTGGACTTTCCAACAAAATATTTTATGATTCACCTTTTAGGAAATACTAAATTTTATATAACGGGTTTTCCAATAGAGATGATATGATTTTGAGGTGACGTTTCGGCCATTGGTAATATGTCATGATCTGTCATTTGTTTTTCATTGTATTCAGTAGTGTTTACAATTTCATCATGGAGAGATATACGCAAGAACAACGTTTACAAATTATTCAGTTTTATTATCAAAATAATCATTCTCCAATTGCAACTTTTCGTGCGCTAAGTCCGTTTTTTTAAAATCCAAAAAAAAAAACACTTTCCAGTCGACCTACGACCTTGCCACTCATATGCAATATTTTAGCTCTCGATAAGAGCTATCTTTTAGCCAATGACCGATTCCCGATCCGACGTGCCGTTAAGGAGCTTGAGCAAAAATAAACTTTCCGTTCACATTTGAAAATTATGCTAGTACATTTTTTTAAAATCCAAAAAAAAAACACTTTCCAGTCGACCTACGACTTTGCCACTCATAAGCAATATTTTAGCTCTCGTTAAGAGCTATCTTTTTGCCATTGACCGATTGTGGCTACGTGCCACACAGCAAATGAAACAATTGAATTGTTGCGAGAATAGTTTGGAGATTCGATTATTTCAAGAAATTGTGATATTGAATGGCCTGCCTCCAAGATGTTGTGATTTAACACCATTAGACTATTTCTTGTGGGTTTATTTGAAGTCATTAGAATTTCGAAATAAACCAGACTCTCTTCAAGCTTTACCAGTCAATATTGAACGTGCCATTCATGACATACGACTTTATTCAGTGGAAAAAGTTCTCGAAAATTGGGTTCATCGAATTCGATCCTGCAGAAGAAGTCGTGAAGGCCATTTGAATGACGTTTTATTTAGAACTTAATTGTATCGATTGTACTTCACATTAAATAAATTAAGAATTTCTTTAACAACAAGTGAGTTTTTTTCAAAAAAAAAAAAACAATATCAATCTTATTGGACCCTGTAATTTTTAAAATTATTTTCTTTAACCCCCATTTCCACCAGCTCCGGTTGCTAACCAACAGTTATTTTTTAAATTCCCTACAATTTGACAGCCGTTTCCGCCTCTCTAGCTCCTACTCAAAGTACCAAATTCCACATTACATTAATCACAAAGTGATTCCTGAGTCAGTTTACTCCACGGAACTCTTCTTAGTTGTTCTTTTTACCTTAATCACTACATTCTTTTTGGCCACTGACAACTTTAATTACAGCTTTACATATTCCCTATTCCCTTCATATTTATGGGGCGATATTGTTAATGCCGCAAATCGCTTTAACCCACACCTCTCTCTCTCTCTATCTCTCTCAGTCAGAAAAAAATGAAGTGAGCCAACAAATTATCATACTTTATGGTTTTTTTCCCCACCAAAAGCCGATTTAAAATCAATGCGAATAAAGTTTTTTTTTCGTTACCTCACTCACAAGCCCACAAAAGTCAAAAAAATTCCGACATTTTTATTCAAACTGTCAGAGCGAAATCCTTTAAATCCTTTCGGTGTTGATATTCGTTCCCTGGGGAAATGCGTGAGTTATTTTGCGAATATCCCCAGAAAAACCTTCGCCCCCATCCACAAAATGAAAGCAAATATAAAAATATGTATAAAAATACACGACATACATAAATATGAATGAAGCCCAAAATATATGCGTATCCGGTGTCTGAGGATATGAGTATGCGAGTTAGTACAAGCGAAACGAAATTGTTTCTGTGTGAGAGAGAACGGGAGAGAGAAAGGCAAAATAACTTTTAAGTATAAAAATGTTGGGTTCCGGTGAAAATGTTTTTGTTAAGCCGAAATTAAGTTTAGCAAATAAATTTAAAAATAGAAACATTAAAAGATACAAATTTTTGTGAATACATTCTCTTTAACCGTTTTTTCGGCGGCATTTTTATCCGCATCCAGTGAAGGAAAAAGCCAATGAAATCAGACACTCAGACATACGAGTTTTTGGTGTCGATTTTCGTGGCTCAAATCCTAAAACAATTTACACAATTTTACATTCAAAAGAGCCTCAAAAGAAAACAACATAAAAAACTAAACCGCAACAAAAACAAACGGTGAAAAGAAGAGACAGGAAACGGAAAGAAAACAAAACAAAGCTGAGCAGAAAAGTCTCTCAAACAAGAACGTTTTACAAAAAAAAAAGAACAAGCCAAAAAACCACTGACAACAATTTTCAATTGCAAACTAAATCCTCGCCAAAATCTGAGGATGTGGCAAAGCCTTCTGGCGGCCTAAATACCACCAACACACACAAAAAATATTGGTCACAACCAAAAAAAGAAAAAAAAACTGGAGCGCACATTTAAATGGGGAAAAATATGTTGCAAAAGAAAACATACAAAAAACGTTCGCAGCAAATCTCATTCCCCTGAGGCAAATATTGAAGTTACTTACTTTGTTTTATCGCTAAACCTGTAATTTGTTTTGTTTTGCCCTTCAACTTAAGTGTTAAGCACTGCTCTCACATGGCTTCAAGGACTTTGTTAACGCTATTAAAGTTTCTCACTTTTTTGTTGATAAAAATACATTTTAACTAAATAAAAGAAATAAACAATTTTCTGGCAAGAAGAAAGCGTCAAAAATATCAACTTAGTTTAAGAACTTTTAAATTTAATTTATTTTTTCTTTGAAATTAGAAGGGAGAGAAGATAAACCCTCACGAGTACGAGTAGTTTGTCCAATGGACAAGGACAACTCCTTGTGCCTCTTCTGTGGTGTGTCATTGGCATTGGTGATTTTGAAAGTTACTGAAATCAGCCTTAAGATGTGAACCGATGAAGTGTAAGAGACAACAAATAGAAAAAAATCGATTTTATTTTGCTACTGTACAACTCACAACACAGTAGGGAATTTGGAAACCAGAATAATATAGAAAAATATCAGATATCACAAATAGCTGAAATTATTGTAGCATTATAGAAATTATAAGATATTCAATACTTAAATAAATTTTAACTATTTCAACCAGCACATCTTCGAATTTACCCTGAGTTAGAACAAATATTACCACGTGCAAAATTTGGAATCAATCAGTCACTCTTTTCGCCAGTTATCATGCGTACCGTCCAGACATACAGGCGGACATAACTCTAATGACTTAAAATCACTTGAAAGAAATATCCAAAGGTTACTCCTTCGATTATTTTGTATACAATTGTTGAAATTTGCATTTTTATAGAAAATTTCGATGAAATTTATTTTTTAATATTTAATTATTAATCGTAATTTAATTTTCACCGAAAATTTTGATGAAATTTAATGTTTAGATACTGACACTTTTATCAAAATTCATTTTTTTACTGAAAAATTCATTTTTACTGAATACTTTGTAGAATTAGCATTTAATTTCCGCCAAAAATTCCTTTTTACAGAAAATTTTGCTGAAATCGAGTTTTCGTTAAAATTTTGTTTTTATTGTCGAATTAATTTTTTTACAAAATTTCGTAATATGTAATTTAATTTCGATAAAAATAATATAGAATGAATTTAGATTTAAAAACAGAATTGTCAGAAAAATTTCGTCTAAAGTGCAAACAAGAACAAAAACACGTGCATTTTTTTCTTGAAATTTTCACCAAAATTGCGCTATATCCAACTCTGTTGGAAACTAATTTATATTTTAATTTCTATACTAAGTTTTGCCAACATTTATTTTTCATAGAAAACTTTGTCGAAATTTCATTTTTTTTTTTTCATTTTCTCGACATTTCTTTTTCGATAATAAATTGTTATTGAAAATTTTGTCGACATATAATTTTTCTGAAAATTTTGTCAATATATATTTCCTGAGAAGTTTTCCAAAATTTCATTTGTTACTGCAAATTTTTCAAAATTTCATTTTATAGAAGTCTTTATCGAAATTTAATTTCTACTGAAAATTTAATTTTACTCATAATTTTGTCAAAAATTATTTTTTTACTGAATATATTTTAGACTGATTTAAGTTAAAGATATACATTATTGCTTATGAATTCTGACAATGATAAAGTGTTGTCTATCGAAACTGTCAATTCTACCCAGCAATTGAAGCACACTTCCATTTTTTGAATGATATCACTTGGAAAATCAAGGTACAAGAATTCCCTACAAAGCAGCTATTCAATATTTGCTTAAATATGTCTTCCCAGGTTTTTGTGGCCCCATAAAAGTGTTCGTTATTTCCATGTACAATTCTTGTTTTTGAGATCGGTTTTTTGTCAAAATGCCACAGATATGGTCTCAAACCAAAAATCAATTTGGACATTTTTATAGAATATTTCATCGAAATATTATTGCATTAGAAAATTTTGTCCAAATTACATTTATATCGATTATTTCGCAGAAATTTAATTTTACTCGAAAATTTCGTCGAAATTTCATTTATATCGAAAAGTTTGTCAAAATTTTATTTATATCAAAACTTTTGCCGAAATTTCAATTATAACAAAAATAACGTCGAAATTTCATTTATATCGAAAATTTCCTTTTTTACAGAAAATTTCGTCGAAATTTAATTTTTATAACAAATTTCGTCGAAATTTCATTTTTATAACAAATTTCGTCGAAATTTCATTTTTATAAAAAATTGAATTTGTACCGTAAAATTTGTCGTAATTGAATTTCTACAGAAAATTTCGTCAGACTTTCATTCCTATAGAATATTAAGTCGAAATTTAATTTCTATAGAAAATTTCCTCGAAATAGAAATTCTATAGAAAATTTCCTCGAAATAGAAATTCTATAGAAAATTTCCACCAAATTGTATTTCTATAGAAAATTTCGTCGAAATTGAATTTCTATAGAAAATTTCGTCGAAATTGAATTTCTACAGAAAATTTTGTCGGACTTTCATTCCTATAGAATATTACGTCGAAATTTAATTTCTATAGAAAATTTCCTCGAAATAGAAATTCTATAGAACATTTCCTCGAAATAGAAATTCTATAGAAAATTTCGTCGAAATTGAAATTCTATAAAAAAATTTCGTCGAAATTGAAATTCTACAGAAAATTTCGTCGAAATTGAATTTCTATAGAAAATTTCGTCGAATTTCTATAGAAAAATACGTGGCAACTCAACATCAGTACACCTTGTACCCGATGTATGGAGTGGTTGCATCTCAGGGGTTGCTCTGGCCTTAGGAACGCCGGGGAGTATCGCCGCATAGGGAGCTATGTTGGAGCCTGCTGTGCCTCCATACCTCTCAGTGTGCCTCAAGAATCGCACACGTCGTCTACGTCATCGACACCTTCGGTTTATGGGACACCGCCGCAATCTCCCCTACAGCAACATGCACAGCAATCAACACCACACATTGCTGTACCAACCCCCGAACATGCATCCTTCATGCCATTTAATTGCAATGGACTCCGCGGCAAAATCAACGAGATTGTAGATTTTATGAATCGGAATAACATCAAGGTCGCTGCGATCCAGGAAACAAAGCTGAGCGACACATGCAGCTTGCACAGTTGTCAGGGTTACAATGTGCTACGTAAGGATCGCACTAGAAGTGGAGGTGGGGGACTGGCTTTCCTATTACACCATTCTGTGCAATACAGACCTATCTCGCCTGAGCTTGACTCTAGAGACCCATACATTGAATGTATGGGGTAGCAGTAAAGTCCGGGACTGCCGAGATAGACCTGTACAACGTATATATATCGCCGATTGGTAGCTGTTCTCCGCGTTATTTGCCGGACATCAGTCCGTTACTGCAGGGCAATAATCGCGTGGTCCTAGGAGACTTTAATGCCCATCATGAACTTTGTCATTCTCTCCTAGCTAATGACCGTAGTGGCATAGCTTTGGCTGAGCAGATAGATGGCTCTACGTTCTGCACAGTGAATGAAGACGCCCCCACACGGATTATGGGTGATTGCAGCAGCTCGCCAGATATCACCATCGTGTCGCCTGGTCTGATAAATGACGTCACCTGGTAGCCCGTCATTTCATTGGGATTAGACCACCTCCCCATAATCCTCTCCATAGACAGACCAGCCGATTTTATTATCTCTAAACGCCATACTTTCCTGAATCAAAGGAAAGCGGACTGGAGCGGGTTCAGAGAATTCACCAACCGCAGCTTCAGTGAACTACCCATCCCCTCAGATGTTCGGGTAGCTGAGAAGAAATTCCGAGGCATCATCAACGCAGCAGCCGTTAGCTTTATCCCTGCTGGTCGAATACCCGAGATACGACCTAATTTCCCAGCAGATGCAGCGGGACTAGCAGACGTGCGTGATGAAATTCGTGAAAGAATCAGGGAACTGAATCTAGAAATCAATAGGAAAGTCGACGAATATAGGCGGAATAAATGGCTAGATCAACTCAAGCAGTGCAACTTAAGTTCCGGCATTGGTAAATTGTGGGCAACGGTTAAGTCACTTTCGAATCCAGGCAGGAAAGACGACCGGACGGCAGTCACATTTGGTGCCACCACTGTGACTGACCCGAAGAGGTGCGCGTTATTTTAACCGACAATTTATAGAGCACCCCGTGAGTGACAGAGCGAAACGGAGAGAATAGCGCGTCGTATCCATGCTCTCCGAGCTGAAGAAGTACCACCACAGTTTACAGTTGGAGAAGTTGCAGATGTCATCCGTAGCGCTAAGTCATCCAAAGAGCTTGGCCCCGACGGAATTTCGATGCTGATGTTGAAACAATTGGACATACCGGGAGTTGAGTACCTGACTAGGGTCCTCAATCTGTCCTTGACCACTCTGATAATACCCGAAGCCAGGAAAATGGGCAGAGTGGTCCCGCTACTGAAAGCGGACAAAGATGCGAGCAAGGGAGAATCGTACAGGCCTATCTCCCTTCTCTGGCCAGTAGCAAAGACGCTTGAGGCGTTAATCCTCCCGAGCCTTATTGGACATTTTCCAATTGCTAATCATCAGCACGGATTCCGAAAGCAGCATAGTACGACTACTGCTTTACACGCCATATCCACGCATGTGAGCCGCGGTCTTAACCAGAACAAGCCCGGTGACAGGACCGTCCTCGTGGCGCTAGACCTATCGAAGGTCTAGCACAAGAATTCCGACCACCAACTACCCTAAGGTTCGTGTCACATTTGATAGCCTCTTCAGGTCTAACGCGCATGGCACAGCTATCTGCAATAAGATGAGAAGTAGGAACAAGGTCCTCAAGTCGCTAGCCGGCAGCACTTGGGGCACAGATAAAGAAACCTTGTTGACCTCTTACAAAGCGATAGGTCGGTCTGTGGTAAACTATGCAGCACCAGTGTGAGCGAGACGCAGTGGAAGAATATACAGACCTGCCAAAATGCCGCCCTGAGAACTGCGATAGGGTGCATCCTCATGTCTTCTGTCGACCACTTACATGAGGAGACGAAGATCATAACCGTGCGACGACACAATTTTTTGCTGTCGAAGCAGTATCTGCTTGGTTGCTACCGTCCCAGCCATCCCAATCACCATCTATTGGATAGGCGCCCACCTCCCAGGCAGATCAGGAAAGACCTTCATGATCTAGAGCGCGAGGTCCAACGCTACAAGAGAGAACCTCTAGATCAAAGAACTTTCAAGGCAGGTTTGGCTGACATACACTCTGACGCAGTCGCTGAAGCCGTGAATAATTACAGAGTCAATGTCGTACTAGGAGACCACCCTCCATCAGTGGCCTCAGAGGAAGAGGAATTACCACGACAGACAAGAGTACTTTTGGCCCAATTAAGATCTGGCTGGTGTAGCCGCCTCAATTCATACTGGGCAAGGATTGATGGCACCACGTCGAACATGTGTCCCGCCTGTAACCAGGGACCACACGACACACTACACCTCTTTAACTGCCCTGCCAAACCTACTCAACTTGTTCCCAGGTCTCTTTGGACCCAACCAGTGGAAGCAGCCATCTTCCTCGGCCTGGAAACCAATACAGCAGAACCCACTATACAAGGCGAATGAAAACAACTAATGGATAACAAACACATATACTGTTACAACAACAACAACATCCCGGATTAAGGACTATTCATCGAATTTAGGACTATTCACTAGATTATAAGTAATTGATCGGATTAAAGGGAAATACAAACTACACATTCAAATGAATTTTTAAAAATTTTTGTAAAAAATTTCGTCAGATTTTCACTTTATAGAAAATTTCGACGAAATTTTATTTTTATAATGGAAAATTTCGATAAAATTTTATTTTTATGGAAAATTTCGACGAAATTTTATTTTTATGGAAAATTTCGACGAAATTTTATTTTTATGGAAAATTTCGACGAAATTAAATTTTTATAGAAAATTTCGACGAAATTAAATTTTTATAGAAAATTTCGACGAAATTTTATTTTTATAGAAAATTTCGACGAAATTTTATTTTTATAGAAAATCTCGACAAAATTTTATTTTTATAGAAAATTTCGACAAAATTTTATTTTTATAGAAAATTTCGACAAAATTTTATTTTTATAGAAAATTTCGACGAAATTATTTTTATAGAAAATTTCGACGAAATTTTATTTTTATAGAAAATTTCGACGAAATTTTATTTTTATAGAAAATTTCGACGAAATTTTATTTTTATAGAAAATTTCGACGAAATTTTATTTTTATAGAAAATTTTGACGAAATTTTATTTTTATAGAAAATTTCGACGAAATTTTATTTTTATAGAAAATTTCGACGAAATTTTATTTTTATAGAAAATTTCGACGAAATTTTATTTTTATAGAAAATTTCGACGAAATTTTATTTTTATAGAAAATTTCGACGAAATTTTATTTTTATAGAAAATTTCGACGAAATTTTATTTTTATAGAAAATTTCGACGAAATTTTATTTTTATAGAAAATTTCGACGAAATTTTATTTTTATAGAAAATTTCGACGAAATTTTATTTTTATAGAAAATTTCGACGAAATTTTATTTTTATAGAAAATTTCGACGAAATTTTATTTTTATAGAAAATTTCGACGAAATTTTATTTTTATAGAAAATTTCGACGAAATTTTATTTTTATAGCAAAATTTCGACGAAATTTTATTTTTATAGCAAAATTTCGACGAAATTTTATTTGTATAGAAAATTTCGACGAAATTTTATTTTTATAGAAAATTTCGACGAAATTTTATTTTTATAGAAAATTTCGACGAAATTTTATTTTTATAGAAAATTTCGACAAAAAATTTTTTTAGTATAAGATTTTTTTAACTGTCTAATTTCCGGTCAATGACGTTTAATCCGATGACAAACTACAGATTTAAGGCCACTGTTGAAATAAAGGACAGCGGTCCACGATTAAGGACGTTATTATCCAACTTAAAGGTTACTCGTATTGACCTGATTAAACGTCACTTATTCTATTAAAGGCCGCTGGCTAGGAAATTCAAAATATTCTGTATGGGCAAATCCTGGGTTGCTGATTTGAAATTTTCGATGAAATTTTCGATGAAATTTTCTATATTGAATGCAATTGTAAGGAAATTTTCGAAAACAAATAAATTTGTTTTGTAGACAAATTAAAATTTTATATAATTTTCTAGAAACAGCAATTTTGTCAAAACTTTTCTATAAAAATTCAATTTCTACTAAATTTTCTATAGAAATGTAATTTTGAAGATGTTTTTATTATAAGGCGATTAAATTTAAATTTTTTTGAAAAAGGGCAATTTTGACAAAATTACCTACAAAAAACAACATTTTCTTAAAAAATCAACAATGATCAAATTTTCTGTAAAATTTACATTTCTAATCAATTTTCTATAGAAATGTTTTTTTGAAGTTTTTTTATTATTAGCCGATTAAATTTTCTAGAAAAAATAACTTTAACAAACATTTTTAGAAAAAGGGCAATTTTGACAAAATTACCTACAAAACCGAAATTTTCCTGAAAAATCAATGATGATCAAATTTGCAAAATCAATTAAAAATTCCTAGAAAGCTACAATTTCTATTAAATTTTCTAGAAAAATTAACTTTAACAAACATTTTTAGAAAAAGGGCAATTTTGACAAAAGTTAATGATGATCAAATTTTCAGTAAAATTGCAAAATCAATTAAAAATTCCTAGATAGCTACAATTTCGATTAAATTTTCTAGACAAATTAACTTTAACAAACATTTTTAGAAAAAGGGCAATTTTGACAAAATTGCCTACAAAACCGCAATTTTCCTGAAAAATCAATAATGATCAAATTTTCAGTAAAATTGCAAAATTAATAAAAAATTCCTATAAAGCTACAATTTCAACAAAATATTGTTGAAAACTGGAATTTCGATGAAATTTTTTAAAATAATGGAACTTTGATGAAATTTTCTATAAAAATGTTACTTGGACAAATTTTTCTTTATAAACATAAATTTAGACAAAGTTTCCCTAAATCTAAAGAAATTCTATCTTTCTATTTATATGAACTTCTCGTGTAAGTTATATTATTATTGCGTAAAAGTAAAAGCCCTAAAAATTATGAATTTAGAGTCCATTGTGCAATATCTACTTATTTTGTCGAGGCTGAATATAGTACTTTTTCAGTTCGTCTGTCTGTCGATCTAAATGAATGCTGGTGCCTGATGACGGCTATTCTCGGCTGCCGCCGCACAACTCCTCTTCACAAGAAATAAACCCTCACAATGAAAAATATTCTTTTTGCCAAAAAAAAAAAAATGTTCCCAAACTGACGGCGTCTCATTTCACAAGGCTAACGTAATTCTGGGATTTCGTTGTGCTGTTGCTGCCTCGCTGTCTTCTGCTTCTTCTTCTATTACTCTACTACTTGTATGTGTTTCGCCCTCAAAAGAAAAGAAAGCATTTGGTTCGTTTGTCTGCGTGTGTGTGTGCGTGCTCACTATAAGATGCTACATCAGCAGCTGTTGGTTCTGTTAAGCCCGTTGTGCCGTCGCCGTCGCCGCCGTCAGAGTTTTTGTGCCTCCGATGAGGCTGATAACGTTGTAGTTGTTATTCTTGTTCTTGTTTGGTACGGTACATTGAATTGGAGAACTGGGGTTTCCATATCAGCACAAACACACACAAGCAACATTACTACTATTACAGCTGTGGTTTTTTTTTTCTACCGATGTTCTTGTTGCTGTTGCTATACTCACAATCGGTTATCGTCATCAGTTTACCTTGTGTGATGCTGATGCTACGGCTGCTGTGAACAGTTACACACACACACATACTCGCATAATAAAATTCTCTTTTTCATGGCTTTGCTTAAAGACAGCGTTGTTGTTATCGCTGCAAGAGAGTGTTTTTCTTTTTCTTCTCTATGTATACCAAACAAGAATGAGTTTTGTATGAGTACAAACATACATACTTGGTACACTAACTGTGCTCTACTGGTGACGGCTGACACACATCCACACAAACAAACAAACTCCTGCAAAAGAAACCAATGCATAAGTCTTCCACACCGCCATACAGTGGGGTGGAATTTGGATAAAATGGAAATAAATCTCCAGCAAAGGATAATAATAATAAGAAACTGAATTCCCGAGAAAGATAGTACATATCGCTCACTCACTTCAAGAGTGACATAACTCAAAATTGAAAATTGCCAATATGTGTAACTTTAAGTCCGTATTAAAAGATAAGTAACATGAAATAAGATGTTAAAAAAAACGCTTGAATAATCCGAAATATGGTTGTTTACTTATAGACCAAATTTCGATGAGATTAATTTATGGACATTTGCAAAATTCGCTCTTTTGTAAGGCAACCTCAAAAATGTTAAATTTTGAGTTATGTCACTCTTGAAGTGCGTGAGCGATATGTACTTTAATTTGAATTGATTTTATCTCAACTGTTTCTTATTTGTTTTTTATTTTTTATTTCATATTTCCCCCCACTGTCCGTCTCCATATTACTGCTGTGCCTTTGCCAATGTTTTGTGCCTTTGCCTATTTCTATGCCCAAGAGACTGTGCCTAAGCCCCAAACATTTGTTAGCCATAATGCGTTTGTTCATTTGTGTAGGAGTACGTGCGTGTGTGTGAGTTCCCCTCGGTAGTATGCATACACACACATACGATTGTATTTGTGTATTTCTTTCTAGTTTATTTATAATTGTCTGTGTTGGCATTTCTCACAATTTTATCTCTATTGCGAATGGGAATGCCTCCTTGCCGGTCGGGCAGTCTCTGTGTTGGTTTCAATACGTATGTGTATGTGTGTGTGTGTGTCGGTGTGCCTGTGTGTTTTTGCATGTTTGCTTTTGATAACAATTTACCAACACATTAAAGAGGTACACATCTGTGTGTGTGTGTGTGCATCTAGATTTGGGAAAATAATTGTGTTTGTGAATGTCTGTTATAATTGAATTTAATTTGAATCCTTAATTTCTCGACAATATTTAATTTTTTCTTCTTCTGCGAAATCTGTTTAACAAGATATCTCTGGCAGATTTCTTGGTAGAGAGTTTGCACTTACAGAGCCAATTGGTAAATAACAACAATTCCAGAAAATCCCAGTACGCCTGGTGGCAATTTTATGAAATATGGTCATTTTCATTTAAGTAACTTATTTTCACGATTATAACAGTCATGGTATAAAAAAACATAGTTAAAACGAAATAAAGATTTATTTGTTTAAAGTAATATTAAAGAAGTGCAGAAGAGGAAATACAAATTCACTCAAAAGAAAAAACACAATAAAATATTTCCCAAACCCAACAAAAGGGGTCAATAAAATAATATAATCGATATACCAAAAGAGGCTTGACAAATACGCCTACTTTGCGCTGAACAGTAGATACTCCAATGACATTGCACTGTACCTGAGGGTATACCTTAGTCGCTTTAATCGACTAAAATTTGCTTACTTGTTTGCATAATGATCGTGCTTTGCTCCTTCGAAATTGAAATGCACACTAACTTTAATTGGCAAATTTCCATTGAAATCCACATTTTTGTAAATTCATCATTGTACACCTAGGCGTATGTGTGACGCACCGATAGAAACTAAATATTAAAAATTATACGCCACAATGTACGCAGAAGAATTAAAAAAGGAAATAATTGGGACGTTTCTTAGCCAAACAATCGATTGCTACAAAACTTAGCATGCTTGTAGAAGAGGTATTAGAGAATTTAAGTTTAAAGTTTGGGTCCCCTATGGTATACAGGGGCGGAGCTACAAGACCTCAAAGTTGGTCACTTCGAATGAACAAAATGTGAGCGGGTAACTTTCGTGTTTTTCGTTAGATTCCAAAAATTAAAAATCAATGTTTTCAAAGACAGACGGATACTTCATAAATCTATAAAATATTTAAAGATTCTGAATGAATGATATTTTTCAAATAATATATTAATACATTTCAATATTTTTATACCCTCACTTTAGTGTGACGAGGGTATATATCATTTGCTACGGAAAAAAGTGTAACACATCGAAGGAGTGACCTAAGACCCCAAGTATGTTCGGCGGAAATCCGTTTTGGGTCATTTTAAGTCGAATGAGCAATGTCCGTCCGTCTGTCTGTCTGTCTGTCTGTCTGCTGGCTGGTGCGCACGATAACTCTCGAAAGGAGTAACCGACTGACTTCAAATTTGGTATGCGGTAATATTTTTATCGGATGAGTTCGAAGATGGGCCATATTGGTGTACTCTTTCTGGTACCTCCCACACAAAGGGTTAAAATTTAGTGAAATATTGATTCTTTAATAACTTCTATACTACTTATTCGAATCTTCTGAAATTCTACACATAATATTAGTATATTAGTCGGTATTACCTCGAGAAAAATGGGTGAAGTTGGCATGCCCCTTTTGGTACCTCCCACACAAATGGACCATTTTGCATCAAAATTTAACTGCTTATAACTTTAATACAAGTGCATAAAAATGCTTGAAATTTTTTACAGTATAATGTTTTTGTAGCGCCTATAGTCCGGTAAAAAATGGGCGTTATTGTACAGCCCCTTTTGGTACCTCCCACACAAATTGACCGTTTCGTACCAAAAGTAAACGGCTTGTAACTTTAATACCAGTGCATACAAATACTTGAAATTTTGTACAGTGTAATGCTGTTATAGTGCCTACAGTCCATTGAAAAATTGGCGTTACTGTCACGCCCCTTTTGGTACCTCTCCCACAAAGGTACCATTTTGCACCAAAAGTTAACAGTTTATAACATTAATTTCAGTGTATACAATTACATGAAATTTTATACAGTGTAATGCTTTTATAATGCCTATAGTCCAGTGAAAAATGAGCGTTATCACCACACCCTTTTTTGTACCACCCACACAAAATGGCCAAATTAAACCTCAACGTTAATATACCAGTCCATATAAACGGTTACAATTCGGCACAGTGCAATGTATTTAAAGTATCTAAATATAGGTGTATTTCTTAAACCCCTTCTGGTACCTCCCACAAAAATTTACATAATAATTTGTGTAATATTCAATATTACATTACTCACAAAGTGAGGGTATACCTTAGTCGGTTTCCCCGACTGAAACTTTCTTACTTGTTTTTTGTAATTTTTATGTATTGACACCAGAAATCGAGGCTAATTCTAAAATTTTGTATTTGCGTCCTAGACCTGCAAATTATTTTTTTGTATAGATTGTGGCATACTCGTACTGTTATATAAAATCAAAACCAAAAATTTTTCTATAGATACATTTTTTTTAAACATTTTTTTATTAAAAATACTATTTTCGTCGAAGGTACCCTTAGTATTTGCACTATAATTTTTGGAGTATATGCCCGATCAGGTCGACTTATACGTTAAATTTAAGTTATTAATGTGGGCTACCAATGTTGGAAATATCTCTTTCACTTAGAAACAGTGGTTTAGTAACAGTCATTAAACAAATTGGAAAAAGCAGATTTTTTTCAAAAAAAAAAATCCTGTGACAAGAGAACATAAAAAATAGAAAAAAAAATATTTTATTTTGTTTTTTAAAAGTTTGCATTATAGCGAAGAAAATAATGCCTATTTTAAATAAATCTATGGATAAATCGTCGGCTCAATGCTATTTTGTTCCATACGCCATTTTGTATGATCGGAGAAAAACGCAATTTATTGTTTGAGTAAAAACGGGACTGAAGAGTTACACACTTTTTATTTCATAGGGTTCCCAACAGTGTTTGTATGATTCTCATGCATTTCTAAGCCATTACCTCCAAAAATAAGCAAGTTATAACAATTTTTGTACTTGGCATTTTGGTCCATATCCACTTTTATTTTAATATTCTTATACCCTACACCACACTGTGGTACAGGGTATTAAGACATTGTGCATTTGTTTGTAACACCTAAAAGGAGAATAGATAGACTCATTGTTTATTATACCGATCGACACAGAATCAGTTTCTGAGTCGATTTAGCCATGTCCGTCTGTCTGTCCGTCTGTCTGTCCGTCTTTCTGTCCATGTATTCTTGTAATCAAAGTGCAGGTCGTATTTATGGTCCGATTGTGATGAAATTTAGCATAGTGCTCTTTTTTGGCCCAAGGACGATCCGTATTGAAATTGGTTAAAATCGGTTCAGATTTGGATATAGTCCCCATATATATGTTTCACCCGATTTGACATGTAAGCGATGTAGAAACCACATTTTACATACGATCTTTATGAAATACGGCAGAGAGAGTTTTATTATTACGTGAATGAACACTACCAAATTCGGAGAAAATCCGTTCAGATTTAGATATAGCCCCCATATATATGTTTCACCCGATTTGACATGTAAGCGCCGTAGGAACTGTATTTTAAATCAGATCAGTACGAAATTTGGCAGAGAGAGTTCTCTTATTACATGAAAAAACACTGCGCAATTCGGGGAAAATCGGTTCAGATTTAGATATAGCCCCCATATATATGTTCCACCCGATTTAACATTTAAGCGCTGTAGAAATTGTGTTTTATATCCGATCAGTACGAAATTTAACGGAGAGAGTTTTCATATTACATGTATGAACACTGCCAAATTCGGGGAAAATCGGTTCAGATTTAAACATAGTCCCAATATATATGTTACACCCGATTTGACAAGTAAGCACTGTAGAAACCGTGTTTTATATCCGATCAGTACAAAAATCGGCAGAGAGAGTTTGCGTATTACATGTATGAACACTGCCAAATTCTTATCGCAATGCCCATTTTCGCATTGGTAGGTAGGTGTAGGGTATTATATAGTCGGCCCCGCCCGACTTTCTGTCTTTCCTTACTGGTTTCATATTTGTATTACATGGACCACAAAAAGGGTCGGTATGGAAGGACACTAATTTACATATTGTGATCGAAAGAACGTAAACTACTGAGTGAAAAATATAGGGCGATAGAAAAATTGAGACATAGAACAAAAATATCGAAATACCGTTATTCAGAGTAAAACAAATTTACCTTACCAATATCTCGAAAACTAGGCGAGATAGGAAAAAAATGATTGCAGATTCTGAAAGAGCAGGCTTGGAACCCATATTATCAACTCCTAACTCAAAAATGACGTATGGGCCAAAATAGCATTAAGCCGACGAAATGTAGAAATTATAGCCCTTTTGGTAGAGGTAAGAGAATTTCAAAAAATCTTTTTTTTTAAATTTCTGTTTAAATAGCGATTTTATGTATTACTTTTATTTATATTATATATATTTGAGTTTATTTATTTGAACAAGTTTCATTAGAAGTAATTGTGAGTTCTTTGTTGACGTTTAAAGATTTCGGAATCGGTTTCTCTAATGAGGAACCAAATATAATCTCCCATCATTCATTCATCCCAGTGCCCTTGGTAACGCCGCTCGATGGACTTCAATTCCTGGTGAAACCTTTCGCCATGTTCGTCACTTACGTCGCCAAGATTCTCGGGGAAAAAGTTTAAATGAGAATGAAAGAAATTCATTTTGAGGGACATATTTACACCTGTATGTATTCCAATACATACTCGTAAAGCGAAAAATAAGATGGAAGAATACTTTATTTGGTCAGTTCCAAATCTCTTACTAGGTCAATGAGTTGGAACTAAGTTAAAAGCGATGGCTTCTGACTCAAACTTGAATCGCTCACAGTTGAGTACTCAGTTGAACTTGATGATGTTTCCGTAATTAGGGTGTTAGCTATACTTGGACACTTGGGAATTGGTATTGTTCCCGAATGTGCAACTGGCAAAGTGACAGATTTTACTTCAGCGTAATTCCAGCGAATTACTCCAATCGATTTACTTAGACAAAAATAGCAGTCCGTATCGTGAATGAATGGTTGTCTCCAAATCATTGGCATTCCAAATTGCACGTGATATCTAAAATTGAAACGTTTTATTCCACAAAATATTGTAATACATTAATTGTAAAGTACTTACCGCATGCTTCCACTACTCCATCGAGTAAGTTTTACTTGGCACGAATTACACAAAATACTAGGTGTCCACGGTTCGTTCATATTTTTAACTCGTATGCCAAAGTATTACACATATATTTCTCCTATTATTTTACTAAACGCACGTCGATTTTTATAATTACATATTTTCCGCAGATGTCGCAGAAATTGTCGGGATCCTTTACACATTGAAAAATTCTTTGCCTTTTACTCATACTTCAAAATATAACTTTATACGAGTAATATTTTTCAGAAAATCGACTTATCTCTGAATTACACTAATTTATTAATAAGAAATTTCATTCATAAATTCCGGTTTTAAGGCGCATAAGCTGCAGTGCCAGTAGCTGACATATAGTTTGCTTCGAACGTAGAAACTAGGGTAATCAAAAACCGCACCGGTTAACCGGTTAATCGGTTTCTCTTTAAAAACCGCCTATCGGTTTTCGGTTTTTCTGCATTTTCGAATAACTCGAACCGTCGGTTTTTTCAACTCGGTTTATTCGACTTTTCGGTTTTTTGAAACCATTATGAAATGATAATGAAAATATTATTTTTGAAACAGGAATCTACCTAAAATTTTGAAAACATCAATATAAAAACCGTTGACATCATTTGTGCATATCTATCGATTTCAAAATGCAGTTTTGTATGTATTTATACTGTTTACATTGCTAACTTCCCTATAGACTTCGTCTGCATATTTTATCAAGGGTCTAGGTGATTATTGCCGTATAGAAATTAATTAACAATCCTTTCTTATTGAAATGTAGGTATAAATAAAAATACATATGTCCAGTTTCACATTTCGACAAGTTTTCATCTCTATAGTATGCTCAAGTCAGAATCCGCTACTACTGATAATATATGTATATAATCGGTTTGCCATTTGAGCCATTCATATGATGGTAAAAGTGAAGATTTTGCTGATCTTTACTATTAGTCAAGTTTTATAAAAATCATAATAAATTTTTTTAAAAGAAATCTTTTTAAAAATTGAACATATATGTTATAAATATTGCATAGATTATAATATTATATCATAAATGAAATCGGAACAATTACATATTATAAATAAAAATATGAAGTGTTTGTTTACAATAAAATTTTCAAATAAATCTTAATTAATTTGGAATATGGTTGCGAATTGAATTTGCACTACGCTTATTTTACGTCATCTGACAGAATTTTAAGCATTATTTATGCATTTTTATTAAAAACTAGCTGAGCCCGGTGCGCTTCGCTGCCCATGTCAAAATTCGCGCTGTAGAAACTGTATTTTATATCCGATCAGTAAGAAATTCGGCAGAAAAAGGTTTCTTATCACATGAAGGAATGCCGCAAAATTCGGAGAAAATCAGTTCAGATTTAGATATAGCCCCCATATATATATGTTACCCCCAATTTGACATGTAAGCGCTGTAGAGACTGTGTTTTATATCCGATCAGTACAAAATTCGACAGAAACAGGTTTCTATTTTACATGAATGAGTATTCTAGGAAAATCGATTCAGATTTATATATAACCTCCATATATATGTTCCTACAGATTTGGTTACAAAGCGCTATAGAAGTTGTACTTTACTTCCGATCATTACAAAGTTCTCCAGAAAGATTTTTCTCAATTTAGGAACGAATATTGCTTAATTTTGCTATTATCGGTTCAAAATACATTACCAATTATTATCGCAATGACCCTTATCGCATTGTTAGGGAGGTGTAGGGTATTATATAGTCGGCCCCGCCCGACTTTCTGCCTTTCCTTACTGGTATTAGTAATAAATTCACTGAATGAAAAAATACCGAATTCAGTGGAAAGTCCAGAAAATAGAAATGTATACTTATAAAATTTCCAAATTCTTGTTTCATTGATATTGCATCACATTATCATATTGCGATTGTATTGGAGTGAGCAGCTGTAATTATCGCATACCGAGCATTTTTGTTCATGTATTTCCTATATAATACTTGCAAGATATATCAAAATATGGGCTGGGCCACGCCCACTGGTCCTATTCCGCCCATTTGAAAGCCAATCACGTAGACTGCTACCAGATACATATACGCAAAATTTCAACACTCTCGCTAACAAAATGAGCAAGATAATTCAATTTCAAAATTTGGCTTATATGGGCGGTGGCCCGCCCATTGGTCAGATCCCGCCAATTTTTGGACCAATCACGTGGACTGTCACCAGATACATATCTACAACATGACAGCACTCTAGATAAAAAATTGTGCAAGTTATATCAATTTCAAAATTTGGCTTATAAGGGCGGGGCCACGCCCATTGGTCCGATCCCGCCCATTTTCTGACCAATTACGTAGAATGCCACCAGATACATATACACAACATTGCAGCACTCCCGATAGCAAATTGTGCAAGATATAAAAATTTCAAAATTTGGTCATTGTGGGCGGGGCCACGCCTATTGGTCCGAACCCGCCCATTTTTGGACCAATCACGTAGATCGCCAACGGATATATATACACAAAATTCAAGGTCTCTCGCTAACAAATTGTGCAAGATATCACATTTTTTAAATTTGGCTTATATGGGCGGTGCCACGCCCATTGGTTCGATCCCGCCCGTTTTTGGATCAATCACGTAGACTGCCACCGTTTACATATACACAAAATTCCAGCACTCTCGCTAACAAATTGTGCAAAATATCTCAATTTCAAAATTTGGCTTATATGGGCGGGACCACGCCCATTGGTCCGGTCCCGCCCATTTTTTCACCAATTACGTAGAATGCCACCAGATACATATACGCAACATTGCAGCACTCCCGCTAGCAAATTGTGCAAGATATCAAAATTTTGTCTATGTGGGCGGGGCCACGCCCATTTTTGGACCAATCACGTAGACTGCCACCGTTTACATATACACAAAATTCCAGCACTCTCGCTAACAAATTGTGCAAAATATCTCAATTTCAAAATTTGGCTTATATGGGCGGGGCCACGCCCATTGGTCCGATTCCGCCCATTTTTGGAAAATTCACATAATCTGCCATTAAATGCATACAAACAAAATTTCAGCACTATACCTATAATAGGAGCAGAAATATCGGATTTTTAACCTGCGATTTGTATGGGAGGTACCACGCCCCTTTGTCCAATAAGTTTTTTTTTTCTACATAAACCATCTCGTGAAAATTTAGAATCGAATAAAAAAAAAATCATCCAAATCGCTCCAGCCGTTCTGACGTGATGCCATTACACAGATGGACCGTTTCATTTTTATATATATAGAAGAAAAAACCGAAAACAACCGGTTCACCGGTTTTTTATTTTCGGTTAAACCGAAAACCGGTTTTTGAGTTACCTTAATTTTCGAAGAAACCGAAAACCGTATTTTCAAAATAACCGGTTTTTTTATCACCCTAGTAGAAACCCAATATTTTCAAGACTGCCGCGTACTACTTTGTATTGCGACTGGGAAGTCCATGCACCTAAAAGGCGTAACTGAATGGAAACATTATAAATAAAAAACCATAAATTTTGCTGAATGACCCTCTACGTGAGCAGATCTCATCCAATATAGCTCTCACATTGCATATAATATTTTATGGAGGGTTACGGTCATAAACGGCCATAAAACCTCGTCCTCTCTATAATTTTATTTAATTTAATGTCTGACATCAATCCTCATAAAATAAAATGCAAGTGCAATATCTCTTATATGTCTTTTATGTCATCTATCGATAGATTTCAAATAGACAGTGCTTTCTTCGTTAGCATGCTGGCTTTTTAAAAATGTGATGAAATAATGTTTTCGATTTTTTTTCTATTTTTTATGGTTTTTTTGTATCAGGAAAAGTGTTTTTTTTTTAAATCATTTTTTTTCATATTTTTGACGATTGTTAACAAAACAAAATATTAGACAACTACAATTCTCGTTTACGACTACTGAAATTCTTATGGTCAGAACAAACAATTGTTTACTCGAAATAAGTTTCTGTCACAACAAACGAAATTTCAGTTCCGGCAAACGAGAATTTTAGTTGTCTAATATTTCGTTTCGCAGAAACGAATTTTTTCTTTGCGTGCAGATCAATTTTTAGTGGTGTTACAAACGGAGTGACAAAATGAATATACCCCCATTGTATGGTGGAGGGTATAACTAATATCAATAAACATTTTCAGCTATGAGTAGAAAAATACACAAACTATGTTATAATTCTAAATCCGATTATGTCTCATAAAATCATTGAGAAAGGACTCATAGTATTATATCAACTTAAAATTTCGACGATATTTATGACTTCTGACATATGATAATATTTGAATGCAATTTTTTAAGGGCAAGGGAGAGAGAAGCGGGGATGACTGTTTAGAGAAAAATAATTCTCCAAGGGTTCTCTTTATTTCGTTCATTGGGCCGAAGAGTATATTACGAAGCCTCTCAGATTTCCTAAATTTAGCTAACTTTGTGGTCGAATATCGCGAAAACAAGAGCTAACTTAGAAAAACGGCTAATACCATTGGATTAAAAATGTGGCCTAGCACATCAATTTAGAATAGTTAATGTGATTTAAATCGGTTTATATTCTGCACCTATACGAGTATTAACAAATGGTAGGACAGGGTCAGGAAAAAATAATAAAAATAATTTTCAAATGCAGACTTAAATCCAATAAGGCCATAAAATATTTAAAAATAAATATATTTCAAGGAAATATTTTGTAGTTTGCAAGTCTTGACATCACAAATCGACAATAATTTGCGAATCATTATATTCGCAAAAAAAATAATCAATCAAACAGCTCCCAAAAGATGGTATTTTTGAATTTCCAATTTCCAATTGTATCCACTATACCAAAAGCCGGACTCCAAATTCCCTTTGTTGTTCGACGTGCAACACCCTACCACATATAAAAATAGAAAAGGTTTTGATAAGCTAGCTTTGCAATTGGAGAAAATATGGATTACATTTGAAATTTCTGTAATAAATTATGTAAATTGGAGAAGCTTGACCCGCTTTTTCTAGGAAGTTTTCTTTAAGATATATAGAAATATGTTTTATGGTTTTTTAAATAACTTCTTCTATAACTCCAAAATAAGAAATATACATACCTTTTCCCCAAAACAACCAATTTTTTTTTGGAAAATATAATTTCATTTGGCCACAACTTTTGTCTTAACTATTGGGTATATCGAATCGATTTGTTTTCATCATATAGGAAATTTTTGTTACCAATTCAGAAAAATTGATGTAAAAAAAATCGTTGCATATTCTGATTAAATATTCTCCAAATACTAAGACAGGGTCTGGAAACAAATGAAAAATTCAATTTTTAATTGGTCAACCTTGAAGCCGTGTAGATCCCAAATAAAAAGTTCTCCAATGCCTCTTCTACAAGGTATTATCTACCTCTTCCTCGCAATCGGTTGAGTTCGTTAAGAAACGACCGAATTATTTCGTTTTATTTTTTATTCCTCCCACTTCGCAACGGTCAGATGAGATACATATATACACATTCTGTCAATGTCAAGGACGAATGAATAAAACAAATAAAATTGCTGAAGTAATGCATCAGCGCACAAGGAAAATATACATATATCGTAGGTATATTTATGCAATGTCATGAACAGTACAAGTGTGACTACATTAATCATATGTCCTGTGTTCGAATGTAATGAATATCTGAGGCAAATACTAACATTATTAAGACACAATGGAAATACGATTATTTTTTCATTATTTTCAGGATATCAATCACTGAAATGTACGAGTATGAAGGTAATATACTCAATATGCATTTTTATCAATATGCATTTTTGTTTGTATTACATATTTTTTTTTCATGAAGAAACAACTTGTCATGAATGTTAAAGAAAATTGGAAATTGACTTACTCAATTTGTGTAATACATCGATTTGTAACAATATATTCTATCAAGGTGATAGCGAAAGATAAACTATTACTGCGTGTGGATTCACAGGATTCGATAGTAGATAATTTATTAGAGAATAAATTGCAATAAATTGTTAACCCTTTGTGAGGGAGGTACTAAAAGGTGTGGACCAATTTGGTCCATCTTCGAACTTAGCTGGAGACGGAAAAAAATATTACCGCATACCAAATTTGAAGTCAATCTGTTATTCCTTGTGAGAGTTATCTTGAGCACCAGCAATATAGACAGACAGACGGGCGGATATAGTTCAATTGACTTAAAATGTCCTAAAACCGCTTTCCGCTCAACACCCTTATGGTCTTGGGTCACTCAGTCGATGTGTTATACTTCTGGCCCTTAGCTAATGATAAATACCCTCCATCTCCACTAAAGTGAGGGTATAATTACATACTATACTATGTTTTTTTAAAAAACGAAAATTCTGCTTAAATATAATAATACATTTTTTTCTACGACTTTGCAAATCAAGGCCTAGCGGAAGACTGAATTACAAATGTGCAGGTATATGGTTTTTTTATTCCATAAATGTTTCCCAGAAATCGTTTGCAATTAACAAACCCATTAAAAGCTTCCCCGAATTCCAAAATCATAAAATACCCATGAAAATTATACAAACTTGCATAACACGCCGACATTCTCATAAAAAACCTGATAAAATGCATTTCCAAGAAAATCATATTTAATACAATGTATGTGTGTGTGTTTGTGAATTCAATTTAAATAATGAATGAATTGTATTGAAATAATGAATCAATTGAATGAATGAAAATTAATGTTTAAATAATAAATAGATTACAACAATTAAATTTTTTTTTTAATTATGCCTAATATGTAAACAGGTCAATTAAATAATCCTATCGTATCAAAATACCTAATCCTATCATAAAATTTCACATGACAAGTGGAATAACAGGTAGGAAAATTGCAGTAGATAAAGTATACTCTCACTTTGTGAGAAATTTGCTATGGAATCAGGTACCGACGGACGGTCTACATTCTACTCAGTCTATAGTCATTGCAAAAGTTGTCTAAATTGAAAGAAATTCACGAAACATTATATTTGCAAAAGTCAATCCCACAATTACCAAAATAATTTCCAAAATCCCCAAAAATGAGAATTTTATATATAATACTATACTATACTAAAAGCAAGGCTCCACATTGCCTTTCAGTTCAGCGTGCAATACCTTACCACATATAAATATCATAATAGTTTTAATATTCTAGATTTGCTTGACTGGAGAAAATGTGGCCAAGTTTTCGAATTTGTTTAAAAAATGGTTTAAATTGCCGAAGCTTGGCGACAATACCAGTGAATATTTTTGACCCATTCTTTCTTCGAGAGCATTCTTTGTCAAGTTTACTTGAAGATGAATATATATTATATTTATATAGGGTGTTTTTTTAGATGTGTGGTTTTCAATTTGACAATACTTTGATTTATGCTATTTATGATATATTAAGTTTGGTTTGCCATTTCATAATGAATAGACTTACTCCGGAAGAACATTTGCAAATCGTGCAAATTTATTACCAAAATAATGGTTCGGTTCACGCTATGCGTCGCATCTAATATTCGGTCGACATAATGGCCCAGCAGAGTCGGTAATTCGATCAACCATGGATCGGTTATCGGTAATGATAATCCAGAAGCCATTGTTCAGACGCCGTAACATCCACAAAAAGTCACTGTTTGGTGTACTCTATGGGCAGAGGGAATCTTTGGCCCATATTTCTTCAAAAATGAAGCCGGCCATAATGTTACAGCCTTGTGAGCTAAATCTGGCGAAAAAGCGCCATGCTGAAGCACTTCGAACTTTAATTCATTGATTTTGAGCCAAAACTGGTGCATTGTCTTGATTGTGAGCAAACGCTGCACCCATATTGCGCACAGCTTTCACATCATCAAATTTTACGTCAATATCAGATGTACAGCACTTTTTGAAATGCCTATGACTATAGCTAGCTCACGGACCTTCAACCGGAAGACCACTATGGTGTTCGTCGTGGCAGCTTGTACATAAGGCCCCATTTAAACGAAAGAGAAAACTAATCAACGTAGAACGCAAACATTTGGATATGAATAACTAAACAGCTAGATCCGCAAAATATATTTTTTTTCAAAATTTTCTACCTCGAATATTAAAGGATAACGAAGGAGTTTCATTTTCTAAAAACAAAAATGGTATCAAGATAGCCTAAAATGTGCTCTTTCATTTGACACCCATCATATCGTCATACTAGGACTTTCAAAAAAATTACAAAACAAAATTTGAATAATAATATCCATAACAAATTTCATGTCCTTGTGTTGTCCAAGGTAACAACCAGAGCCCCATTTTTCTTGAGGTGTTAGTGACTAATACTGTGTGTGGAATTTCAGAAGAATCGAGTAAGTACAGGGCTTTCCAATAAGAGTGATATGATTTCTTTGAAAAAAAAACACACTTATTGTTAAGAAAATTCAAAAGTTTTTTATTTAATGTGAAGTACAATCGATACAATTAAGTTCTAAATAAAACATCATTTGAGCGCCCCAGTAGGTGAGTTGGTAGCGTACTCGCCTATGAGTTTGGGGGTCGTGGGTTCGATTCCCACCAGAGGCTCTGGTCTGTCGCTGCAAAAATTTAGCCATATGGTCTTTGTAACCCGGCCTTTCCCTGAACCTTACAATTAGAATATAAATTTACTTTGTATTGTAATTCATATAAATAAATAAATAATAAATAAATAAAACATCATTCAAATGGCCTCCACGAATTCTATGAACCCAATTTTCGAGCACTAAATCAAGTCGTATGTCATGAATGGCACGTTCAATGTTGACTTGTAAAGCTTGAAGAGAGTCTGGTTTATTTCGAAAGACCAATAATGGCGTGCGCACGATAACCCTCGAAAGGAGTAACCGATTGACTTCAAATTAGGTATGTGGTAATATTTTCTTCTATCTCCGGCTAAGTTCGAAGATGAGCCATATTGGTCCACTCCTTCTAGTACCTCCCCCACAAAGTGTTAACATTTTGTGAAATATTGATTATTTAATAACTTCTATACTACTTATTTGAATCCTCTGAAATGAATACACATAGTATTAGTTTATTAGTCACTATTACCCCGAGAAAAATTGGCGAAGATGCCACGCCCCTTTTGGTACCTCCCACACAAATGGACCATTTTGTACCAAAAGTTACCAGCTTATAACTTTAATACCAGTGCATACAAATACCTGAAATTTTGTACAGTGTAATGCTTTTATAGTACCTAGAGTCCAGAGAAAAATGGGCGTTATTGACACGCCACTTTTGGTACCTCCCACACAAATTGACCTTTTTGTACCAAAAGTGGACACCTTTTAACTTTAATACCAGTGCATACAAATACTTGAAATTTCGTACAGTGCAATGATTTTACAGTACCTAGAGTCTAGACAAAAGTGGCCGTTATTGGCAAGACCCTTACTTTCTTACTTGTTGACTATTGTCTAATAAAGAAAGGACAAAGAAAATTTTCCACCCAATCTGGCATCTCCACTACACAAAGTACCAAATTCCATATTATATTATTTATATAAAATATGAACTACATATATAACGATTAGTTAAGTATTTACATTGCATATAAATGCTCGGTACTGTGAACTATGGGGCGTATGATTTCACCTATTTTTATAGGTATCACTTATACTCAGTCATGGCCAATTATACGAATTTTCTATATATTCTCATTTAATACTTGAATATTGTAATTCCATTTCTAGCATCTGGAAACACTATTGATGAAGTCTTCTGATTAGTTACAGATATCTAGGATAGCATTTCTGTTGTGACTATCACTTGCCTTTAACCTTATTAGAAGCAATTCATTTTCTTAAGGGAAATATTATAGCGGAAAAGGTCCTTCACAAGGTAATGACGACTGGCTTAGACTTTAAAACATAGACTTTAGAATTTAAAATTAATTATAATTATTTTTTTCTCTCAAGTATAACTACAAATTCAGTGACTTTGTGGAAATTGGATAAATTTGAAAAGGGCATCCCACACAGCACAAAAATACAAATAACTTTAGCTCATACATCATCATGAAATTTGTGCCAATATTACTCGTAATCCCCCATCTTCCTAACATTCAATTATCAAAAGTTCATAATTAATTGTTCTAAACTCATGAAATAACAAAAGGAAGTACAGAGGAAAAAAAATAGGGAAAAGAAAAAAACTGGTGACACGTTTCAAGAGAACTAACTGCCTTCTCTGTGGCCTTCCGATATCTGAAGCTTCCAAGTGCAGAGCTTAACATGTCTCGGGCAAAAAGTTATCCAACAAAAAATTTCTTGCTTTACCGTTGATGGATCACCACCCCTGGGGATGTCAATGTAGCTGAAGCGAACATAAAGTGATTGATAAGTAATTCGTCGGTTTTCTTTTTTTTTCAATGTGAAAGGAAAGTATACGAGTACGTAGGTCATGAATCTGAATCGGACCAAGAGGAAGGAATTTACATTGTTTTTAATGAAAAAAAAAACAATAAGATTTTTTTTGCAATCATTGAAGCGTTTCTATTGTTTCAATGGCGATTCTTTGTTAAAGTTTTTGGATAAGCAAAGAGAAGGATGAGTGTGCAAATTTATAAGATGCTTTAAAATTTATATAACAAAATTGAACAGCGTAATTAATGTCTGAATCATCTACTGCTCAACGCAAAATATTAGTAGGCGAATTTGTTAAGCCCCTTTTTGTTTTCACTTTTCTGACTGCCATAGATATTGCCATATTCTATACAATATTACTTACAAAGTAGTCGATTCAATACTCTAAATTTTCCGACTATGGTTATCTACTCCTTACTTAACGATCAATTGGGTAATCGACTCCTTAGTTGATAACCAGTTGAGTTATCTACCACTTAATTGAAGACCTGTTGGGTTATCTATCACTTATTTGAAGACCTGTTGGGTAATCTAATCCTTAGTTGATGACCATTTGATTTATCTACTTTCTAGTAGTGCACCAGTTGGGTTATCTAATACTTAATAAAGTACCAGTTGGTTTATCTACTCCGTAGTGGACGACCAGTTGGGTTATCTTACTCCTTAGTAGAAGACCATTTGGGTTATCTACTCCTTAGTACAGGGCGAGGTGGGTTATATACTCATTAGTAGAGTGCAGGTTGGGTGATCTATTATTAATTGACGTCAAATTGAATTATTTTCTATTTACATATGTATTTTGGTTATCTACTTGATTTTAGTTTTCTACTACTTGGTTGACAATCAGTTTGGTTATGTACTACTTATTCGAAGACCAGGTTGGTTATCTACTCCTTAGTTGATGACCACTTGAATTATATAACCCCTAGTAGAGCACCAGTTGGATTATCTAATACTGAGTAAAGAATCAGTTGATTTATCTACTCCGTAGTCGATGACCAGTTGGGTTATTTACTCCTTAGTAGAATACTATTTGGGTTATCTACTCCTTGTTAGGCGGTCAGTTGGGTTATCCACTCCTTAGTAGGGGGCAGGTCGGGTGATCTATTATTTAGTAAAATGCAAGATGGGCGTATACTGCTTAATAGAAGTCAAATTGAATTATATACTCATTAGTATGCGGCCAGTAGAGTTATATATTTACATATGTATTTCGTTTATCTACTCATTAGCTGATTTTAGTTATCTGCTACTTAGTTGACGACGAGTTGAGTTATCTACTCCCTAGTAGTGCACCAGTTGGGTTATCTAATACTTAGTAAAGTATCAGTTGGTTTATCTTCTCCGTTGTTGATGACCCGTTGGGTTTTCTACTCCTTATTAGGCAGTCAGTTGGGTTATCTACTCCTAAGTAGACGACAAGTTTGGTTATATACTCCTTAGTAAACCGTGAGTTGGGTTATCTACTCCTTAATAAAGGGCAGGTTGGGTGATTTTTTATTTAGTAAAATGCAAGATGGGTTATCTACTGCCTAATAGACGTCCAATTGAACTATATATTCCTTAGTATGCGTCCAATTGGGTCATATATATACATATGTATTTCGGTTATCTACTCCTTAGTTTATTTTAGTTTTCTACTACTTAGCTTCGACCAGTTTGTTTATCTATCCATAGTTGATGACCACTTGCGTTATCTACTCCCTAGTAGTGCACCATTTGGGTTATCTAATACTTAGTAAAGTATCAGTTGGTTTATCTTCTCCGTTGTTGATGACCCGTTGGGTTTTCTACTCCTTAGAAGAATACCATTTGGGTTGTCTACTCCTTATTAGGCAGTCAGTTGGGTTATCTACTCCTAAGTAGACGACAAGTTTGGTTATCTACTCCTTAGTAAACCGTGAGTTGGGTTATCTACTCTTTAATAAAGGGCAGGTTGGGTGATTTTTTTATTTAGTAAAATACAAGATGGGTTATCTACTGCCTAATAGACGTCCAATTGAACTACATATATATTCCTTAGTATGCGTCCAATTGGGTCATATATTTACTTATGTATTTCGGTTATCTACTCCTTAGTTTATTTTAGTTTTCTACTACTTAGTTTCGACCAGTTTGTTTATCTATCCATAGTTGATGACCACTTGCGTTATCAACTCTCTAGTAGTACACCAGTTGGGTTATCTAAAACTTAGTAAAGTATCAGTTGGTTTATCTGCTCCGTAGATGATGACCAGTTGGGTTATCTACTCCATGGTAGAATACCATTTGGGTTATCTTCTCCTTGTTAGGCGGTCAGTTGGGTTATCTACTCCTAAGTAGACGACAAGTTTGGTTATCTACTCCTTAGTAAACGGTGAGTTTGGGCAGGTCGGGTTATATATTACTTAGTAATGTAAGAAGTAGATAACCAAACTGGTTGTCAACTAAGTGGTAGATAACTAAAATCAACTAATGCATAGATAACCGAAGTGGTTCTCTACTAGGGAGTAGATTACCCAACAGGTCGCCAAATACTCTTCAGTATGAGGTCAATTGGGTTATATACTCGTACTTAAATATTTATTTCATTTTAATTATGCACCCGCACACGAAGAATTTTCCGACCAAACCTCAGATAAATAACAATATTTACCATTTCAAAAGGAGATGTGTTAAAAATATTTTTGTTGCGAATTTCAAATATTTAAATATACAATAAAAAAAAACACACACACACAAAATAAAATTACAACAAAAAAACTATACAGAACTGAATGAAAATTTCTCTCGCCGTCAATCAATAGTTTTGCAAAAAAAAACAATAGCAGAGGTATTAAAATCTTATATTAACAAAACACGCGCATTTTTTGCAAATGGACAAAAATATCATTATCGTCCAATCCAATCATTCAGAAATCATGTTTTGAATTTAATTTAAGCTCAAATAAAAATATATTGTTCCAATTTGTACAAAACAATACACTATAAGATTAAATGACAAGCTCGAGGGATCAAAAGATTATTATATTTTGAAGTATGTAGTTAGTTAATGAATGAAATCATAATGAGATTGAAAAGCTCGAGAGGAAAATTGCAACTCATCGAGGCTTTAGTCAGACAGTCATAAAATACAGAAGAATTCAATCATTGATACGGTAAAGCTTTTTAGAGAATCTACAGCAGAACGAAGAGGACAGGAAATTTAAAAAAAACTAAACATACTTTGTGTTGGAATTCTATGTAAAGTTCTATGTATAAATAAATCAAATAATACTCTAACTAACCTCGTCACTTTATATTAGTAAAACAAGTATATATTAGTAAACTAGAAGTTATTAGATGCTGAATATTTCTCTGAATTATAACCCTTTGTGAGGCTGGTTTTAGTACCTTTAGGAGTAGACCAATTTTGCCTATCTTCAAATTTAGCCTGAGATAAAAAGAAATATTATCACATGCCAAATCAATCCGTTACTACTTTCGGGAGTTATCTTGCGCACCAGCCAGACAGATGGACCGACATTTTTGAAATAACCCTAAATGTACTAAAACAGATTTTCGCAAAAAAAAAACTTAGGATCTTAGGTCACTATATACCCCCACCATCCACTAAAGTGAGGGTATAATTAAAAACTATGTCATTGGTAGTTATCTTCCATTCAAAGCTTATTGTGATTTTACTGTATATATAGTTGCAATATAGTCAAAGCAGTGGAGCTATTTCCAATGAACAATAAATAATTAACCATTTTAAAAGAAACATGAAACTTTTCAATCCTTGCATGTTTTGGGGCAAAATGGCAATAAGTTATTATAATGAAATATTCTTGGAATTTTGTACAATATACAAAAGTTACTAACACTAATACCGACACTTCCCCCAATATTTTAAATCGGTTCCAATGAACATTTGCCTAATTTTGGATTATGTTTCCAAAGAAACATTTAAAATATTAGCAATTTTGTAGCGGGTTTTCCAATAGGGATGATATGATTTTGAACTGACGTTTGGGCCATTTGTAATATATCAGGATATGTCATTTGTTTTCATTGTATTCAGTAGTGTTTACAATTTCATCATGGAGAGATATACGCAAGAACAACGTTTACAAATTATTCAGTTTTATTATCAAAATAATCGTTCTCCAATTGCAACTTCTCGTGCTCTAAGTACATTTTTCATCCCCTCACCTTAGAGAGGAGGGTATACATATATCATTTGCTAAGAGCCAAAAGTGTAACACATCGAAGGAGTGACCTAAGACCCTAAGTATCTTCGGCGGATATCCGTTTTGGGTCATTTTAAGTCGAATGAGCAATGTCCGTCCGTCTGTCTGTCTGCTGGCTGGTGCGCTCGATAGCTCTTGAAAGGAGTAACCGATTGACTTCAAATTTGGTTTGTGGTAATTTTTTCTCTATCTCCGGCTAAGTTCGGAGATGGGCCATATTAGTGCACTCCATCTAGTACCTCCCTCACGAAGGGTTAACATTTAGTGAAATATTGATTTTTTAATAATTGCTATACTACCTATTTGAATCCTCTGAAATTCTACACATAGTATAAGTTTATTAGTCACTATTACCTCGAGAAAATGGGCGAAATTGCCACGCCCCTTTTGGTACCTCCCACACAAATGGACTATTTTGAACTCAAAGTTAAAAGCATATACCTTTATTAACAGTGCATACAAATAATTGAAATTTTGAACAGTGTAATGCTTTTATAGCACCTAGAGTCCAGAGTAAAATGGGCATTATTGCCATGCTCCTTTTGGTACCTCCCACACAAATGGATTTTTTGTACCAAGTTACCAGCTTATAACTACCAGTGCATACAAATAATTGAAATTTCGTACAGTGCAATGCATTTATAGTACCAAGAGCCCAGAGAAAAATGGGCGGTATTGGCACACCCCTTTTGATACCTCCCACACAAATGCACATTTTTGTACCAAAAGTTAACAGCTTTTACTTTAATTCCAGTGAATACAAATTCTTGAAATTTCGTACAGTCCATTGCTTTTGTAATACCTAGAGTCTAGAGAAAAGTGACCATTATTGACACGTCCCTTTTGGTACCTGCCACACAAATGGACCATTTTGTACCAAATGTGAACAGCTTTTAACTTTAATAGCAGTACATACTTTCAAGTTATGAACTTTCTTACTTGTGTGTTTAAATCCAAAAAAACATTTTCCAGTCGACCTACGACCTTGACACCCATGAGCAATATTTCATTTAGACTGTACACAGCCAAAGGAACTTAGAGCCCGCCCGGTTTTTAGTAGAACAGTTTTTGGGGAAAATTAAAAAAAAAAAGTTTTTGGGGGATTTTCGAATTTATTTTGGGAATTGTGGGATTTTCCTTTACAAATATAATTATATTAGAATTAGCATTGATTTCTAGTGTCAAGAAGTACAAATTAAAAAAAAAAATATTACATTTGAATTTTTTTTTTTAATTTTTTCCCCATTCATTCCTATGAATTCGTATATATTAGAGCCGGGTATATACCGATTCCGTTCTCATTATTTTTTCTGGATAGACCACAAAATTTTCTATTTGATAACAAGAGTTGCCATTAGATATACCCACTGAGACAAGAGATATGTCCATTTAAAGTTATAGTCTTGTGAAATATAATAATCCTTTTTGACTCTACTATTTTACCAAATCGTAAAAAAACAGCCCTAAAATGGGAAATGGTGAATGTAAGAAAACGCCAAAGCCAAAATTTACCACAAACACAAAACAGTCAAAACAGGTCGTATAAATAAAATTAATTACAATAAATTATAAAGAAGAGTTATTTATTACGATTTGTTAAAATAGAGACAACAATTATCGTTATGTGAGGTGCTAGAGGATTGACATACATGTTTTTCCCCGTTTTAGCACAAAAGCTTTGAAGGGACAAATCTATCTCAGGCTAAGCTCAATGATGGGCTATATTGTTTCACTCCTTCTCCTCCCTCACAAAGGGTCAACATTTAGTGAAATATAGATTCTACTGTTCAACACAAAATGGACGCATTTGTCAAGCTTCTTCTGGTACCCCCGTACAAGTTGACAGATTCACACGAACAAAACATCCTCATAGCTTCTGTAGCAATTATCAAAATTTTTTCATTCTTATTCTGCATTTTAGCCAACCTTTGCAATGACTAACATTCCTCGAAAAGTGTGGGTATACCATAGTCGGTTTACACGAATAAATCTTTCCGTCTTGTTTTCCGTGAATTTATTTCCGATGAGAATTAAAATATGAAAAAATAAATTATGTGTGAAACTTTTGAAAAAAATACGTTGCAGCTATTTAGTCAAATGACATTAAATTAGTATAATAACGTATTCGCAGAATTTAATAATAAATTACCGATTATACAGTTGCTAACATTTTTAGCAAAACTTCCACGGAATTTAAAATCGACAGAGGATTCCGATTATTATTTGCATATTTCTGGTTAAGGAGGACTCTATAGAAAACATTAAAAATATTAGCAAAAATTTAAATAAAGCAAATCATTCTAATGCAACGTGTTTTTTTTTTGTGAAAAAGAGAGATGAAACTAAATTCAACAAAAATAAGTCTTAGGCAAGTATAGGAAACCCTTTAAGGGGCAAGTTCGCCCTATCTCGAACTCGATTACAGAAATTTGTGATTTTTTTTAAAAAAAATGTCGCTCATTAAAGAGATAAAAAAAAACCTTAAGAGGTTTTATTCCAAACACCTTAAACTACCTTTAGGAACGTTTCACCAACTTCCAGCCTTTGTTGCATTGCATTGATGGTGTTTACAACTAAACAATTTAATTTCGTTGAATTCGATCTTTCTCTCTAAATTTCCTATTGAACAGGGTTTTCCAATAAGTGTGATCGGATTTCTTTGAAAAAAACACACTTATTGTTTAGGAAATTCAAAAGTTTTTTATTTAATGTGAAGTACAATCGATACAATTAAGTTCTAAATAAAACGTCATTCAAATGGCTTCCACGACTTCTTCTGCAGGAACGAATTCGATGAACCCAATTTTCGAGCACTTTTTCTACTAAATCTAGTCGTATCTTATGAATGGCACGTTCAATATTGCCTTATAAAGCTTGAAGAGAGTCTGGTTTATTTTGAAAGACCAATGACTTCAAATAAACCCACAAGAAATATTCTAATGGTGTTAAATCACAACTTCTTGGAGGCCATTCAATATCAGAATTTCTTGAAATAATCGAATCTCCAAACTTTTTTCGCAACCAACTGAACTTTCTTACTTGTTTGTTTAAATCCAAAAAAAAACATTTTTCAGTCGTTAAGAGCCATCTTTTTGCCATTGACCGTTTTTGGCTACGTGCGACACAGCAAATGAAACAATTGAATTGTTGCGAGAAAAGTTTGGAGATTCGATTATTTCAAGAAATTGTGATATTGAAGAAGTTGTGATTTAACACCATTAGAATATTTCTTGTGGGTTTATTTGAAGTCATTGGCCTTTCGAAATAAACCAGACTCTCTTCAAGAAGAATGATTTACTTTATTTAAATTTTTGCTAATATTTTTAATGTTTTCTATAGAATCCTCCTTAACCAGCAATGTGGAAATAATAATCGGAATCCTCTGTCGATTTTAAATTCCGTGGAAGTTTTGCTAAAAATGTTAGCAACTGTATAATCGGTAATTCATAATTAAATTCAGCGAATACGTTATTATACTAATTGAATGCCATTTGACCAAATAGCTGCAACTTATTTTTTTTCAAAAGTTTCACACATAACTTATTTTTTCATATTTTAATTCTCATCGGAAATAAATTCACGGAAAACAAGACGGAAAGATTTATTCGTTTAAACCGACTATGGTATACCCACACTTTTCGAGGAATGTTAGTCATTGCAAAGGTTGGCTAAAATGCAGAATAAGAATGAAAAAATTTTGATAATTGCTACAGAAGCTATGAGGATGTTTTGTTCGTGTGAATCTGTCAACTTGTACGGGGGGTACCAGAAGAAGCTTAACAAATGCGTCCATTTTGTGTTGAACAGTTATTTAAGATATTTCTAAGGCATTGCACCGCACCGAATTGTAAGTGTTTATGTGAGCTGGTAGTAAAATAATGAGCTATTCAAAGTACTAACTTTTTGTACATAATGATCCTTTTGGGTGGATTATTATGTGTGGAATTGCAGAATAATCGGTTAAGTGGTGCAGAAGTCATTAGAGAACCAATATTTGCCATTTATAACTTTAACAGTTAAATTTCATTTTATAACTTTTACAGTTATAAGCTGTTAACTTTTGGTGCAAATAGTGCATTTGTATGGGAAGTACCAAAATGGGCGTGCTAATAACGCCCACTTTTCACTGGACTCTAGGTACTATAAAACCATTCGACTACACAAAATTTTAAGTATTTATATGCACTAGTATTAAAGATATAAGCAGTTAAATTTGTGTACAAAATGGTGCCTAGCCCATTTTCTCAAGCGACTGATAGACTTTTACTATGTGAGGAATTACAGATGATTCGGATAAGTAGTATAGATGTTATTATCTATATTTCACTAAATGTTGACCCTTTGTGAGGGAGGAGAAGGAGTGAAACAATATAGCCCATCATTGATCTTAGCCTGAGATAGATTTTTCCCTGCAAAGCTTTTGTGCTAAAACGGGGAAAAACATGTATGTCAATTTTTGGAAAACCCGGTGCACATATGTCCTTAATAAAAACTCATACTCAATACTTTTATAGAAAATTTCACAAAAGTATATCAAATTCTCAGAGGTCCTTTTTGTAATTTTTAAAGGAAAAACTAAAAACTTTATAGAAAACAGAAAAATATCGTAAAAAATATTCCCCCGCTCATTTTACTAGGGGCCATCGATGACATTGTATTAATATATCCACGTTGTATTGTTTAACTTAACTCTTTTTGATGAAATACACCTACACACATCTAATTTAATTTTTGTACAAAACAAAAATACGTACTAAACCGGGTTGACCTCCATGTAATAAAAAAGTTCCCTTACCTCGAGACATTTACAAAAAAAAATTTTTCAATTTTTTCCGAGCCCGCGGAATTGGCCCGAAATCGTTTTTTATCGTACCTTTTTTGTTTATAGCTTGATTGTCACATGCGATACATCGATGTGTTGGTCTCGATAAGTACTACATTTCCTTAATAGATGTCGCTCGTGTACAAAGTCATTTTCTAATGAAGACAAATGTGGCAACACTTATAAATCCTCTAGCACCTCACATAACGATAATTTTTGGCTCTATTTTAACAAATCGTAAAAAAAGAACTCTTCTTTATAATTTATTGTAATTAATGTTTTTTATACGACCTGTTTTGACTATTTATTTTTTGTGTTTGTGGTAAATTTTGGGCTTTGGCGTTTTCTAACATTCAACATTTCCCATTTTTAGGAGTGTTTTTTACGATTTTCTAAAATAGAGTCAAAAAGGATTATTATATTTCACAACACTATAACTTCAAATGGCCATATATTTTGTCTCAGTGGGTATATTTAATGGCAACTTTTTGTTATCAAATAGCACATTTTGTAGTCTATCCAGAAAAAATAATGGGAACGGAATCGGTATATACCCGGCTCTAATACATACGGATTCTTAGGAAAGAATCAGGAAAAAATTAAAAAAAAGGCAATATTTTTTTGTAATTTGTACGTCTTGACACTAGACATCAAGGCTAATTCTAATAAAATTATATTTGTAACGGAAAATCCCACATAGCCCAAAATAAATTCGAAATCCCCCAAAAACGGATTTTTTTTAATTTTCCCCAAAAACTATTCTACCAAAAGGTGGTCTCTAAGTTCCTTTTGCAGGGTACAGTCTAACGCACTTCTACATACAGGGTTTTCCAATAAGAGTGATATGATTTCTTAAAAAAAAACACTTATTGTAAAGAAAATTCAAAAGTTATTTATTTAATGTGAAGTACAATCGATACAATTAAGTTCCAAAATAAAACGTCATTCAAATGGCCTCCACGACTTCTTCTGCGGGAACGAATTTGATGAACCCAATTTTCGAGCACCTTTTCCACTAAATCAAGTCGTATGACATGAATGGCACATTCAATATTGACTTGTAAAGCTTGAAGAGAGTCTGGTTTATTTCGAAAGTCCAATGACTTCAAATAACCCCACAAAAAATAGTCTAATGGTGTTAAATCACAACTTCTTGGAGGCCATTCAATATCACAATATCTTGAAATAATCGAATCTCTAAATATTTCTCGCAACAATTCAATCGTTTCATTTGCTGTGTGACACGTAGCCACAATCGGTCAATGGCAAAAAGAGAGAGCTAAAATATTGCTCATGGGTGTCAAGGTCGTAGATCGACTGGAAAACGTTTTTTTTTTTTTTTGATTTAAAAAAAATGAACTTAGCATCATTTTTAAATGTGTACGGAATGTTTATTTTTGCTCTAGCTCCTTAACGGTACGTCGGATCGGGAATCGATCAATGGCAAAAAGATAGCTCTTAACGAGAGCTAAAATATTGCTCATGGGTGTTAAGGTCGTAGGCAGATAATGAAGCCGAGGCAAAATTGGCGGCGGCGGCTGCCATTGAAAATTATAGATCGGCGGCGGCGGCTTGATGGCTTAGCCGACATAAAATTTACATACGGCGGCTCTGTGATTGTCATTTTTACATTTAAAATAATAGTTGAAAAGTTAAGCTCTGGTATATATTCATAAATAACACAGTGCGACAAAATAAACTCATGTTGAGAAGCAAATGACGCGATACTATTTTTCCTGTAGGTATTGTCGAGTAACACACGAATCTTTTTTTGTAATTCCCCGGACACCCCCCCAAAATCCGGATTTACGGGTAAAAAACCGATTTTCTTGCCTTTTTTTCACTTGAACGCCTATAACTTTGTTAATTATTAACCCAAGAGAATTAGACCTTTCGAACGATGTATATTTTGTTTGTTTGTAGCTGTAGGAATATAGGTTTATTTGTCCTACAAACGAATTTTTTCATTTTTTGTCCGTAATTTTCTAGTTTGGATGATGTTTTTACCAATTATATTGTGAGATAAACGTACGATTAATTAATTTACATATATAGTATATTTTATCAGGAAAAAAATGCAACCAGTCTCTTAAAAATTCGTTTGCAATTGACGGAGTTATTAATGTCTAATTAAAACTAAATCGGTATATAAACATTTTTTTCATGAATTCTTGCCTAAGTAAAATAAAAATTGCAAGGATTCAGTTAAAATGATTAGAAAATGTGGTAATTATGGCTTAAATACGTATATTTTGGAGCGGCCTCTGTAGGGTGACTATAACAAAACATGAAATATGAATGTAAAATTTTTGTTGTGATGAATTTTTGTCGAAATAGAATACAAACTGCAAAGTTTCAGCTAAATTGCTTTAAAAATGCGGTATCTGTGCCAATCAAAACATTGACCAAAATGGCCCATTTTCAATCCCAAACGACCTGCAACTATAAGAAGAATTTATACCAAATTTGATTGACGTAGCTCTATTATTACGGACTATAGCGTAATTACAACTGATAGACAGACAGACGGACATAGCTAAATCGTTTTAGATTTTCAAGACGAAATATATATACTTTATAGGGTCGCAGATCATATTTCAAGGTGTTCGCAAACAGAATGACAAAGTTAGTATACCCCCTCCTATGGTGGCGAGTATAAAAATCATCGATTTCCATACAATGATAAGTCATAAAATTTACGCTAGGCGGCTTTATGATATACTTGATTTTCAAAGAATGCTAAGTCGAAACTGGTTGTTTTCTGGAGATGCGAATCGTCGTTTTAGTGAAATTTTAAATTTGTGTAGAATTACCTTGTAATTTGTTTTGAGCTTAACTTTGAGCTTTGAGCTTTGATTTGACTTAAGAAAATTTAGAATATTTTGAATTTTGAAATGCAATCTCCAGTACAACGTACCAAGTCGACTTAGCATGCCTTATAATGGAGGTATTAATTTATATGCAGTAATTGTGTAATACTCCATTGTTTTGTTCCGAAAATATGTGTTTCTCTATGTGTACGTAATCTAATAAAAATAAAAAATCTTATTACATATTTCCTTTAAAAAATAATTTTTATAATTTTCTATTACTGTCAATATTCTCATTTTTAATACATGTTAAGCTGCCTCATGTGACAATAAACGAATCAAAACGAAAATCACTTTCCATATCGTCCCCCCAATAAATGAATAGGGTATAATTTATTTGTCGTTTCGAAAAAATCATATTTGAAGTTTTTGTGATACAATTCTGTAATACTCCATTGTTTTTTTCGAAAATATTTGTATTTTGTCTAATAATAAATAAAAAATCTTATTATTTCCTTTAAAAAATAATTGTTATAATTATTTTTATATTACTATCAATATTCTCATTTTTAATACATGATAAGTTTCTTCTTGTGACAATAAAGGAATCAAAACGAAAATCACCTTCCATATCGTCCCCCCAATAAATGAATAGGGTATAATTTATTTGTCGTTTCGAGAAAATATTTGAAGTTTTTGTGATATTGAAACTCGATATCGGCGAGTAGGCTTTTATTAATGAACAATTAATTTCAAACACCCAATTTGTGAAAATAGAATTTCCCCAAATTTTTACTAGATATACAACCAATTGCGTAGATTATTAAAATGCAATAACAAATAATAGTGTTTATGTGTATACACTATTCTTCTATTGAGGGGACGATATACATATATGTTATATGGTTATTTGCTTATCAAAAATGTAAATTGTATGTATCCATATTTTAAAGTTTTTCTATGGAACGGCGGCTGTGTTTCAGCCGATTTTAGCCGCAAAGATCGGCGGCGGCTTCGGCTGGTGAAAAAAGGTCGGCGGCGGCTAAAATCGGCGGCTCGGCTCGGCGGCTTCATACTCTGGTCGTAGGTCGACTGAAAAGTATTTTTTTTATTTAAAAAAAATTGACTTGGCGCACCAAAAGTTACAATTGGAGAACGATTATTTTGATAATAAAACTGAATAATTTGTAAACGTTGTTCTTGCGTATATCTCTCCACGATGAAATTGTAAACACTATTGAATAGAATGAAAAACAAATGGCAGATCAAGCATGACATATTAAAAATGGCCGAAACGTCACTTCAAAATCATATCATCCCTATTGGAAAACCCGTTATGTCCGCCTGTATGCAACGCACGCTAACGCTCGAAGAGAGTAACCGATTGGCTTAAAATTTTGTACTTCATACAAATTATTTTAATTCCGCAAAACATACTAAGGATCACAAGTCACTCCTTCGATATGTCCACGTTTTGGTCCATAAATATACCCCTACTACTAGAGTAATAATAATGTGAATGTTTGCCCGTTTGTATTCACTTAAAGTTGTGTTCATGGTAATATTTATCCCCTCACCTTAGAGAGGAGGGTATATATCATTTGCTACGAGTCAAAAGTGTAACACATCGAAGGAGTGACCTAAGACCACAATTATGTTCGGCGGAAATCCGTTTTAGGACATTTTAAGTCATTTGAGCAATGCCCGTCCGTCTGTCTGTCTGCTGGCTGGTGCGCACGATAACTCTCGAAAAGAGTAGCCGATTGACTTCAAATTTGGTATGGATTTTCTCTATATCCGGCTAAGTTAAAAGATGGGCCATATTGGTCCACTCCTTCTAGTACCTCCCCCACAAAGGGTTAACTTTTAGTGAAATATTAATTCTTTAATACCTTTTATACTACTTACTCGAATCTTCTGAAATTTCACACATACTCGTAGTATTAGTTTGTTAGTCGCTAACACGGCAAGAAAAATGGGCGAAGTGGCCGCGCTCCCTTTTTGGTATCTCCCACACAAATGACCCATTTTGCACCAAAATGTTACTGCTTATGGCGTTAATACCAATGCATACAAATACATACAATTTTGTACAGTAAAATGGTTTTATACTACCTAGAGTCCAGAGAAAAGTGGGTGTTATTTGAACGCTCCATGTGGTACCTCCCACACAAATGGACCATTTTGTACCAAAAGACAACAGATTTTATCTTTAATACCAGTGAATATAAATACTTGCAATTTTGTACGGAGAAAAGTGGCCGTTATTGGCACGCCACTTTTCGTACATCTCACACAAATGGACTATTTTGTACCAAATGTAAACAGCTTACCAGTGAATATAAATACTTGCAATTTTGTACGGAGAAAAGTGGCCGTTATTGGCACGCCCCTTTTCGTACATCTCACACAAATGGACTATTTTGTACCAAATGCTTTTAACTTTAATAGCAGTACATATTTTAAGGTTATTAAATGCAATTTAAATTGATAACAATTTAATTAAAACAAAAACAAAAAAAATTTAAGAATATTTTTTGGGACTCAAGGTGAGGAGATTCATAAGTCGGTTTACCCCACAGAACTTTCTTACTTGTTTTGTTCTATCTCAGGGTATTATTGAAGTTGGTTGGAATCCTCTTTCTGTTTTTTAATCCGCGTCGTCATCAATTACGATGTATAAGTACATGGAGGGACTACTGACTATAAATATTAAATATTGAAAAAATGTTTCAGTTTTAGGGTAAAATAGCTAAAAAATTTTGTAAAAAGTATTCGCGGAATATAGCATATGCCACAAATACCGATTATGTACATAATTCCTAACACTGGTAACTGGTAACACTTGTCTGGAATATAAAATCGGTCGCAGTTTCCAATGAATATTTACAAAATTCTGAATTTAATAATATTCTATAGAAACATTTAAAATATTAAAAAGTTCCCATTATATTGTGGCTATCAATAGGAAATGTAGAGAGGCCTTGTGAAGGTTTGTTGTACTCTTCGAAAGCTATCAGTTGGTAAAGGAACTAATCGCTCGCACACCGTCAAAAAGTGTGGCGCAGGTTAATAAAATATAAACTTAAAAGGTGTTTCTTCCCCCACCTCACTTGTTTAAAAAGAATATCTAAAAATTATAATAAAAAGTACATACTTTGATTTCTGGTGCTTTATCAACATTGGCGGTTGTCTTTCTGTTGTCAGCTGTTGTACGTAACATAAGCTACTCTTTCTAAGAAGATAGAGCTAGAGATCTGGTGTGAGAGGTGTTTTAAAGAGTCTCTGGTTTGTTGTCGTCTGTGCTGAGTTTGGAGTTTATTGCGATTAGATTTTTCGATTTTTTGGCTGTTTTTGTTTTGTTCGTTTTCTGCTGCTGCTCTCCTTCTTCTTGTTTTATTATCAGTTCAGTCTAAAAATAATTTTTTGTGTGCTGCTGCTCCTGTTTTTTTACTGGCTTTTTACTTTATATTTTTACCGAGAGCCGAGTTTCCCCGTATATTTTTTTGGCGTTTTGTTATTGTCTCAATACCGTTTGCCAAGTGAGTGTGTTTATGTATCGGGAGAGGTGTGGGCGGTGGGGATGGTAGACCCAGGAAATGGGAGGACTTTTAATGAGCTCGTCTCTGGGTGGTGAATTCGAGTGTGTGTGTGTGCGTGTGTATGTTTCAGTGAAAATAATGGCTGAGTGTTAAACACACAAAACAACCAATGAAAGCAAAACGTAACGAAATGAAATGAACAAAATTCAATTCAATTCAATTTGTTTGTTTGTTATGGATGTTGATGCTGCCGATGCTGATGTCTGCTTCTGTTGCTGCTCAGCTGCTTTTCGATGGATGGTTGCCACTGCTGCTGCTTTTGTTATTCGTGTTTTTATTGTCGAATTTTGTTTGTGTTTTTCCAGGATTTTCTTTTATATTTCTTCGAATCTTTAGCTTTTTTTCTTGTATGTGTTTTTGTGGTAATAATGGAATTTGTGATTTTTTGTCTCGTCGTTTTTTTTTTCTTTTTATTTATCCAATTTTTATATTTTCTTTGCTTTTGTTCTTATTATTAGGGGGTAATTTTGATTTATTTATTATTGTATGATTTTTGCCGATTTTTTTGTTCGTTTTGATTTTCTGTCTATTTATTATCTTTTTTTGTTTTTCGTTAGAAACCAAAAAACTTTGGTGCTTCAAGTTTTCACGTTAATTTGAGGTGTTTCAAATGTTTTCACTTAAAAGTGTTGGGCGATAAACAAAAAAGGAGATACCCATGTATTTTATCCTCACAAAAATATTGGTATGGAATTTGTTATTGTTGTTGCTTTGGGGGTAATTTTCCGTTGGAGTTATTGTCGTGGAATTATTACATTTTTAAGATTTTTCATGAAATTATTTTTTTAATTTAAATTTTCCCTTGTAATTATTGTCGGCTGCAATAATTTGGATATTTGGGATTCTTTAGATTATTGTTCTCGCTTTACTTAATATTTATTATTCTTAATTTTTTAATTATAATTATTGGCTTACTTTAGTTATTGTCTTTGAAACGAATTTTATTCGCGTTTTTCAAACAATTATTGTCAAGTTATGATTTATTATTATGTTTACGTATATAGTTTCTCTGAAAAACTATATTGGGGTTTTCTATAAATTTATATTAAGTTCTTCTTAAAACAATTTTCCGGGGGGTGGTTTAGTGCAAATAACAAAGTGCAAATCTTAAACAAAACTAAATGTTTTCAGCGAAAAGTGTCACATTTTTTCCCTTCAACTGAATTACTTAAAGTGTTTAATGATACGTTTTTATTTTACAACATTATCTTTTGCTCCTTATAGCAACAATTTTGTTAAGAAATAAAGCTGATTTTTTCTCTTTTAGTTTTGCAGAGACTAAAAGATTGTTTGCTTATTATTTTTTTAAACACTTTTTTCGTAATTTTCACTTTTGCTCATTTTCTTTCTTTTTAATTTTCTTAAATGCCTCTGAGAAGAAAAACCATTATCCTTTTAAGTGGCTCTTTCCGTTTTGTTTTAATATTTTTGCAAATATATTATAAAAAAAGCACACACAACACGACACGTACACCGTTAGGAATATGTATTTGTACACAAAACATAAATACCAATCCGCACACAGTTGCGAGCTGCGAATGTATCGCTTCGCAGAGATATCAGTCGTCTCTGGGCGACTGTAGTAACATAATATATACACCGTTATGCATGTATCGTATGCTGTGTATGTTTATATTTTCGGTAGAGGGGTGGGCGGGGAGGGCTTGCTTTGACGTGCCTCAATCACTCGTACACACACTCGGGATATACAAATCTACCATCAGCCAGTTTTACTACTACTACTAGTGCTGCTGTTTTTGTTGTTGCTTTGTATATTAGTTGCAGGAAGATTTACAGACACACACAATTTGTATAGTAGAATTGCTCTAGTGTAGCACGTGTTCGCTAGTCAACAAAAAAGAGCTACGACATCTACGACAACCGCCTACGCACTGCAACTGATTTTACGTTGTCGTTGGTTTTTACTATAAGCGGAGGCATGTCAAAATTGTGAATACTCGCACAAAACTCAACACTCACCACTAGAGTAAATTCTCCTTTGCACTGTTAACATTGGCTGTAATGACGGTTCTCTCTCACAGCAATTGCTCTCTTAAGTTTGTAAAAGTTTATAAACCCATACTTTAGTGTTGTGTCTTTACTGTATATGTGTAATATTCGCTCTCTCCTTGCCTATAAGTTTGCACTCACACACCGACATTTTACCAGGCTAACAGTGTTGAAAATTGTTATGTTACACTATTAAGAGTAATTAAATTTATAATATACACATTGATTCTCTTTCTCATACTACCTGGGATTTTGCAAATGCACATAAAAGGACATTCTCCGTTAACATATGAAATGTATAACAAAATGATCAAACTGTTATATGAAAAATGTTATTTTAGCAGAATTAAAGGAAACATAATTTTTATCACCTAACCTTACAGGGAGGAGGGTATATATCATATGCAACGAAGCAAAAGTGTAACACATCGAAGGAGTGACCTAAGACTCCAAGTACAGTGTTTTCCAATAAGAGTGATATGATTTCTTTGAAAAAAAACACACTTATTGTTAAGGAAATTCTAAAGTTTTTTTTATTTAATGTGAAGTACTATCGATAAAATTACGTTCTAAATAAAACGTCATTCAACTGGCCTCCACGACTTCTTCTGCAGGAACGAATTCGATGAACCCAATTTTCGAGCACTTTTTCCACTAAATCTAGTCGTATATCATGAATGACACGTGTTCAATATTGACTTTTAAAGCTTCATGAAGAGTCTGGTTTATTTCGAAAGACCAATGACTTGAAATAACCCCACAAGCAATAGTCTAATGGTGTTAAATCACAATTTCTTAAAATAATCGAATCTCCAAACTTTTCTCGCAACAATTCCATTGTTTCATTTGTTGTGTGGCACGTAGCCACAATCTGTCAATGGCAAAAAGATAGCTCTTAACGAGAGCTCAAATATTACTCAGGTGTGTCAAGGTCATAGGTCGTCTGGAAAGTGTTTTTTGGATTTAAAAAAATGGACTTAGCATCATTTTTAAGTATGAACGGAAAGTTTATTATTATTGTGGCACGTAGCCACAATCGGTCAATAGCAAAAATATAGCTCTTAACGAGAGCTAAAATATTGCTCATTGGTGTGTCAAGGTCGTAGGACGACTGGAAAGTGTTTTTTTTTTTTTTGATTTAAAAAAAATATACTTAGCATAATTTTCAAATGTGAACGGAAAGTCTATTTTTGCTCTAGCTCCTTAACCGTACGTCGGATCGGGTATCGGTCAATGACAAAAAGATAGCTCTTAACGAGAGCTAAAATATTGCTCATGGGTGTCAAGGTCGTAGGTCGCCTGGAAAGTTTTTTGGATTTAAAACAAAAATGGACTTAGCGCACGAAAAGTTGCAATTGGAGTACGATTATTTTGATAATAAAACTGAATAAATTGTAAACGTTGTTCTTGCGTATGTCTCTCCATGATGAAATTGTAAACACTACTGAATACAATTAAAAACATTGGTCAGTCCTTCTAAAATTTAATGAAATATTGTTTCTTTAACAACTTCTATACTATTTACTCGAATCTGAAATTCCACACATAGTATTATTTTAATATTCGCTACCACCATGAGAAAAATGGACGACCATAAAGCTCTAAGCTTTCGTTTGAGCAAAAAAAATAAATATGGGTTTTTACATAAAAATTTCAAAACATGTCCTAGTTTCGTTAAAAAATCCAAAAAAAATAATTTTGTCAATTTTTTTTAAAGATTGAAGAAAAAGCTATCGAACATAAGTTGGGCAAATTGTTCTAAATGTAATAGGTATTTTGTTATATGGATGCGAAAAAATTGCCGTTTGACCAAAATTTCATAATTCAACATCCTCCAACACGGACAGTCCTTAATAGATCTGGTCGAAATTTTGTGCCACAACTACTATTAAATGGGACTAAATTTCATCCCGATCATAACACATCGTTTTTAAAAATTGACTCACTTGACATGAAATCCCCAATAAACATTGCGATTCAAGACAAAGTTTTTAAAATTATATTCTTTTAAGATTTAACTGATTTAAAATTTCCTTTTTTATGTACAAGTTTCTTTAGTTTTATATAATAGTTTCTTTGGTATAGCTCTTATTCACATATACATATCATAGAAAAAAATATTTATAATATAATTATAATATATTTATAACTTACCACATAAAATTAGAGCCACTGTACGTTTTTTAAGGGGTGTTTTTTACGATTTGTTAAAATGGGGCCAAACATTACAGTTATGTGGGGGAGCTAAAGGGTTACAATGTTCCACAAAAATATTGGCTTTAATATTTTCTATAAAGTTGCTGAACATACCCTATACCAGAAAAATATATTTTTGTTACATAACAGTGAAATACTCACCTTTTTGGGGGTACAATGTGGTTTTTTGAGCTATTTAAGGTGCCTAGACACGTTCAGATTGTATTGATATGTTCCTAAAAGTTGTTCAGATTTACGTTGGCTACAATTTCGCCAAGCATTGTTAGTGAAAAATTACGAGTCCCCGGATGTTATGCTGAAAAAAGTGAAAACAAATATTCTTTTCCTTCACTTTTTCAAAAAACGTATCGAAAAAATTTTTTTCGCAAAAAATGTTAAGAAGCTTTGTTCAGCATATTCTTAGCTACATTATTACCAAATATAGTGAAGCGGTATCACCAAGTCTGAATTAGTTGTTGGATAAAAGCTGATGACACCTTTTTCGAGGGGCCCAATGATATTCATAAACTTTGGAGGCCCATAAAAAAAAATTGGTCACCAATTTCGCCAAACCGAGTATAGGGTTATACTACCCTTTGATAGTAGAATCGAACATATACTGTCAAGTCCGTGTATTTTTCAAAAAGTGTTCATTTGTTGCATAGTGTTATCGTAATTCTCCGCAATTTCGCACATAGCATTAGTTTGTTAGTCGCTATCAGCTTGGGAAAAATGAGCGAAGTTACCACGCCCCTTTGGGTACCGCCGATACATAAAGCAACCCTTTTGTGCAAAAAGTTAACGGCTTATAACTTGGATTCCAATGCATGCAAATACATTTAAATCCAATGTATGCATTGAATTCCACACAAGACGAAAATAAAAACCAGTAAGGAAAGGCTAAAGTCGGGCGGTGCCGACTATATAATACCCTACACCACTCTCGTAATATTGAATAACTCTGATATATAAATTATGTAATTCATGTATAAATTGTTTACATAAATTTACTTTTGGGACATTTTATACTTAAATAATGCCCTGTACCACAGTGTGGTGTAGGGTATAAAAACGATTGGATCTAAAGAGCCAAATCGAATGAAACATATATATGGGAGCTATAGCTAAATCTTAACCGATTTTCTTCAAATTCGGCAGTGTTGGTTCATGGATCAAGAAACTCTACCATTCTAAATTTCAAAACGATTGGATGTAAAATACAGCTTTTATAGGACTAAATGGCCAAATCGGACGAAACATATATATGGGAGCTATAGCTAAATCTTAACCGATTTTCTTCAAATTCGGTAGTGTTGGTTCATAGATCAATAAACTCTACCATTCTAAATTTCAAAATGATTGGATGTAAAATACAGCTTCTACAGGACTAAAGAGCAAAATCGGACGAAACATATATATGGGAGCTATAGCTAAATCTTAACCGATTATCTTCAAATTCGGCAATGTTGGTTCATAGATCAATAAACTCTACCATTCTAAATTTCAAAATGATTGGATGTAAAATACAGCTTCTACAGGACTAAAGGTCCAAATCGGACGAAACATATATATGGGAGCTATAGCTAAATCTTAACCGATTTTCTTCAAATTCGGTAGTGTTGGTTCATGGATCAAGAAACTCTACCATTCTAAATTTCAAAACTATCGGATGTAAAATACAGCTTTTATAGGACTAAAGGGCCAAATCGGACGAAACATATATATGGGAGCTATAGCTAAATTTTAACCGATTTTCTTCAAATTCGGCAATGTTGGTTCATGGATCAAGAAACTCTACCATTCTAAATTTCAAAACGATCGGATGTAAAATACAGCTTCTATAGGACTAAAGGGCCAAATCGGACGAAAGATATATATGGGAGCTATATCTAAATCTGAACCGATTTCAACCAAATTCAATAGCGATCTTAACAGCTGCGAAATACTCTAAACTGCAAAATTTCAGAACGATCGGAGTGAAATTGCGACCTGTAGTCGACGAACAACTTTACATGGACAGACGGACGGACGGACGGACATCGTTAAATCGACTCAGCTAGTTATTCTGAGTCGATCAGTATACTTTAAGGTGGGTCTAGCTGTGTTATTTTCAGGTGTTACAAACATCTGCCGTGAAACAAACTTATAATACCCTGTACCACAGTGTGGTGTAGGGTATAATTATAAAACATGATCTTTTTGCATTTCCCGTACTATTACAAAATAACTCCCAAAGATTTTTTTCATGTCGGGTTTTTCTTTAACTAAGATTCCAGCTTTAAAAAATGGAATACAATATATTTTTTGCTATTTTTAAGGTCTTTTTAAGGTTGTGTGAAAAAAAAATAAACTTTTTTACCATTTTTTAACAACTATCGAAAGTAACAAAATGACAATTTGGTTTTTTTTTGGTTTAGCTCCAATTCGGATTTTATCGTATCGTGAATATTTTGGCTGAAACTTGATTTTGAGAATTTATTCTGAGCAAATGCAATTTTTCCAACAGCTTATCTGGAAATTTGGAATTTTGTTTTACGGCTCTCTGCATAATTGTTGAAATAGACGAGGAGAAAAAATGCAGCATCTATGTAGTGCTTCAAAATTGCAACATTGTCGAGAAATTGTTAATTTGTTGAGATAAATCTGCATACAATTGATCATAACTGGAAAACGACTTGTCCGGTTTGGTGGACATAAATTTACGAAAATTTAGCCTTACACAGTGCGACAAATAGAAGGGGTCAGTGATCGGCGGGAGTTCTGAGTTCTGACTACCGGGAAAAGTTATATCGGTCAAAAAAAGTTATACGTTTCGCAGGAACACGTATAACTTGTCGTTAAAACTATTACAAAACAATTGATTCGAAATTGTCTGTCCGGCTGGAGCGGACGATAGCTCTCGAAAGAAGTAACGGATTGACTTCAAATTTTGTTTGGAATAATATTTTTTTCTATCTCAGGCTAAGTTCGAAGATGGACCATATTGGTCTACTCATTCTAGTACCTCCCTCACAGAGGGTTTAAATTTGGTGAAATATTAATTCTCTAATAACTTCTATACTAATTATCCGAATCCTCTGTAATCCCACACAAAGGTACCATTTTGTACAAAAACCTAAACGGCTTATAACATTAATACCAGAACATAAAAATACTGTTATAGCGCCTACAGTCCTCTGAAAAATTGGCTGTATTGCCATGCATCTTTTGGTACCTCCTACACAAAGGTACCATTTTGTACAAAAGGTTAAAGATTATAGCGTCCACAAAAATACTACAAAATTTTGCACAGTGTAACGCTTTTGAAGTACCTATAGTCCTGTGAAAAATGGTCGTTACCATCACGGCCCTTTTTGTACCTCCCACACACAAAATGGTTAATTTATACCAAAATTGAAGAGCTCAACGTAAATATATCGCTCATTCACTTCAAGAGTGACATGATTTAAAATTTAAAACTTTTGAGGTTGTCTTACAAAAATCCGAATTATTCAGCGAAATTTGGTCTATAAGTAAACATTTATATTTCTGATTATTCACGCGTATTTAAACATCTTATTTCGTGTTACTTATCATTTTATATGGACTTAAAGTTACACATCTTGGCAATTTTCAATTTGAAATGTCACTCTTGAAGTGAGTGAGCGATATTAGGGCACGTAAACGCTTATAATGCAATGCACAGTGCAATGTATTTAAAGTATCCACTATTCAGCGAAAAATAATTTCTGTGGTACCTCCCACAGAAATTGACACATTATTTCGTGTAATATTCCATATTACATTACTCACAAAGTGAGATTATACCTTAGTCGGTTTACCCGACTGAAACATTCTTACTTGTTTTTATATATTTTTTAATACAATTTATAAAACTAATTTTTATTTTTTGTGTTTTTATATATTATATTTTTTTATATATCTGCTATATTTTATATTTTTTGTATCTAGTTGTTTTTTTTAATATTTTGTATTTTTGTGGTTTATTATTTTTTATTTTATATTTAATGTCTTTTCTTTAATTTTTATGTATTTTATAATTTTTATCTATACTTATTATTTTTTATGAATTTATATTTTTTTAATCTATAAAAAAGTCTAAAGTATAAACTAGGATTATTACTTTTTTTCTTTTTATAATTTATCTTTTTTGTTTTAATAATTTGTATATATTTTCTAATACAATTTATAAAACCAATTTTTATTTTTTTATGTTTTGTATTTTTATGTATTATAATTTTTTATATTTGCTGTATTTTTTTGTATATAGTTATTTTTTAGTATTTTGTGGTTTATTATTTTTTCTATTTTATAGTTGATGTCTTTTATATATAAATTTGTGTATTTGCGTCATAGAATATATTTTTTCAATTTTAATGTATTTTATAATTTTTATTTATATTTATTATATTTTTTATGAATTTATATTTTTTTAATCTATGAAAAAAGAATAAAATATAAACTAGGATTATTTACTTTTTTCCTTTTTATATTTTTTTTTTAATACAATTTTTCAAATCAACTTTTAATTTATTAATTGTTATGTTTTGTATTTATAGATATTATTATAATTTTTTTTGTATTTCATGCATTTTATATATTTGTGTTTTATATTTGCTGCATTTTATATTTTTTTTATTTAGTTATTTTTTTGTGTTTTATATTTTTGTGGTTTATTATTTTTTCTATATTATATTCGATGTCTTGCATATACATATATATGTATTTGGGTCATAGAACATATTTTTTTTAATTTTTATGTATTTTATAATTTTTATTTATACTTTTTATTTTTTATGAATTTATGTTTTTTATCTAAGAAAAACAAAATATAAACTAGAATTGTTTACTTTTTTTCTTTTTATAATTTTTTATTTATTTTTATTTATATACAATTATTAAATTTATAAATTTAAATTATATATTTATAAATTAAACTATACAAATTATATATTTATATATTAAATTATACAATTTATAAAAAGAATTTTTATTATTTTTGTTTTGTTTTTACACTTTTTATTTTTGTTTTTATTTTGAATTTTTTTACTATATTTTTTGTGTGAAAATTTTGTTTTTTTTTACAAGTTTTATATATATTTTTCAATATATAAGATCAATTTTTATTTTGATATTTGTTATTTTTATTCTTAAATATTATTTCTAATTTAGCTTTATGGATATTTCCAGCGTTGGGGACGGGAGGAATTTTATTAGTATTTTTCCCATAACTTCGTTGATTTATTTACATATGTATAAATGTGGCGCAGAAACTTTGAGTACATTGCTAAAAAAAAATACTCAAAAAAGAGTTGCAAAATAGTAGCCCAGGGAAATGCCCGTATATATTTTCCTCCGATTTGGCATATATGTGCTGTCGTATTTAACATCTGAGCATTGCCATATTTGGAATAAAGGAATAAATCGGCATCAACGAACTATAAACCTTTATTTTATATCCGAACATTATAAACTTTGGCGTAGAGGACGCTCTTGAGACAGAAACGAAGATTGCTAAGTTTGATAAAAATCTGTGTAGATATACATATATATATATATATATATATATTAGGGCGGGTCGATTTAAAAATCGTCCATTGCTCAGTGAAAATCGTATTCTAGGGATCAAACTAAGAAACTTTGCCGAAGGAACCATACCTCTAAAACGAATTCTGATGTCCCGGAAAAAATCCCACTTTGACCCATTTAGAGTGCTCCAATCGAGTCCAAATGTATGGAACCCCCAGGGGGTTCCAGGGGGTGTGCCATGGGCATGGGTGGGTCGGGCCTCCAAAGTTAGTGGGGGTCGGTCATACATTTGGACTCGATTGGAGCACTCTAAATGGGTCAAAGTGGGATTTTTCAAAATTTGCCCCTACCCAAAAGTTCGACCCAAATTCCGGGACATCAGAATTCGTTTTAGAGGTATGGTTCCTTCGGCAAAGTTTCTTATTTTGATCCCTAGAATACGATTTTCACTGAGCAATGGCGACTTTTTTTGGCTCCCCACAAATCGACCCGGCCTAATATATATATACCTAAAGTTTTATATTTACTATCATAACCACTTTCAGAAACTAAAGTTCAAAATGTGTCAACTTTCGATGACTTCGAAAATGTTGTAACGTGTAATTTGCTGGATACAATGGATTAGTTCCATCGATTCCTTCTCTAATGTACATATATAAATTGCATAAAAAACATTAAATTAATATTAAGCATGAAATTATGTTATTTAACCACTCCAACTGCATTTAAATTATGTTGTATGCAGCTGTTTGCCTAGCCACAAACACATTTCATTAGTATCTCTAAGCAAAACCCGTTCCTTCCTTTTAATAAACACAGAGAGACAAAGAGAGACATAAACTCTAATATTTTACTCTTTAAAAAATTCCCCCGATATTGAGAGAAAACAAAGCGTGTCTTTTTTTGCCATAAAAGTGAAAGTTGTATTTTCTTTACAAATAAATAAAACTGAAAGCCAACAAGAAAAACATGGCGCGTACTCTTTTTATTACCATCACAAATACACAAGTAATAAGCTTGCGTATGTGTGTGTGTTTTGCATTAAAAGTGTGAGTGGTAAAAAGTGATTGCAAACAAGCAATTTTAACAGAGGTGATATCAAATACAAGAAAGCCTCAGAAGTAGCAGACACACGCACATTCACACCATAGAGAGTGTATCGTTTGTTCGATAGATACGAGTATGTATGTCTGTTTGTTGACTGTGTCTGATGCGAAATTACTCTCTCGCTCCGGGTGTATGTTTGTTGAGACGGCCAGTTGAGCTAACAAGTTGTATGTAACGGTAAGCCTGTAACTGCTGTTAGTTTTTTCACCATTTCTTTGTGTGCGTACGTGTGTGTGAGTGTGTTTGTGTCAGGGTGATGGTCTTAGAGTATTTTAGCCGGGAATTTGTTGGTGTCGCTGCGAATTTACTTTCAATGTTATTTGAACATTTTTTTCTTTGTGTCTTTTCAATTTCATTTTGTTGTGCGGATGCTGAGTTTTTGTGCTGGTGTTTGCTTATGTTTGTTTGTCATTTTCCCTTGTTCTTATTGTTTTTTCGTGCTTTACTTCTTAGTCAGTGGGTATTACCGTTACTTTAGTTTTTATGAAGTGAAAATACCGCCCAACAAAAAAAGGACAAACACTCGCAAATGTAGAGGAATGAGCAGAGCATTGTGAAAGGTTAGGAGTAAAGCGGTAAAGAAAGGAAAAGGAAATGGTTGTGAATGTAAATGTGGTTGTATAGGTCTTCTTTTTAGCAAGAGAATGACCCAACATGTAAAAGAGTGAACTTTTTTCGTTATCTAAAAACCTCAAACAATCCGCGACCACCACAAAGGTATCTATGCGGTATGTGTCTATGTGTATTTGCAATTTTGTTTGTATATTTATTTGTTAGAGTAAACTTAGTGAAACCCTAATATTTGACCACCAATCATAAACATCAACAAGATTTGTCTCTTTACTAGTTAACTCTTTGCCAATGTCGTATTGAAAAAAATATTATTGCAAAGTTTTTTTTTGTTTTCTTTTTAAGAGGGAAAACACTTGCTTTTTGGATTACGCATATTCTTTAATTGTTTTCAGAAACACAATTCTGGGAAATTTGTAATTCAAATGTTTTTACTTAATTTATCAAAATTTTTTTTTGCGGCCATTTATTTTGTTTCTGAGAAATATTCGGCATTTCTTTGAAGTTATCAAATTAAGACAATGTTAAGTTTTTTTGGAAATGGTAACATCAGCAGTAGTTAAGACCAAGAAGCAGCTTAATCATCACTAAATTCTAAATAACAATGATTTGGTAGCCAAAGAAATCTTTTAGTTTATGCTATAGATTATTGTCAAAGGAACATTATGAGGAGATTTAAATATAAAAGGATTTTACCACCCAGGGTTACTGGCAAGACCTAATGATAATTTCTAATTATTTCAAACACTACATGAATAAATAAATATGAGACAACTTTAGTAATATTAAAACGAGATTATTATTTGGACATAATAAATAAACATATCTTTCTTAGAATTTGGGGTGTAAAGCGAATGCCAAATAACAAATTTTAATGCAACCTTAAGCTTGTAATAGTTTTTTTTTTGAGAGAATGTGTAGTATGTGATATGTGAGGGTGTGTACATAGTTGGAAACATTATACTTCGTAGACTTAAACACTTTAGTATTTGAAATAATAAAGGATGCCTCACGAAAATGTTGCGTTTTAAAATTGTTATAAAAAAGACGGATAAATAATTTTCAATGATTTTGTCTTTATTGAAATGCCTCAGCATTTCTCATTATGCCTGCCTCGGCTGGCCATGCAGTAGCCCATTTTGTGTCGATCCAATTTTTCAACACATTTTCGATTGTGTGGCCCTCCATGGCTGCTATTTCGTATATCAAGTCAAGTTGACTTATCCTTAACGGCTCCTCACCAAAAATAGGTGTCAAATCGCAGCTGCGAGGCGGCCATAGTTCAAAAAGCAGTCGTTAGATGGCTCACCCGTTAGTTAAAAAAAAGATACAAAAGTTAAAAAATCTAATATATTTGTATTATTTTCAATTTATCAACTCCACAAGAAAAATCAAAAGAATATTCAGTTGTACATGGGTGCGTATGACTGATTTCGTTCAAATATTCTCAATACATATCGTATTCATCATACGCCAACATGTACCTAATTTGATAGATTGTATACAGGAGCAGCAACATCGTAGTCGTTTGCAAACATGAAAACTTTGTATGAATGCAGGAATTCCAAAAAGAAAATAATCTGAATCTCTGGAGAGAGAATCTTGAATTTCCCAGAGCAAATAAACTGTATTTCCCGAAGAATTTTTTTAAAATTTCCTAGAGAAAAACTATAGAATTCCCTAAAGAACATAGCATGAATAGCCGGCAGAATGTACGCGTAGCTGAGATTTTCTTAAAAAGATTTTGAATTTTCTAACAAGTAAGAAAGTTCAGTGGGGTAAACCGACTTATGAATCTCCTCACCTTGAGTCCCAAAAAAATATTCGTAAATTTATTTTTTTGTTTATATTAATTTATTATCAATTTAAATTGCATTTTACAACTTTAAAGTATGTACTGGTATTAAAGTTAAAAGCTGTTTAGATTTGTTACAAAATGCTCCATTCGAGTGGGAGGTACGAAAAGGGGCATGCCAATAAAGACCACTTGTCTCTTGACTCTAGGTACTATAAAAGCATTACATACACTGTACGAAATTTAAAGTATTTGCACTGGAATTAAAGTTAAAAGCTATTAACTTTTGGTGCAAAAAGGTTCATTTGTGTGGGAGGTACAAAAAGGAGCGTGCCAATAATGCCCATTTTGCACTGTATTGTAGGTACTATTAAACCATTACACTGTAGAACATTGCTAGTCTTTGTATGCACTAGTAATAAAGTAATAAGCTATTAACTTTTGGTTCAAAATTGTCCATTCGTGTGGGAGGTACCAAAAGGCACGTGGCAACTTCGCCCACTTTTCTCGAGGTAATAGTGAAGAATAAACTAATACGATGTGTAGAATTTCAGAGGATTCAAATCAGGGCTGTGGAGTCAAGCCAAAACTACTCGACACCGACTCCGACTCCCGGAGTCGAAATTTAAAATCATTCGACTCCAACTCCAGCTTCGACTCCGGCAGTTAAATAACATAAATTTCTGAAATTATATTTCTACTAAGATGTGAGTTCATGTTATAGAAAATAAGGTATATCTTTGTTAAAAAAACACAAAAAGTAGGTATTCAATACCAGTAATTAAATAACATTTTATTATTTATTTATCGACGCTTGACTTGAAAGTTGCAACTAATAACAGGTGGCGCAAAAGTAATCCTCCTATCAGAAAATGCTATACATTTTGCGATTGGCCCCTAATGCCTAATGTTGACATTTGTGTAGTAAACACATGCGAAATACACGTTAATAAACAATGTTACGCTACACTGCTCCAGAACTCGGAATATTGATGACTATTTATTTGACCAATAATCGGTCGGTGACTTTGGCACAAAAAACATCGAAAGGTTACTTTTGCGCCACCTGTTATGATAATTCTTTCAACATGAAATCATGATAACATTTTCATTAATCACTGCCTTTGTTTTAATATACCGTAATTTTTAGATATTATGTTCGCTGCAGGCAAACAGTTTATTCGCTAGTTATTATACCCTACACCACACTATGGTATAGGAGGTTAAAAATTTGTCTTTTGGCAGATTTGTGAAAAATACTACAGCTAGACATACGAGGGCGTTTCGGAAACTTCTTAGCCTAGCACAAAAAGCGCGGTATAAACAGAAAAAAGTTAAGTGTTTTGGAAACATCCATCTCTGCTATGAACACATGTTAAATTTTGTTTCGATCTGGCAACTCCTTCATATAGAAACAGGTGTTCACGAAAGACGCATCCGCGATTTTTTTACAATGGAAAAATTAGAAATGCGTGGTGTCATTAAATATTTACATAAAAAAGGTTTATCGAGACAAGAAATTCATAATGATATGGTGAATGTGTTAGGTGAAAGTGCTCCTTCATATGCAACAGTAAAAAATTTTTGGTTGCTGAATTTAAACGTGGTCGTACAAGCATTGAAGATGAACCACGTAGTGGACGTCCAAAACAGCAACAGAAATTGTAGCCAAAGTGCATGATTAAATGATCGACGAATAAAAGTGCGTGAAATAGCTAATATCATGGGCATCTCAAATGATCGAGTCCACTTAATTTTGCATGAAGAACTACAGATGAAAAAGCTTTCTGCAAGATGGGTGCCGCACTTGTTAACAGTCGACCAAAAACGCATAAGAATGAACATTTCTCAAGCTTGTTTGGATCGTTTTAAGCAAAATAAAATGGATTTTAAGCGTCGTTTCATAACTGTTGATGAGACATGGATCCACCACTATACTCCAGAGACAAAAGAACAATCCAAACAATGGACTGAAGCTGGAGGAAGTGCCCCAAAGAAGGCAAAAACAATTCAATCGGCTGGTAAGGTTATGGCAACGGGTTTTTTTGGGACTTCAAAGGTAGTTTATTGATTGACTATCTGCAAAAGGGTAAAACAATAAATTCAGAGTACTATTGCAACCTTTTGGATCAATTAAATGTACAAATTCGAGAAAAACGTCCTGGCTTACAACACAAAAAAATAATTTTTCATCAAGACAACGCACCAGCGCACAAGAGTGTTTTAACAATGGCTAAAATCAACGAATTAAAGTACGAGTAGCTTGACCACCCACCTTATTCTCTTGATTTAGCTCCCAGTGACTTTTACCTGTTCCCAAATCTAAAAAAATTCCTTGCTGGCAAGCCTTTTACATCAAATGAAGATGCAATTACAGTTGTAAACCACTATTTTGAAGACCTTGAGGAAAGCTATTTTAATCAAGGGATAGAATTGCTAGATAAGCGTTGGACTAAGTGTATTGAAGTTTCAGGAGATTATATTGAAAAATAAAAATATTTCTGAAAAACTAACTATTCTCTTTCATTGATAGGCTAAGAAGTTTCCGAACCGCCCTCGTACCTTAAAATATACCGTTCAGACAGAATCAGAGCTGTCCGTCTGTCCATCTTAAGTTGTTCGTTAAGTACAGGTCGAAATTTCACTACGATCCTGCTAAAATTTGGCAATAAGAACTCTTTTACTCTAGGGAGAAAACCTATTGGAATTGGTGAAAATCGGTTCAGGTCGATATTGCCCCCAGATATAAATGTTTTTTTGGATTTGGCCTTGTAAACCCATGGATGCTGTATTTCACATTCAATAATTTTTTTAATTTAGTAGGGTAGAATTTATTTATCCAAGAACAAATTCTGTTTAGATTTAGATTTATAAGGTAATTATCTCATATTTATATTTAAAATATCTTAGCTTATTCTGCTCGAATAAGCTGTTGTACGGTATCATATAGTTGGCTTCGCTCGGCCTTTCTTTACATGTCTTGCAAAAATACTTATTTTGTTAGCTAAATATAATCAGAACTTTCCCAAAACTGTTTTACATAAAAACTCGATAGTTTGGTTAACATTACATATAGAAATTTTTGTCCTACTTAAATATTAGGTTAAAAGCTTCGAATATTGTATCCTTCTTTTTTACCAAAATTGTTTCTCCAAAATTTGTTGAGTGCAAAAGTTATATCACATAATTGGAACATTTTGCACAATACATTTTGGGCACATTTCCCTTACTCCGACTCCACAGCCCTGATTCAAATAAGTAGTATACATAGAAGTTATTAAATAATCAATATTTCACTAAATGTTTAACATTTGGGGGGAGGTACTAGAAGGAGTGGACCAATATGGCCCATCTTCGAACTTAGCCGGGGATAGAAGAAAATATTACCACATACCAAATTTGAAGTCAATCGGTTACTCCTTTCGAGAGTTATCGTGCGCACCAGCCAGCAGTCAGACAGACGGACGGACATTGCTCATTCGACTTAAAATGGCTCATAACGGATATCCGCCGAAGATACTTAGGGTCTTAGGTCACTTCTTCGATGTGTTACACTTTTGGTCCGTAGCAAATGATATATACCCTCCTCTCTAAGGTGAGGGGATAAAAATGGGAAAAATCAAAACCGAAAGTTTTTTGAAACCGTCGATTTTTCGTGGAATGCCCCATATATTATATTCAATTTATCAACTCCATAAGAAACATCAAATGAATATTCCGTTGTATGTACAGGGGTTCGTATGACTGATTTCGTTTAAATATTCTAAAAGCCTGTTTCTCTATCTCGAACTTACACTTTCGTTCGTCATCTAAGCGAATGAAAATCAATTTGGATTTCTCTAAATGCGAAAGTCAACGCACACGACAAGTCGAAATATAACGTAAGCCTTTTCGCACAAATGTTGGTTTCTCTGTTTCGAACGAACTGTCATCTGTACGAACGAAGCGTCAAAATCAGTCACTTGTTGCTTTGTGTGTGTCTCAAAGAAAAAATACACTTTATTGATTGTCGAATACTTCAAAAAGTGGAAAAAAGTAGTGAAGTATATATGAATGTAACATAATTACATTAAAATCTAATTAGCCAACTAAATAATCAAAAATATGTATAAACATTTCATCATGCAGAAGTGATAATAGCAGTGGCTCTGCATGTCGCATGTTTAGCGGTTTTCACAACCAAAACCAGAAATTGGTTGTTGTTTTGGGTGAATTCTTGTTTTGGTTGTGAAAACCGCCAAACATATCATATTCATCATACGCCAACATGTACCTAATTTGATGGGTTATATGTAGGAGAAAACGTATGTACATACATAATTAATAGACCTCGGATTTTTGCATATTTTAATTTTTCATCCGACTGTAAAAAAAACTTTCCATTTAAACGTTTTATCGTTCAAATATAGAAAATTTTAGTGCATATCGCAAATATACAACAAATATATTTTAACAAAAAATCTCGAAGTGGAAACTTTGGTTCCAATCGGATGAAAAATTTAAATATGAAAAAAATCCAAGGTCTAATAACACTGTACAACAATTTCAAACTTTTTTCAAAATAACAGGGTTCTGTCAGTGGATTCTGGTGGAGGAGACCAAAAAAATATATACGTGTATCGGCGTTTTGAAAGATCACATCTGAATTTTATTTTAGGGGGGGTTAAAGTTTCCCCCCTTTGCTTATTTGTGCAGAATATCGGTATATAAAACTATGTGTTCTGTTCATCTGAGGTGTAGGGTATCTTCAGCAACTTTGTAGCAAATTTTAAGGCCTATATTTTTGTGGAATATATTAACCCACTAGCTTCCCCCCATAACGGTGATTTTTGGCTATATTTTCACAAATCGTATAAAATCGTATTTGATAGACATAATCTTCAAAAAATAAATGCCAAAGAATTTTCTTTCAAATGATAATAAACATTCCCCAGTCAATTTGAATTTTCTGTGTTTTTTCCTTATAAAAGTAGGGATCCTCGAAATGGATCACCCTATATAATGACAGGAGTAATGAAGAAGAACAAAAGTACTCTTCTCTTGGTAGTTGTTGAATAACAACTTTCTCGTCAGAGCTGGAGAAACCTACATATGCGAGGAATAACAAATTAACCCTTAACAGGCAATCCTGAATTTGGCCAGTTTTTTGGTGTTTGTGTCAAGTTTTGGGCTTTGGTGTGTTCTGACATATATAGTAAAACTTAATGGCCAACATTGTTGTAGAACATTTCAACCACGCCCCACCCATTTTTAGGGGAGTTTTTTACAATTTGTCAAAATATAGGCAAAAATCACCGTTTTGGGGGGGAGCTAGAGGGTTAATATATTCCACAAAAATATAGGCCTTAAGATTTGCTACAACGTTGCTGAAGATACCCTACACCTCAGATGAACAGAACACATAGTTTCAAATACCGATATTCTGCACGAACAAAAAAAGGGGGTAAAAATTTAACCTCCCCTAAAATAAAATTCCGATGTGATCCTTCTAAACGCCGATACACGTATATATTTTTTTGGCCTCCTCTACCATAATCCATTGACAGAACCCTGTTATTTTTTTTTTCTGTTGTACTGTGTAATTAATTATAATATTCATTCAGAAGTCAGCATTTTTAATATTAACCTATGAAATTTATTTTTACCTAAAAACTTTACAAAAAGTTGCTAAATGGTTAAATGAGAGCTATCATTTCTTTTTTTAAAACAAAAATTGACAAAATTTTATGGGAATTTTAAATATTAAACAAGTAAAAGCGTTAAGTTCGGCCATGCCGAATCTTATTTACCCTCCACCATGGATAACATGTGAGCTCACAAAATAACTCAAACCTAAAGAAAATAACACCGAAAAACACAAAAAAATATAGTAGATGGGAACAGTAGGAATCACAACAAGTTAGATGCTATATATGGGAGCTATATCTAAATATGGACCAATATGGCCCATTTGCAATCCCAAACAACCTGCAACTTTAAGAAGTATTTGTACCAAATTTGATCAACCTAGCTCTATTATTGCGGACTGTAGCGTGATTACCATAGACGGACGGACGGACGGACGGACGGACGGACATGGCTAAATCGTCTAAGAATTTTACGACGATTAAGAATATAAACACTTTATAGGGTCTCAGATCAATATTTAGAGGTGTTACAAACGGAGTGACAAAATGAATATACCCCCCATCCAATGGTGGAGGGTATAAAAATAGAGAAAAATGCATATTTGAGTTTTACCAAATTTTTTATTGCTGTTTAATGGCTTAACCGTTTTTTACAAAGTTTCGTCGTTTGAATGAGAACATAACGGCTGTTTTTTAATCTTTTTTTTCAATTTGTAAAAAAAATCGAAATTTTTTAAAAACTTTATGAAATTTTGTACGCATTATTTTGCAGAAACAGAAGAAAAACCTCAAAAATTATCAGACCTACATAAAAAATGGCCCGTTATGTTCTCTTTCAAACGTCTTCTTAATATAAAGGAAATTGTGAGGACTCAAAATGTTAGTAATGACATTTCCACGTAGAAAAAGAAGTTTACTAAATGTCGTTGAAATAATTAGAAAAAAATTATATAAAAACAAACGTTTTTGCTGGCACGAAAAAAAAACATAAAAAATAGAAAAATTCAAAAGACGTTTGTGCAACGTTTGTTGCATTTATTGAAAGCCAGCTTTATAAAGAAGAAATGCCTTTTTGAAAAAAAACAAGTAAGAAAGTTTCAGTCGGTTAAACCGACTAAGGTATACCCTCACTTTGTGAGTAATGTAATATATAACATTACACCAATAAATCTGTCAATTTGTGTGGGAGGTACCAGAAGGGGTTTTCCAAATACACATATTTTTCGGTAAACAGTACATTCTTAAATACATTGCATTGTGCTGAACTATAAGCGTTTGTGTGGTATATTAAAGTTACGAGCTATGTAATTTTGGTATGATTTGGTCATTTTGTGTGGGAGGTACAAAAAGGGGCGGGGTGATAACGCCCACTTTTTACAGGACTATAGGCACTACAACAGCATTACACTGTACAAAATTTCAAGTATTTGTATGCACTGGTATTAAAGTTACAAGCCGTTTACTTTGGTACGAAACGGGCCATTTGTGTGGGCGGTACCAAAAGGGGCTGTACAATGATGCCCATTTTTTACCGGACTATAGGCGCTACAAAAACATTATACTGTAGAAAATTTCAAGCATTTTTATGCACTTGTAGTAAAGTTATAAGCAGCTAAATTTTGATGCAAAATGGTCCATTTGTGTGGGAGGTACCAAAAGGGGCATGCCAACTTCACCCATTTTTCTCGAGTTAATAGCGACTAATATACTAATATTATGTGCAGAATTTCAAAAGATTCGAATAAGTAGTATAGAAGTTATTAAAGAATCAATATTTCACTAAATTTTAACCCTTTGTGTGGGAGGTACCAGAAGGAGTAGACCAATATGGCCCATCTTCGAACTCATCCGGAGATAGATCAAAATATTACCGCATACCAAATTTGAAGTCAATCGGTTACTCCTTTCGAGAGTTATCGTGCGCACCAGCCAGCAGACACACAGACAGACAGACAGACAGACAGACAGACAGACAGACAGACGGACGGACATTGCTCATTCGACTTAAAATGACACAAAACGGATTTCCTCCGAACATACTTAGGGTCTTAGATCACTCCTTCGATGTGTTACACTTTTTTCCGTAGCAAATGATATATACCCTCGTCACACTAAAGTGAGGGTATAAAAATATTGATAACTGTAGAAATGATATCCCTTTTTGGGATATGGTTTACCCTCACTACTGTGAACGAGGTTTCATTGCTGCGGGCTAAATGTGTAACACATCGAAGGAGTGACCTAAGACTTCAAGTATATTTGGCGGAAATCCGTTTTTTAAGTTGCTCGAGCAATATCCTTCTATCTGTCTGGATGACTGGTGTGCACGATAAGTCTCGATAGGATTAACCGATTGACTTCAGATTTGTTACATGTTAATATTTTTTTCTAAGTCAATCTAAGAAATAATATGGACCAATTTGGTCCACTTCTTGTAGTACCTCCCCACAAAGGGTCAAACTTTACTTAAACATTAACGGTAATGTTTGTAAATTTTTTTTGGAATTTTTTTATTTTATTTCTAAATATTGTGCGAATCAGAGCAAAAGTAACGAAGATACATCAGTTAATTTTTTTACAATAAGAAAGTTGGCGACATTTTTTGCAAAATTCGCATGTTTCACTTCAAAGTGTTCCCAAAAATTTAAAAATTTAAATCGGCATCATCTGTAAGTCGATCGCTCCCAGCGTTGTTCAAGCGTATACACAACCATATTCGTTAAGCGGAAGGATAAAACTAATTATCTGTCAAATCAGACATGAGCTAAGTGTTACCATTCATGAAATAAACACTAGTTGGAAAAAAAAAACGTTAGATGGCGGACCCTTTATTTTCCGACACGCTTCCGAATAATTGCTGGCGTTGCCATATTTTATAATATTTCTTCATGAAATTTTTGCATAATATACTTCGAAAGTTATACTATAATATACGGTTGGTGTTAATCAAATGATTTTAACTATGTCAAAACAAAAAAATCACAACAATGTGCTTTTTTTGTACAAATTAACGTTAGAATAAAAATTAATTAGTCGTCCTGATGCCGTAGTTTTCTGATTTTTTGTTAAATGCAAGAAGTTATTTCAATGATTTTGAGACAATTTGTTACTTCTTTATTAAAGCAAGATTCTATGTTTTAAAGCAAGATTTTTAAACATCACAATCCCCCCGAATGAGATCGTGTCATGTATTTTTCATACATTTCTCTGAGAATTTATGTGGTGCGATTTATATAGAGAATCGTTCTAACCGCAATCGCAAGAGAAATTCTTCTTCGATGGTTCGAGTGGGTGTGGGTGTAACAGTAAGTGAGTGTGTGTGTGTGTGTGTGTGGTATACATACAGAGATAGAGAGAATCGAATAAGAAATTGTAAACCACAAATGCAATTTAGCCCATTAACACTTCCAGGTCACACAATTATCTTGGAAAATCAAGTCCACACACACACACACACACACCCACCCACACAAAAACCCATACACATACACTCCGACACAGATATAGATATACCCAGATAGAGGCTCATACACAGACAAACAATATTAAATATCGATTTTTATGTTAACCATGCAGCAGCAGCAACAAAGCATTTAAATTTCCCTCAACCAATCTATGCCACAGCAGTAGTGGCATTGTGGGTTGGTCTGGTCTGGTCTGATGGGGGCCATGCTCAGGCCTCCTTTACACTCTCTTTACTCTATGGTTAGTGGGATTCAATCCTGCAGTCATCCGTTCTATAAAATGTGCATAAAATGTGCTCAACTAATTGCATTAAAAACAGGCAATAACAACAACAGCAACAAAAACCGGAGACGAAGCAGTGGACACCGATTCTGCGACATACATTTAACACAAACACCAACAACAGCAGCAACAGTAACATCACTGCAACAGCTGAGGTTGGCTGTAAACCATTACAACTCTACTCGCATTGTTATCTCGCAGAGCAAAGTGTATTGGATATTGCACACAAACACATTCACTCATACGAGTAAACACACACACACGTGTGTGTGTACTCGCACCGACATACTATGTACTTTTAATGCATAAATCCCCAAGCCTCAGAGATAAACAGCAGAGCGGAGATAGTCAGGGATTCAATCAGAGGAGACAGAGAGGGAGAGTGAAGGGATAAACGGAAATGGAATGATTGTGTGTGAGAGTGAGAAAAGACAAAGACGACAATGCACAGTGGAGCCGATTGCCAAACAGGGGTAATAATAGCAGAATTTCAGAACTATTGGACATATCGTATTAGATATTTACCAAGTATGCGTTATAATAATTATTTTTATAACATTTTTTTTTTTTTAGAGAAAATTTCTCAATATTTTGATTTTTATAGAAAACTATCTGGACCCGGTCATCTTCGTTCGCCCAGATTTCGGATTTATAGATCAAATGCATATAAACACAATTACGACGCTCTCGCTAAAAAATTTTTCAAGATATTTAAATTTCAAAACTTGGCTTGATCCGATCCCGCTCATTTTTGGAACAAATCACGTAGACTACATATACACAAAATTACAAAACTCTAACAAATTATGCAAGATATCTCAATTTTAAACAAACACACATTCATTTTTATGTATACAGATTTCTTAGAATTTTTTTCATTAAGAGAAATTGTATATTTATAGAAAATTTCTTAGAAATTTTATTTGTTTAACAAATTTGGTTTATATTTTATTTTTAAAGAAAATGTCTTAGACATTTCATTTTTATTGCCAATTTCTTTGGAATTTTATTTTTATAATAATTTTCTAGAAATTTTATTTTATAATAATTTGTTTAGAGAAAATTTCTCAGAAATTTTATTTTATTTACAGAAGTAGTTTATTTATAGAAATTTTTTATTTACAACAAATTTCTTCAAAAAATTGTAATATTGTATTTTTATAGAAAATTTCTTAGTCGTTTTATTTTAATAAAAAATTTCTTACACTGGATATAGCAAAAGCTTTTGATACCGTATGGCACGCCGGTCTTGTGTATAAATTAAACATTATGGGTTTGCCTATTTATCTGCAAAAAAATATTAAAAGCTTTTTGGTAGGGAGAAGAATGTGTGTTACTGTGTGTAATGGAAAATCTACAGAAAGATGTATCCCTGCTGGAGTACCTCAAGGATCTGTACTGTCACCTATATTATACTCTCTATACACATCAGATTTTAAAGTTGAAAAAAGGAACAGTACTGCCTTATACGCTGACGATACTGCAATTATAACAAGTGGAAAGCTATCGAATGCAATAATTAAAAATATGAAAAAATCCCTCATACACGCAGAAAAATACTTCTCAAAGTGGAAAATAAAAATAAATGAAGACAAGACACAGGCTATTATTTTCCCTTTTAATAAATCTCCTAAAAGAAATCCTACCATATCTTTAGACATACAAGGGGCAGAAGTTCCACTTAAAAACAGTATCAAATATCTGGGAATAATATTAGATAAAAAGATTACTTTTAAGGAACACATATTCAAAACATGTGACAAGGCTATTCGATGCGGAAGAGCCCTATACCCCCTGCTAAACAAAAAATCTACTTTGAACGTTAAAAACAAAATCTTGTTGTACAAAATGTGTATAAGGCCTATCATGACATATGGAAGCCAAGTCTGGTATATGAAAGCTGCAAAGACATACCGCAAAAAACTTCAAATAATCCAGAACAAGAACTTAAAAATAATTTTCAATTTGCCTATACGCTACCCAACATTGCACCTGCATAGAAATTTCAACCAGGAAACCTTCAGTATGGTGGCAAATAATCTAAAGAAAAGCTTTGAAGATCGAAACAGATGCTCAAATTATGACTTAATAAGAAATTTACAGATATGACAGTCTTCCAAATCTTCTCCTAGAAGATGAAAGAAGTTGTTATTATCATTACTTTCTTTACTTTCAAATTAGGTTTTTTACTATCTTTTTTGCCTAAAAATGTTATATAATTATTAAATGATCTTTTCCCAACAAAATAAGATGTCAATTGTTGCAATACTTCTAGTAAATTCTCAAGCTATGTATATACTAAAACTAATTTTAAAAATGTAATGATGATAGTACAAATAAAAAAAAAAAAAAAAAAAAAATTCTTATTTTTATATTTTTTTAGAAATTTTGTTTTTATAATAATTTTTTTAGAGGAAATTTTTACTAACTTTTATTTCTATAGAAAATTTCTCCGAAATTTTATTTCTATAGAAAATGTCTCCGAAATTTTATTTCTATAGAAAATGTCTCCGAAATTTTATTTCTATAGAACATTTCTTAGAAATTTTATTTCTATAGAAAATTTCTTAGAAATTTTATTTCTATGGAAAATTTCCCAGAATTTTTATTTCTATAGAAAATTTCTCCGAAATTTGATTTCTATTGTAAGACATTTCCGATAAATAAAAATTAAAAAAAAAATCTCCAACATATTATTTCCATAGAAAATTTTTCCGAAATTTTATTTCTGTAGAAAATTTCTCAGATATAGAAATTTTGTGTTTCTAAAAAATTATTCATTAAAAATTTTTTAGCAAATTTTATTTTTATAGAAATTGATTATTTATATTTTTTTATTTTCAGAAATAGCTTATATAGGAAAATTTCTTAGCAATTTTATTTCTATAAAAAATATTAGTTTACATTTTCTTTTTATGGATAATAAATAAGTTGTTTTATTTTTACAGAAAATTTCTTTGTTGTTTTATTTTAATAGAAAATTTCTTAGTTGTTTTATTTGAATAAAAAATTCCTAGAATCACAAATTTTTTCGGAATTTTATTTTTATAATAATTTTTTAGAGAACATTCTTCCGAAATTTTATTTCTATAGAACATTTCTCCGACATTTTATTTCTATAGAAAATTTCTCCGAAATTTTTGTTTATAGAAAATTTGTCCGAAATTTTATTATTATAAACAATTTTTCCGAAATTTTGATTATAGAAAATTTGTCCGAAATTTTGTTTTTATAGAAAATTTCTCCGAAATATTGTTTTCATAAAATAATGTCTCTGAAATTTTGTTTTCATACAAAATTTCTCCGACATTTTGTTTTTATTGAAAATTTCTCCGACATTTTGTTTTTATTGAAAATTTCTCCGAAAGTTGTTTTTATAGAAAATTTTCGGAAATTTTGTTTTTATAGAAAATTTCTAAAAAATTTTGTTTTTATAGAAAATTTCTCCAAAATTTTGTTTTTATAGAAAATGTCTCCAAAATTTTGTTTCTATAGAAAATGTCTCCAAAATTTTGTTTTTATAGAAAATTTTTCCAAAATTTTGTTTTTATAGAAAATTTCTCCAAAATTTTATTTTTATAGAAAATTTCTTCGGAATTTTATTTTTGAAATAATTTCTTAGAAATACATATTATTTTTATATAAAATTTCTCACAAACATAAGTTTAACAGAAAATTTCTCTGAAATTTTATTTTTTTAAAAAATTTTTCCGAAATTTTATTTGTATAAAAAAATATTTGTATCATTTCTCTGGAATTTTATTTTATAGTTTAACAGAAAATTTATCAGAAATTTTATTTTTATAGACAATTTTTCAAAAATTTTATTTTTTAGAAAATTTTTCAGAAATTTTATTTTTTAGAAAAATTATTTTTATCATTTCTCCGGAATTTTATTTTTATAGAAAATTTCTCCGAAATTTTGTGTTTATAGAAAATTTCTCCGAAATTTTGTTTTCATACAAAATTTTCCGAAATATTGTTTTCATAAATTTTCTATAAAAATAATACTTTGGAGAAATTTTGTGTAAACACAGTATTTCGGAGAAATTTTCTATAAAAACAAAATTTCGGAGAAATTTTCTATAAAAACAAAATTTCGGAGAAATTTTCTATAAAAACAAAATTTCGGAGAAATTTTCTATAAAAACAAAATTTCGGAGAAATTTTCTATAAAACAAAATTTCGGAGAAATTTTCTATAAAAACAAAATTTTGGAGAATTTTCTATAAAAACAAAATTTCGTAAAAATTTTGTATGAAAACAATATTTCGGAAAAATTTTTTATAAAACCAAAATTTCGGAGAAATTTTTATATAAAAACAAAATTTCGGAGAAATTTTCTATAAAAACAAAATTTCGGAGACATTTTCTATAAAAACAAAATTTCGGAGAAATTTTCTATAAAACAAAATTTCGGAGAAATTTTCTATAAAAACAAAATTTTGGAGAATTTTCTATAAAAACAAAATTTCGTAAAAATTTTGTATGAAAACAATATTTCGGAAACATTTTGTATGAAAACAAAATTTCCGAAAAATTTTGTATGAAAACAAAATTTCGGAGAAAAATTTCTATAAACACAAAATTTCGGAGAAATTTTCTATAAAAATAAAATTCCGAAGAAATGATAAAAATAATTTTTCTATACAAATAAAATTTCAGAAAAATTTTCTAAAAAATAAAATTTCTGAAAAATTTTCTAAAAAATAAAATTTCTGAAAAATTTTCTAAAAAATAAAATTTCTGAAAAATTTTCTAAAAAATAAAATTTCTGAAAAATTTTCTATAAAAATTAAATTTCTGATAAATTTCCTGTTAAACTAATACTTGTGAGAAATTTTATATAAAAATTATATGTATTGCTAAGAAATTATTTCAAAAATAAAATTCCGAAAAAATTTATATCATTTCTCCGGAATTTTATTTTATAGTTTAACAGAAAATTTATCAGAAATTTTATTTTTATAGAAAATTTTTCAGAAATTTTATTTTTAAGAAAATTTTTCAGAAATTTTATTTTTTAGAAAAATTATTTTTATCATTTCTCCGGAATTTTATTTTTATAGAAAATTTCTCCGAAATTTTGTTTTTATAGAAAATTTCTCCGAAATTTTGTTTTTAAAGAAAATTTCTCCAAAATTTTATTTTTATAGAAAATTTCTCCGAAATTTTGTTTTTAAAGAAAATTTCTCCAAAATTGTATTTTTATAGAAAATGTATCCAAAATTTTGTTTTTATAGAAAATTTCTCCAAAATTTTGTTTTTATAGAAAATTTCTCCAAAATTTTATTTTTATAGAAAATTTCTTCGGAATTTTATTTTTGAAATAATTTCTTAGCAATACATATTATTTTTATATAAAATTTCTCACAAATATTAGTTAAACAGAAAATTTCTCAGAAATTTTATTTTTATAGAAAATTTCTCAAAAATTTTATTTTTTAGAAAAATTTTTCCGAAACTTTATTTTTTAGAAAATTTTTCCGAAATTTTATTTGTATAGAAAAATTATTTTTATCACAGATTTCTTAGAAATTGATTTTTTTAACGCAATTCCCTAAAATGTCTATTTTTATCGAAAATTTATTAGAAATTCTATTTTCATCGCAATTATATTTTTAAGGCATATTTTTTAGAAATTCGTATTTCTAAGATATGTATGTATATGAAACCGGGTTGGCCTCCATGTAAAAAAATGATCCCGGATGCGAGGTGGAATATGAAAACCTACCTCGAGACAATCGTAAAATTTTTTTACAATTTTTTCCATGGAGAATATGGGACCTATATATAAATCGGAACTGATTTTTACCAGTTTCAATAGGGATCTTCCTTGGACAAAAAAAGCATTGTGCTAAATTTCATCACGATCGGACAACAAATACGACCTGCACTTGGTTAAATTGACTCAGGAAGTGATTCCAAGTCGATCGGTATAAAAAACGTTGGGTCTACATACAAATGCAGCCTATGGTGAAGGGTACAGGGTTGCCCATATTCGACGGACCCATCTGGCAACGCCATAACTTTTGACAGAGATGTCAGATCGCTTAATGACATACCGCGTTTGAAGCGTCAGTCCAAGCAGATTTTTACCATGGAACAATACACGCCACGCGAGCGCTCTGAAATAGTTGAAATTTACATTCAACAGAAGAAGTCAAGTCAACGTGCTTTTAAAATATTAAAAAATGTGAGAAGTGCGCCTTCTAAGAACACCATTAAGCGTTTATACGAAAAATTTTCGACTGGTGAGGCTCTTTCTAATCCGAAGAGGTCAAATAAAAGTCGACCAAGGCGATCGGCCGAGAATATCGCTGCCGTACGAGCCAGTGTTGAGAGGTCCCCAAGAACATCCCAAAAACGCCGTTCGCAGCAGTTGGGCATGGCTCGGTCCACTTTACAACGGATTATTCGCGTTGATTTGCATTTGTTCCCGTACAAAATTCAATTGACGCAAAGATTGTTGCCTGCGGACATGCCTCGTCGATTGGAATGGGCCCAACGAGTCCGTGGGTCCGTCGAATATGGGCAACCCTGTATACAAAATAAGAGCGGTCAGCTTTGAAAAAAATTAGACTTTATACTGGACCCTGATTGTACACCAAATTAAAAGAAACTCCTACAGAAAACATATTACAGAATTTTGGGCAATGTAAACCAATTTTGTACCACTGTGCGGTGTCGACGAGCAAAAAGGTCTCTGAGGACAACAACATAAATGGGCACTTTCTGCTTCAAAGTTCTCGGTGCAAAAGCAATTTTTCAATTGCACCTGTTAACTGTTTGGGTTTTCATTGCTATTGTAGTTGTTGTCGCTGTAGTTGTAGTTGTAGTCGCTGTAGCTGCTGTTGTTTTTGTTCCTTTTTCGAATTTATGACTTCCTTGTGTATTGAAATTGCAAAACAAAAACAAACAAACAACTGTCGTCGACAATAAACGTAAAGGAACAACAACAACAAGAGTAACACAACTCACCCTGAGATATAGGATATTCAAGCTGACACACACACAAATACATACACATACAAGAACATATACACTGAAAAAATATTAAAGGCATTGACATTGATTTGGCACAAACACAGTTACTCATTAAAATAAGAACATTTTGGGTATAAATTTATCACTATACTTGTTCTTTAAAGTATTATAATTGCTCTTTTAAAAAAAGCTTTTACTCGTATTATATGTATACTGAAAACAACAAAAACCATCTTGAGCCCAACTAAGTGCAAAAACAAAATTTAAAAAAAATTTTATTAGTTTTAATCCAAAATTTCTTTAGTTTAACTATGAAATGTGCTTATCTTAATGTTTAATTGTCTTGGGCGTCAAATCAATGTCATTGTCTTTAATATGTATAAGGACATATTTTTTTTAAATGTGTACACACAGCCAATAAATATAAATATGTACTCTGAACAATTGCATAACTTTCTGTTCCAAACGAGTACATAGGGCACATACAAACATACTTGTACAAATTTACATACTCATGTAAAAATGTATGTAAATGCAAGGGGCTTTGTGTATGTATGTATGTATGTGTGTGTGTGTATCCGTACTTCTGTTTGAATGCACTCACTGTGCCAAAGCATTCAAAATTATAGACAAAAGTTCAGTTTTCTGCCTTCGCAGAATAGCCCTCAAAATGTACATAAGGGTACAGAAAGGGACAATTATAATAATTCCAAAATAGAAAAAAGTAAAGACGGATTAAGTTCGACCATGTCGAATCGTATACACCCTCGACCGAATCTTATACATTTCGGCCTAATCAGTTGGAGTTAGAGGGACCTTTGTATGGGAGCTATATCAAAACATGGACCTACCGTTGTTCGTGTGAAGTATTCTGGGTATAAAAAAACACCAAATCATTATTTCGAAATAAAATCATTTCGAAACCATACAATTTATGAAACCAAAACAACAAAAATGTGTGCTAAATTGTATTTAATTTATTTATATATTCAACCCCTCGCCTTACGGGGAGGAGAGTATATATCATTTTCTATGGGCCAATAGTGTAACATATCGAAGAAGTGGTCTAAGAACCTAAGTATGTTCGGCGGAAATCCGTTTAAGGACATTTTAAGTAATTTGAGCAATGTCCGTCCGTTTGTTATTATTAAAATTACTTATTAAAAAAAGTAACTTGTTTTTGCAATTAATAAAAAAAACAAACCCCACCACAATTTCTTCCATCCACCCTAATGTATTTAAATCTCTAAGGTTATTGTGTATGAGGACACAAACTCGTGCAGATGAAAAAGCCTTGGCAATGACAATTGCAATTGTTTTCGAGAAATCTTACTTAAGCGCACAAACAAAACAAGTTCATATACCAAAACTATTATATGTATATTATATATAAATTCTTACATACGCACACATATATGCTTAAATCCATCTGTTTGAATGTGAATCCGGCCAAGTTGTATTGTATTTATGAGAAATAAAACTTTTGTTTTGTCGAAAGGCTAGTAAACTTTTGAGAGAATGTGAGAGAGGAAGGATAGTAAACAATGAAATTAAAACAAAAAACCGGGACAGAAAAAGTTAAAATTGATTTGTCGCATCAAAAAAAATCGCTGCGTAAAACTTGCTACTAAATATGATATACTGGACAGAATTTGTTTGTTAAACATTTCTCATCAAATTTTCTGCAGTTAAATTTCTTTATATTTAAGAATCGTTCATAGAATTGTACTAAAAGCTAATAAAATTATAGAGAATCTTTGAAGATATAATAAAGAAGTTTGTTTGAAGAAGGTATGCTGTTAATAATGAAAACAACATCAGCCAAATGTCCACCACGACCACGCTTACAGGATCATATCCTTTTCATGACATTTTCCATAACCAAGTCGCAAAGTGGCTGCCCTATGTCCTCGATAGCCTCACGAATTCTATCTTTGAGGTCTTGAATCGACGCTGGGCTGTTGGCGTAGACCTTATGCAGATCAATACCATCCAACTCCGACCATAAAAAATCATTAATCATCTCTCGATAGCGCAATCCATTCACCGTAACGGTTGATCCAACCTCATTTTCGAAAAAGTAAGGTCCAATGACCCCGCCGGGTCATATACCGCACCAAACAGTCACACGTTGAGGATGGAGAGGATTCTCAACAATAACTCTTGGGTTTTCCGAGCCCCAGATGCGACAATTTTGTGACGTAGCCACCGAGGTGGATATGGGCCTCATCACTCAAGATGATTTTCAATTTTTCGAATTTTAATAATTTCAATGCGTTGTTGAATCGTGTATCGTTCCATTTTTAGTAATGGCGTAGTTTCTACTTGTCAAATGTCAAAGAATAAAAGCTTCAAAAGTGACAGCTACCGAAATACCGGGTGATTCAAAATAACTCCTCTTGTTGGAAAACCCTGTAGATAGGAAATTCTTATTCAGACTTAATAAACTGAAATATAAGAAAACCAATGTCGCATTATGTATATTCCTGCAGAAAAGCTATAGGGTCGCGTTGGGGCCTCTCTTCTAAAAGCGTCCATTGGATATATGTGTATAGCCCAATTGTACGGCATTGTGTTGTGGTGGGCGGCAAATAATAAACTAACCATCACCAACCTACTATCGACGCACAGTGGCGCCATTTGAGTTTTTTCGTTGCAAAAATCATATCTTTTGAACCAAATAAGATAATTGAACAGTTTAAACAGCATATGATAGATAACTGTTCAGCCTATGAAATGAGCGTTTAGAAAGGGTGCTACGCTTTGTAGGGGCCTACTTATGGGTTATCAAAGTTAAAATTTGTAGAAAAATCAATTTTATGGTAACTAAAAAAAAATATTTTTACATTTTTAGATTGTTTTTATTTTTTTTTCTTTAGGGTTTTATGTTTTAAATTATTACCCAACAAATTAAAAAAAATTACTTCTTTTTTAAATTTATTTTTTCAATTTTCTGTAAAATATTCATGACAATTCGTAGGAGAAGGTATATCTAAAAGACTAATCATTTCTAAACTATAATTATTTTCTAACTCTATTCGTGACTTCACATGCCGCAGGGAAGAAATAAGTGCATCGGAAGATGCTGCCAACATGTTGAAGAGGTCCTCATTTTGCCTTACCCTTGTTGCTTTGAATGTGTTCTGCAATCTATATTTTTTTATAAAATTTGTTAAGAGACTCTTGTGCTTCTTCAGAAAGCTCTCCAATTGGCAAAGACTGGTACTCAATTATATCTTTGTCATGCGCCAATATTTTATGGACGGTCGGGGTCAACTTCTTCTGTGGATACATTTCTGCTAAAAGAGATGCAGTTTTCGATGCATATTCTCCATATTTTGTAGAATTGACATTTTCTTTGCAGTTTAAAACATTCAAGATCGTTCCCAATCTTTTCACAATTTGATTGTCAATTCCAGTGATTCTAGTTACTGCCTCATCATTTTCAAAAAATCTCCTAGAAGTGTTTCCATCGTTTGCGTTACCGTATCCGTGCTTGGGACAGTCTACTTTTAGTCCAACTTGTTTAAAAAAAGCATGCTGTATTTGCTTCTTTCTGATCTTTTCCTTATCCTTTATTGATGTATTTTCATCGAAGTTTTCCTCCTCTTGTGGTAGGGTATACACCAGTTTTAGCAAGAACTCCATACACCTTATCCTTGCGTGCAATGGTGACATTCCATATTCGTAATTCTCCTCGTTTGCAGAATCGTTTAAATTACCAAAGTTCTTCTGACTCTTTTTGCAAATCGGGCATGACAATGTTGAGGTTGTTCCTGTCAGTTCGTTTACGACTTTTTTCATGGTCAGGTGGAACTCGTAATTGCATTCAATATATTTTCCTTCTCCAATTTGCAGCTTTGTAGGCTTAATCTTGCTTATTTGTTCTTCAATGTCCTTCGCCGTGGTCCTTATGAGTTCTGCCGATTCCCTTGCAAACTGAAACATTATTGGTCGGCTATAATGCACTGATGACGGACGTGGATTTTTCCAGTGTAGGGAAACATCAGATTTTAGCCGCAAAGGAACAACAGATGCCATAAACATATTTCCGTCCGATATTGTAGCGTCATCGGAAGATATCCTTTGCTTATAAACTCTTTGTCCGGATGATCCATCGCAGCACCATTTGCTGATCAATGTCAGTTTCTCAGGAAGAATTTTCACCTCATTTTCAGGAAGACTCTCCAACAACCGTTTTGCTGTATGGCCCATGAGATCCTGCAGATTGGCTTTCACAGAGACTTCCGTAAACTCCGTATGCAGTGGTCGTGAATTTATGTTGGCTTGCGTAATAAGCTTGTATCCTGGTAAAACGTCAGCCCCGTGTCGCATCAAGGATGCCCGTAGTATCTCATATTTTTCTTTGGAAAGTTGTAAGTCCATAAACAAGGCCAAGGCTTCTTCGGAACCATACTTTTTAATGTGTGCGTTTGTGGGCGTGGGAATGCTTTCCTTAATCCTTTTTAGTCGCAGTGGGCTTGCATCAGCAACAGATTTTGTAATCTGCGACCTCACTCTTTCACTATCCTTTGTGTATTTAATAGACAGCGCCTCCGATAAATGCTTCGTGGTCAAGTCATTGGTGGCATCGGCAAGTTTCCTCTTTCTTGTGAAAATTGAACACTCCTCAATACTTTTTTTTTGCCTTCCTTTTGCTCCTCTGGTTGATGTGGTGGGTTTATCTACTGCCAATATATCCAGGATGGTGTCTTCATTAAGCCAGTCCTCGTATTTGGAGTTGAATTTCTGAATGGTTCGATTAGATTTCACCCATTTTGCCTTAATATTTGCATATATCAGATAAAAATTATTTTTTATAATTTCGCTTCTCTCAATATTTCCGTATAAGCTATCAAGTTCTTCTAAAGCAGCTTCCGTGAAAAACTTTGGTGTGGTTGACTTTCAAAACAGTTCAAATAATTTTAAATTGTTCAACGCCATGTTTTCAATAACTCGCGGTTAGATGGTTGGTCAATAATAGCACAATCAGGTTTGTTGAAACCACGCTAAGTGTTTACACTTATATAGTAGCTGTGCATGACGCAAGTTTTTACCACCACGTTTTGGTCACAGGTAAATTAGGTAGAATTTTCCAGTGTGCGCTTGTGTTCTTGTGGGCGGAGTCTTAACTGGGTTGGACTGTGCGTGGTGTAGTGGAGTGCTGGCCTACCTGCCTACCTACAGGGCGCGGGTGACAATTGTTGCGTCCATTTTATCACGTAATTTTGTTTTTCCACGAATTCAGACAAAAAAGGGTTTTCATGTTGGAAATGATGGCATCCCATGCTGTCCGTACAGCTAATTTTCCCAATAATTCTATCATGAGTGCCAGTTACAGAAGTTTACGCGAGTTGTTTTTATTGTTTTACAAAATGAATACACAGTTGGTCTGGCCTGACCCATGTGTTACGAATGTGACTATAGAAACATGTGTATGACGAAGGGTTAATGATTTGATTTTTGCCAATCAAGAACCACGTCTTTTTTACCTTTTTCACCTCTAGAAGCCAAAGGGGCGCCTAGAGGCAAATAAAACCTTTGGGATTACGTAAAGGAATAATCAAAGAACATATTTTGAAAATATGGCAAATATAGAAAAATATAGATTTTTTTTATTTTCCGTCAAAGTTGAAAAATAGTGAAAAAACGGATAGTTTTTAAATAGTGTTTTACCAGGAGAAACACAAAGCAAACAGTTAATTTTTTTTATCATTATACATTTAATAAATACATCAATAAATACAAACAAAAAATAAGGCGATTCGTTACCTATTTTTCGTGATATTACACCTGAAATCGCAACAAATTGACTAAAAATTGTGTGTTTTTTTGAAAACCGAAAGTCGGTCATCTTTGAACGGTTATATCTTCTAAACTAAAAATGTGATATTATTAAGAGTAGCATATTTGAAATCGTTGAAAAGTTTCCTATAACATGGGTTTATTCAAAACTTCGTCGGCGCACATGAAAATTTTGATTTTTGCAACCTCGTTTGCTCTACGGGCGCCACTGTGCGACGGTTCAGAGAACTACCTGCCTGTTCAAAAGCGGAGCGTTGCGGAATACAGCGCCTGCGTCTCTAGAAAATTGATATTGTGGTGATCAATGTGTAGGTATAGCAACTATGGCCAAATGAGGATATCACAATATAGTGCTATGGTAACCAACCGAATGGACTAAACCAACGGTGTACACCTCCGGGAGGAACTTCAACACTAAGATACCTGCCAGAGAGAAATCGGTTGGAAGAACACCAACGCACTTCAACATAGAAAACACCTAAACACCTCCACTTCAACACATATGTCTCGAAGCTTGATGATAAGGTTGTCTTCGGAGTGCACTGTAAAGAACTCAGTCTTGATATAGCTCATAGACTACAAGCTACCTCTAGAGTCTATCAAGCCAAAATAGTGGCAATAAGGGATGTCGCCAAGTGTCTGAGTCGCAACGTAGTGACCAACACTGACGATGTCAATTATTCGGACATTCAGCCTGCCATAAATTCTCTGGCCCGCCTTAATTCACAAACAGCCCTCGACTGCCGCAGATCTTTTAACGATAGGTCCGAGATGTTTAATATGCACCTCATATGGGCACTTGACCGGGTCACCAAAAAAGTTATCAGATGCGAGGCGGAATTTTAAAGCTTACCTCGATACAATTGCAAAAACATTTTTTTAAATTTTTTTCGAGCCCGCGGAGTCGGCCCAAAATCGTTTTTTTTCGTATCGGGTCACCAAAAAAAGTTATCAAATGCGAGGCGGAATATGAAAGCTAACTTCGAGACAATCGCAAAAACTTTTTTTTAAATTTTTTCGAGCCCGCGGAATCGGCCCAAAATCGATTTTTTTATCGTAACTTTTTTGTTTGTAGGTCGATTGTCACATGCGATACATCTACATTGCCTCATAGATGTCGCCTATGTACCACGTAATTTTCTAATGAAGAAATAACATTTTTGTTTTTGAATAAAAATGCGTACACCCAAACCAAAATGTTCATGTTTTTTAAAGCGCTTTAATCCTATGGAAAAATATTTTTAAATTTTGGGGATAGAAACTGCTGTAAGTGAAGTCTACATTAGAAAATGGCTTTGTACATCAGCGTCCTCTATAAGGCAAATGTAGTACTTATCGAGACCAACACATTGATGTATCGCATATGAAAATCGAGCTACAAACAAAAAATTTTTGATAAAAAACGATTTTGGGCGTTTCCGCGGGCTCGGAAAAAAATTTAAAAAAATGTTTTTGCGATTGTCTCGAGATAAGCTTTCATATTCCGCCTTGTATTCGGGAACTTTATTTTTTACATGGAGGCCAACCCGGTTTAATTGTCAGCTGGGCGTAGGGATATACCGGGGAACTACAAAACCGATGAACTCTCAAAGAAAGGGACGACATTACAAATTTTGTAAATTTGAATATATTGGTGCGCCACTGGCCACATGGAAGAGGCAATCAGGCAGTCCAATGCAATATGGACAGAAATTGGCACTTGTAGGGTAGCTAAACAAATCTGACCAAGATATGACCTGAGAAGGTCTAAATATCTCCTAGCAATAGACAGGAAAAGACTGTATATGACTCCAATAAGTTCTGCAGCACGGGCATTTGAGCTCGTAGTAACCCTAGGGACCTACGACGGCGGTTCCAAAATTAGCCGACGTAAAATATAGATGGCGGCAGTAGTTTAAAAAAAATACTTTCGTAAAAAATGGCAACCTCTAAAACATATGTTTTAAGTTTCAAGGCGCTACTTTGTATTTTTGTGATCATTCAAAGTAAACGATTCCAGTAAATTTGTAAACATGGTAAAAATTACCCACCGACATCTAATACAATACTCTCATTTGGAAGGTCTCAGTTCAACCAATATTAAAACCGAGCTAGATTCTACTTTGGGGGAGTCTGCTCCTCGTTTACAACTTAAAAATATTTAGTGGCAGAATTTAAACGGGACTGTACGAACTGCCAAGACGAACACCAGAAATGGTTTAAATAATACACAAAGTGGTATTGGAAGACCGTCCGTTGAATGTTCGTGAACTAGCTGAAGTCATAGGCATTTAAAAAAGTGATATACATCGCATATTGACGGAAAATTTGATGATGAGAAAGCTGCAGTTCACACATCCATTATTGCTATGGCCAAATTCAATTAATTAAAGTTCGAATTGCTTCAGCATGCATCTTATTCGCCTGATTTAGCTCCCTCGGATTATTTTTTGTTTCCAAACATAAAAAAATAGCTAATAGAACCACATCGATCTATGTTTTGATATAGTTACCAGAGAGCGGTCGCTATGGCGTCTTTATGCCATAAAGACAAGATTTCCCAGTCGATTTGTCTAAAATGTTGCGGTTTGTATTTTATTTATAGGAAAATTCTGCTCACCGAAAATTTACCATAAACAAATTTCCCAGTCGTTTTGTCTGGAATTTTGTCGTTTTTTGCTTTGTATTATACGAAAATTTTGAGTAGTTATCTTATCTGAATTGTACTGTAATTTACTGCATTGGCCATAGGGCTTCAAATTACATGTTTGAATAAATAAATAAAATAAAATAAATAAATTCTGCACAGCGGAAATTGATAATATCGGTGGTGCATGTTTTGATATAGTCCTCAATATAGAGGTCGCTCTTAAATGTCATTAGTCAAGTCATAGCAGTTACGTTTTCATTGCAGCTTTGGATTTATTTTCGAAAAAAGGTGCCACAACAAAAAATAATTTTTTGTTGTGGTTACCGGTTTTCCGGTTACAGGTAGAATTAATTGCACTTTATAATGGAAGATTTTAAAAGATTCGGCTTCATTGAACTTACCACCGTTCTTACACGTTTCTTTAATTGCAATTTCCTTGAGCAACACTATTTTTAACATTTTCAAGGTAATATCAGATTATCTTTATATCCTTGTGCTAAAGGGTTTTACTGTAAAGCCTCTCAAATAGAATATTTCTTAAGCAGTCTCTCTCTATTCGCATTAAATGCAATTATAAAAGTTTTCATTTTTCATGCCTGATTTTGTTCCCTATCCCTAGGGGAGAAATGAAAACACAGCTTAATTGACTTTTTCATAAAAGACTAGACTATGTAGTGTCTCAATGTTGTAACGTATATAGTCGTATGTATCTGTGGAAACGGTCGCCCTCTCTTTTCCAGCCCCTCTCGCAAATTCTATACATTAACTTTCACTAATTAACAACTATGGTGTAGAGCTGTGGTATACTGGCAATGTTTACAGATCCGAACCACAAAATTTCTTTAGAAATTCTGAATAAACAGTTTTTTGCTTTCCAGGAAAATAACTTTCATTTGGAGCCAACGACGAAGCATGTAAACTGCTGCAGGCCATTTAAACAATATAATCCTTTAAAGAGAAAAAAACTTATGGCAATTAATTTATGAATGTGTCTTTTCAGGTATGATTGCATGTGCGAGTATGTTCCTCAGTCCCTACTGCTGGCTGTCTGTCTCTCTATCTTTTCAGATGGAACAGAACTCGTGTTTTTCTCTGAGATCTTTTTATGTTGCTTTTTAATGCGAAACTCGTGTGAATAGACGAATAAAATCCAATTATCCTTTTATACACAAGTAGAGGAGATACATACCACCACACAAATATTTGAACAAACACACACACATCAGCTTTTAAGTATGCCTGTGTGCGAGTTTGTTAGCACACAAGTACGAGTTTGTTTGTTAGTATAGCATAAACAATTCACATAGCTCATATAATTTTTAATTAGTTTTTTTCACTTTAATTTTTGTTTTTTTTTTCACTCTGCTCTTTTGTGTATAAAAAACTTCACTTAGTTACGCACACCCGGTAAATTTTTAAATCTCCCTTTAGATTTATGCACTGTGACACCGGCAAGGTCGTCGTTCGCGTTGCCGCTTCTGTTGGCTATGAAATTAAAACTGATTTTCGACACTCGTTGCTGCTTCAGAGTGTCCTGTTGAAAAATGTTGTGCTCCACTCGAAAACACTAAAACCCTAAACTATTCATTCGGCTATGAGTGGCCACTTGAGGAATGTCGGTGTCAGGAAATGGGGTTTTCCATGCACACTCATGCTAACGCACACAAAGACACACCTTAAAGGACTCACCTGAAAAACCCATCGAATAACTCGTACAGGCAGGCAACAGGCTTTACACTGTTTACATTTTTTTTTTTATTTTCTAAACATCAACTGCCGCAATTGTTTTAAGTGTAAAAAAAATTACTAACTTAACCAAAGGAAACCCGAACTCATGTGTATTCATATATATGTGACAATAAAATCAGCTGTGATCGATAATCAAAACAATTGTGTAAATACACCTCTCTCAGAGCTCATATTCACCTTAATACTGTGGATATGTTCAGTGATGTGATGATTGCAAATTCAACTCTGTCAAAGGGTTTGTTCACAAAAAACCAGTACAAACGGTGAGAATATCTGTCTCTTTATACCCTACACAAACGAAAATAAATTTATAAAGAAGTTCCGTCAAGTAGCGAGTAGTCTATCAGTGACGAATGAATAGAAATTTGATTTCAGCGAGTGATTTTTTTGTGTATTTCAAGACCGATTTCCGAGATCTTTTTGTTATTATCAGAAAATAAATATCGATCATTATGTACCAAACAAATTTCAAAAAATACTCCAGAAAACTATATTTTTCGCGTTTGAAAATCATTTCTATTCGTTCGTAACTCACGCAAATGTAAACAAAGTCACGACGGAACATCTGTGTAATAGAGAGTCTGTGCCCTACACCACACCGTGGTAAGGGTATTATAACTTTCACCCAAAAGGAGAAGAAATAGACCCATCGTTTATTATACCGATCGACTTAGAATGACTTTCTGAGTTGATTTAGCTGTGTCCGTCTGTCTGTCTGTCCGTCTGTCTGTGCATGTATTCTTGTAATCAAAGTACAGGTCGCAATTATGGTCCGATCTCGACTAAACTTATACATATCTTTTTTTTGGCCCAAGGACGATCCCTATTGAACTTGGTTAAAATCGGTTCAGATTTAGATATAGCCCCCATATATATGTTACCCCCGATTTGACATGTAAGCTCTGTAAAAACTTTATTTTATATCCGATCAGTATGAAATTCGGCAGAAAGATGTTTCTTATTATATGAATGATCACTATTAAATTTGGAAGAAATCGGTTCAGATTTAGATATTGCCCCCATATATACATTACCCACGATTTGACATGTAAACAGAGAATGAAGCCGAACCAAAATTGTCGGCGGCGGCTGCCATTGAAAATTATAGATCGGCGGCGGCGGCTTGGCGGCTAAGCCGACATAAAATTGGCATACGGCGGCTCTATGATAGACATTTTAACATTTAAAATAATAGTTGAAAAGTTAAGCTCTGGTATTTATTCTTAAATAATAGATGTTTTTAAGTTAATTGTAAGATATTGTGAGGTGAAAAAATCATCGATTCCATGCCGCTAGGCGGCTCTATGATATCCTCTATTTTCAAAGTATGTTAAAGCTATGTATAGACGATTGTCAGATCGGACAACTTTATTAACCCTGTTTAAGTGTCGCAAATATACCGACAATGACAGATTGTTAGGCAAAGGTAAAGACGATTGCACACGGGGCAAAATCGCCTTTTTTGATAAGTTTGAATCGAAAGAAAATATATTTGGAACACAAATTTTTAAATGATATATATATTACTAAGCAAATAAATTTTATTTGAAAATCAATAAAATATATTTAGAACACATATATAAATATATTACAACAAAATATATTTGCAAACTAAATTTATCAAATTAAATATGTGTTTAAATACAAATAAAATTATTGTTTAGGAATTTCTCCAAATATATTTTATTTAAAAAAGATTTTCAAAACTTTTGCTGACTTTTTAAAATTTTAGTTAAAATTTTTCCTTAGTTTCGAATTGTACCATCCATATGCAGCATTAACTTCTGTTTAAATCAATCATTTCAAATTTCTAATTTAGTATTCCAAATCATTATTTTTTTGTCAATCCTCCAAGTAACTTATTTTGATGCATGATTATACGATTTCAATTATTTTTATTTATATTTTTACGAACATTAAAAATTTCTAAAAAAAATAACTTTGAATTAGTAAAACAATTTAACACAACTACCGTATTTTCTGAATTATTAAGTGTACATATTTGTTTTGGAAATAATAGTCCCAAATAAAAACATATTGGGATGTAAACAAAGATTTGTTCAGAATATCTTTTTCTCAAATATATACTTTTTGTATGTACCCAATATTATATGTTTAGAGTATACCCTAAACATATATATATGTTTCCAGCCGAATATGTTTGGGACAATATACTACAGAAGCGATTTTTTTCAGCGTGCAAGAAACCCTTACAATTTCATATATTTAAAATATATTTTGTAAATATTTATATGCATGATTGCCAATAAAAATATTTTATAGACAGTAGCCAATAAAATGTTTTTCTGACAATGGCGCCGTTGTCACATGCATAAACTTCGCACATATTACAATCTGCAAATTATCTCACAATAACTTTTCTGCTAACGTTTCAAGACAAAAATTGTATGTACACACGGTTCGTATTAATTTATATGTTTTACTATTCATTAAAACTCCATTGATTTTTTTCCGAAAATATTTTTATCTCTATATGTACATAATCTAATAATAAATAAAAAAACTTATTATTTCCTTTAAAAAAGTATTTTAATAATTATTTTTCTATTACTATCAATATTACGATTTTTAAGACATGTTAATCTCCCGCTTGTGACAATAAACGAATCAAAACGAAAATCATTCACTTCCATATCGTCCACCCAATAAACGAATAGTGTATAATTTATTTGTCGTTTCGAGAAAATCATATTTGAAGTTTTTGTGAAATTGAAACTCGATATTATTATTTATTAATGAACAATTTCAAATACCCAATAACCCAATTTGTGGAAGTAGAATTTCACCAGATATAGAACAAATTGCGTAGATTCTTAGAATGCAATAGAAAATGCGTACACATTATTTTTCTATTAAGGGGACGATATATCTGCTATATAGCTATTTGCTTATTAAAAATGTAAATTGTATCTATCCATATTTTGAAGTTTTTCTATGGAACGGCGGCTGTGTTTTAGCCGATTTTAGCCGCAAAGATCGGCGGCGGCTTCGGCTGGTGAAAAAAGGTCGGCGGCTGCTAAAATCGGCGGCTCGGCTCGGCGGCTTCATACTCTGCATGTAAACGCTATAGAAACCGTATTTTATATCCGATCAGTGCGAAATTCGGCAAAAAGAGGTTTCTTAGTACTCGAAAAAATACTCCCAAATTCGGAGAAAATCGGTTCAGATTTAGATATAGCCCCCATACATATTTGACCTCCGATTTGAGATGTAAGCGCTGTATAGACTGTATTTTATATCCGATCAGTACGAAATTCGACAGAAAGAGGTATTTTTACATGAATGAGTATTCGGGGAAAATCGGTTCAGATTTATATATAACCTCCATATATATGTTCCTCCTGATTTAGTATCAAAGCGCTATAGAAGTTGTACTTTACTTCCGATCATTAACACTTTCCAGAAAGATGTTTTTCAATTTAGAAACGAACATTGCTTAATTTAGCGATTATTGGTTCAGAATTAGATAATATTTTCCTACCCATTTACCAATTATTCCAAAATATTATCGCAATGACACTTATCGCATTGTTAGGGAGGTGTAGGGTATTATATAGTCGGCCCCGCCCGACTTTCTGCCTTTCCTTACTGGTTTATATATTGGCTTCGTCATTCCATTTGCAACACCTTGAAATGTTGATCTGCGACCATGTAAGTATATATAGGGCACTCCACGATAAATCGAATAGTTCAAAAAAATGTCCGTTTTGATTTTTCACATTTTCTTATATTTTTGGTACACCGCTCCGTGGATTTTTTTTTTAATTTTTCCGATAACTCGTTTAGAAATTATCCATATTTACAAAATCGTCCAAATTCACTCTGTGTACCGGCATATCTTCTTCACTCCGACTTCAACATTTTTATACCCTCACTTTAGTGTGACGAGGGTATATATCATTTGCTACGGAAAAAAGTGTAACACGTCGAAGGAGTGACCTAAGACCCCAAGTATGTTCGGAGGAAATGCGTTTTGGGTCATTTTAAGTCGAATGAGCAATGTCCGTCCGTCTGTCTGTCTGTCTGTCTGTCTGCTGGCTGGTGCGCACGATAACTCTCGAAAGGAGTAACCGATTGACCTCAAATTTGGTATGTGGTAATATTTATTTCTATCTCCGGCTAAGTTCGAAGATGGGCCATATTGGTCCACTCCTTCTAGTACCTCCCCCACAAAGGGTTAAAATGCTGTGAAATATTGATTCTTTAATAACTGTTATACTACTTATTCGAATCTTTTGAAATTCCACACATAGTATTATCTTATTAGTCGTTATCAACTCGAGAAAAATGGGCAAAGTCGCCACGTCCCTTTTGGTACCTCCCACACAAATGCACTATTTTGCACCAAAAGTTAACAGCTTATAACATTAATAACAGTGTATAAAAATACTTGAAATTTTGTACAGTATTATGCTTTTATATTGCGTACAGTCCAGGGAAAAATGGGCGTTGTTGTCACGCCCCTTTTGGTACCTCCCACACAAAGGTACCTTTTTGCACCAAAAGTTAACAGCTTATAACATTAAAACCAGTGTATACAAATACTTGAAATTTTGTACAGTGTAATGTTTTTATAGTGTCCATAGCCCTGTGCAAAATAGGCGTTATTGCCACGCCCCTCTTTGTACCTCCCACACAAAATGCCCAAATCATACCACAATTTAATGTCTCATAACGTTTATACCAGTGCACATAAATGCTTATAAGTCGGCACAGTGCAATGAATTTAAAGTATCTAATGTTCAGCAAAAAAAGGTGTATTTGATAAACCCCTTCTGGTACCTCCCACACAAATTGACAGAATAATTCGAGTAATATTCAATATTACATTACTCACAAAGTGAGGGTATAATTACCTTAGTCGGTTTACCCGACTGAAACTTTCTTACTTGTTTTTGAAATGTTTTTATATTATTCCGTACTTTTCAGGAAAAAATATTAAAAATGTACGATATGCTTATTATTTACCAGGAATCTTTTTGTCAAATCAAACATCACCCAAAAAATTCATCGTTTTCTACGATTTTTGATATATCGTTATTTTTGTACGGAAAATACCAGAGGTAAGTGGATGAGAGAAATACTTCCTGAAGTGTCTCCTTAATTTTGTTCTTTGACGTGAAACATCCATTCCGAAGCCTTCAAGCCACAAGCACAGTGACTTGCAGCAAACTTTTCTAAATTTTTTTAAAAAATTCAAAAACATAACGGGTTTTCCAATAGGAATCATATGATTTTGAAGTGACGTTTCGGTCATTTGTAATATGTCATGATCTGTCATTTGTTTTTCATTGCATTCAGTAGTGTTTACAATTTCATCATGGAGAGATATACGCAAAAACAACGTTTACAAATTTTTCAGTTTTATTATCAAAACAATCGTTCTCCAATTGCAACTTTTCGTGCGCTGAGTCCATTTTTTTTTAATTCAAAAAAAAAAACACTTTCCAGTCGACCTACGACCTTAACACCCATGAGTAATATTTTAGCTCTCGTTAAGAGCTATCTTTTTGCCATTGTGGCTACGTGCCACACAGCAAATGAAACAACTGAATTGTTGCGAGAAAAGTTTGGAGATTCGATTATTTCAAGAAATTGTGATATTGACTGTCGTCACAAAAAAATCACAAAAGTTGGCCTGCTTATGCACTAATTAACGTTACTGAGAGGCAATGTTGCAAAGTTTTTCAACACCTTCCCGCTCCCCAAATCATCTTTTTGTTATACCCTCCTCTGTGGTACAGGGAATTATAAGTCTGCTTTGACCCAGATGATTGTAACACCTTAAAATATTGGAATAGATATATTTTCCAAAAAGTTCCTAGGTGGAACATTAACAAAATACGATTAACAAATATTAGTGCTAGATCCTTAACACCTTAAAGTATACCGATCATTCAGAATCACTAGCAGTTTTGATCTAACCATGTCTGTCCGTCCGGCAGTCCATGTAAAGTTGCACATTCCAGGTTACAATTTTACTCCGCTCTTCACGAAATTTGACACAAAGCACTCTTTTGCGCCAGGGATTTGGTTAAAATCGGTACAGATGTAGTAATAGCCTCTGATTTGACATCTAAGCGCGATATAAGACATATTTTTCAATCGACGTGAATTCGAACAAAGAAATATTTTAAACTCAGCACATATAGTGTCGAAATTAAAATGAATCGGTTCAAGTATATATATTCTAACCGATTTGCTAACTAATCGTTATAGAATATTGTATATCCAATCAATTTGGATGATCCTTATATCCCTATAAAATTTTTTGAACCAAAAAACCGCTGCCTAATTTCAAGTAATGCGGTCCAGATCAGTTATAGCCCCCATATAGTTATATGTATATCAGATTTTGAATATAAGCGCTATCAAATATCAATATTTGGACACATCAGTATCATTAGACAAACTCTGATAAAACTTGACAATATTTATTTTTCTTCTGCTCTAATTGAGTGGTGTAGGGTAAAAATAACGATATTAGCCATTACTTTTTAGAAGCATTGGGAATTTACAGTGCTTTGACGCTTTTTACAACCTATAATAGGGATTTAATCGTAGAGAAATGTCAACTTATGAAATCTTTATTAATATTATGTATATTAAAAAAATGCAGGAAGAACAGAAGAAGAAATTGGGATTCGAATGGTGCTTTTGCGCTTTTTACACCAGATTTTCGCGCGTTTCAACGGTAAAGATGTGGCAACACTGATAATATTCACTGGATCACACTCACATTGCTATTCAGAGACTATTTGTGTCAAATGTCGGAGTGAGAACATCCGTTATTGTTATTTAAATGTCGCTTTGCTCTGTGTTTGGCTCTCTCTCTGGTTGTAATAGTAGTGAGCACACTCCGAGTGAAGTAGTCGTTTTCACCAAAGAAAATAAATTTATAAAGAAGTTCCGTCCAGTAGCTAGTAGTCTATCAGTGACGAACGAATAGAAATTTGATTTCAGTGAGTGACATTTTTGTGTATTTTAAGACCGATTTTCGAGATTTTTTTGTATTTAGAAAATTAATATCGATCGTTAAGTACCAAAAAAATTCAAAAAAGGCTCCAGAAAACTATTTTTTTCACGTTTAAAAATCATTTCTATTCGTTCGTAACTCACGCAAATGTAAACAAAGGCATCTGTAAAATCGAGTGTCTGTGGTTTTCACTGGCTGCTGAATAAATCTCAGTTTTTATTATTATCGGAAAACTATCCCGTGCTTTATTTAATTATGTATTTTCTCCCTTGCATGACTGCATCGCAAATATCGGTCACTGCGTGGTTACTATCATTTCCTTAGGGTTTGTTAATTTGAAAAGAGTTCTAAGTGGTTTACGACTCTCTTCAAACCCTCTTTGGCATTTGTTTCGAGAAAACGGCCTAACGTCAGCAAAATGTCATGCAGTGAATAGAGACAACAAGAAGCGGAGAGGTAGGTTTCTAAAATAAAAGTAGGAAAGATAAATTGAACGCGGAGGAAGAATTAACACATGACACTATTTTCAGATAAATAGAATTTCAAATATAGAAATAGGCATCACATGTATGCAGAAAACTAAATGCAGGAACTCAAGAGTCAAAAGTGATCAAAGTTTAAAAATGGAGACCTTGACAAATAATTAACAACGGTGTGCGGTCTGTTTCGATAGAATACCAAATAAAAGCGCTGCAAATAAAATTTATTTTGGTCGTATATAGAATACTAGGATCAAAAAAAGTTGTTTTTCTAAAATTGCCGTTGAATAATCTTTAAACGTAGGATGTGGCCGCCTTAACTTTTTTTTGGGTGTGGGACCGACCCATACTAATGCTCACATATAAATGTCCTAAATCTAATTCCCCTTTATTAACAAAAAAACTAATTATTTATATATATGAATTACAATACAAAGTAAACTTACACAGTCCAACACATGATTTTGGGACTCAATTCTGAGAATTTGGCGTGAAAGTAGCCCCAAAAATAAGAACTTCTGCATCTTTCGTTTAGTCAAGTTGGCTCAATTAATAATTTAATGGTCATCCGAATTTTATTGCTCAAGATGGATTTTTGCACTTTTTCTATATTTTTGTCTCGTTATACCGTACGGAATATCTCTTTTCTTGCACTTTTTCTATATTTTTTCCCGGTATACCGTATGGAATATCTCTTTTGTGGCTGAAACAAAGTTGAAGGAGAAAAAACAATATATAATAAAACGAAATCCCATTAATTTTCTTTGGAAATAGTGTATGCAGATGAGGGCAAGCACTTCATGTCAAACTATTGAACTCACCGACACACTAACATGGCCACTTGACACTGTTGTTATATTATCCCTCATCACCGCATCGCACAACACTACACTACACTTCACTTCATATACTTCATAAATATGTATGTGGGGAGACCAATAAAGCAAAGTGCTGCTGCTGCGCAGAGACCTCCGTTGACATCAGCGTAACAGCGTTTACAAATTGTTGACATTGCATACCTGCTGCAAGCCAAAGTAATTTTTTATGGCGAAAATTATGATGGAAAATCCACAGCAATCAAATAAGCCAACCAAACGAAAGGCAAACCAACACATCACAATAAAAACAGCCAACACCAACAAAAAAGGTTCGGGGAAAAATAACATTTATACGTGCCTCAGTTCCAGGAATTTTTATTTAGTTAAGAGGCAAAAAAACCGAATAAAAAAAACTGAAAATGAATTTGTTCATGTTCGTTCATGGCTATGAGCTAAGGTGTGAATGCGTTGTTAAAACACAACACGCAAATGAAGTCTTATTTCATGGAATTTGGCACATTTTTATTTATTCCGTCCTGTGTGGTTTGTGAAGATTGAGCCGCCAGGGTTGGGGGAATTCCCTGTTTTCTTTATATGGACCGACTATTACGTAGAAATTGACTTGTACGAGTATGTGTGTGTTATATGACATCGATGATTGAAGACATTTAGTTAAACGTATTATTTGATTAGTCCTTCTTGGCAAACACCTGTAAGATTGTATTAATTCAAATGTTACTTATACGCTTGGCTGGCCACCCAATGGAGGTGGGTGGGGTGTCGAGGGATTTGCTATTAGGTCTGGATGGCGTATGTGTGATGAAATAATACAATATTACTCATACGAGGGGGAGTTTTACTGTCGTTGGACTGGATGAGTGATAGTATAGCGAAATATTACTCATACTTTGGAAATCAATTAAATTAAATATGAAATTGCTCGATTTTACACAAATCTACTGTGGAAGTAATAATTTACTACATTACATTACGTCCAATAGGTATGATATGATATCGAAGTGACGTTTCGGCCATTTGTAATATGTCATTTGTTTTTCATTGTATTCAGTAGTGTTTACAATTTCATCAAGGAGAGATATACGCAAGAACAACGTTCACAAATTATTCAGTTTTATCAAAATAATCGTTCTCAATTGCAACTTTTCGTGCGCTAAGTCAATTTTTTTAAATCCAAACAAAAACACTTTCCAGTCGACCTACGACCTTGACACCCATGAGCAATATTTTAGCTCTCGTTAAGAGCTATCATTTTGCCATTGACCGATTCCCGATCCGAGGTACAGTTAAGGAACTAGAGCAAAAAAAACTCCGTTCACATTTGAAAATGATGCCAAGTCCATTTTTTAAATCCAAAAAAGACACTTTCCAGTCATCCTACGACATTGACATCCATGAACAATATTTAAGCTCTCGTTAAGAGCTATCTTTTTGCCATTCGACGTACCGTTACGGAGCTACAGCAAAATTTTCGGTTAACATTTAAAAATAATGCTAAGTCCATTTATATTAAACCCAAAAAAAAACTCTTTCCAGTGGACCTACGACCTTGACACCCATGAGCAATATTTTAGCTCTCGTTAAGAGCTATATTTTTGCCATTGACCGATTGTGGCTACGTGCCACACAGCAAATTAAACAATTGAATTGTTGCGAGAAAAGTTTGGAGATTCGATTATTTCAAGAAATTGTGATATTGAATGGCATCCAAGAAGTTGTGATTTAACACCATTAGACTATTTCTTGTGGGTTTATTTGAAATCATTAGTCTTTCGAAATAAACCGGACTCTCTTCAAGCTTTACAAGTCAATATTGAACGTACCATTCATGACATACAACTTGATTTAGTGGAAAAAGTGCTCCAAAATTGAGTTCATCTAATTCGTTCCTGCAGAAGAATTCGTGAAGGCCATTTGAATGACGTTTTATTTAGAACTTAATTGTATCGATTGTACTTCACATTAAATAAAAAACTTTTGAATTGCCTTAACAATCAGTGTATGTTATACTAAATATTAAATATCCCGGGTTTCGGGATTTTTCTGGATCGGGATTTCCCGGGATTTTCGGGATCGGGATTTCTCGTTTTACATCACTACTCTCACTACAAGAAGTATTTGTAATTTCCATACTCGTCTCTTAATTTCAAATTTTAGACTATAAACTATTTATTCAGCCCACTCCTAATCTATGTGTTGCACCTTCTGGTGTAAATAAAACAATACCAATTCCATCAGCCAATGTGTCGTATACGTAATATAAATTTCTAATCTAAATATAACTTATACGTAACACGACACAATATTTTATTGCTTCATTTGTAGAATACAATCAAACGTAAAATTTATGACTACAGTTAACGGTACCAACAACAACCCGAACGACAGCAGCATCAGCAGGTCAGAATTCAATGACACGACATCAGAGTTTCCTAATCGAGGATAACAAATTTCATGTAATCAGTCATTAACCTTTTCAACGCTTTTGGCCAACCTACTCACCAACACTACTGCCACCCCTTTTTAGGAGTGGAACGAGTTAAACAAGAATCCAACCTAAACCAAACAAGCAGCCATATCGATATCCTTCTCCCCTAGCCAACGGCATTGTCGACAACGACAACAGAGGTTAAGGGTTACCTTACTTAACCTATGCTAGAGAGCAATCTATTAAAATGTTGTTCTTGTTGTTTGTATCTTTGCTTTCGTAACATAGAGTGCTGTCGTTTATACCGTCGCTCTTTCCTTCGTTTATTCCGTTATCGTTCGTTGGCTTCTTCATTAATCACAATTACAACCTATTGTTGTAGTTGTAGCTGTTGCTGCTGCTGCTTTGGAATAGGTGTTGTTGTGCTGGACCCCCCAGGGGCTGAGTTGAATGCTGAGTGCTGATTAAAATGTTCGTCGACGCGTTTAATTTAAAATTGTGAAATTACACACTTCAACTTCTTCGCGCTCACACTCACTCACATTCGCATACGCTCACTTTCTCAACACTTTTCCTTAGTTTCGGGGGCTCTAAGATAACAATAATAATAATCACAATTGTAATTAAAACGCTTAAAACCATTTTTCGTAGATGTCAGCAAGTTGTCAGCCCAGCATTAGTTTTTAAAATTAAATCAACAGTGGCCAGTGAGTGCTGACGACGGCAGCGGCTGTGGCTGTGGCTCTGGCTAAGGTGCCCAACAGAGCTGTGCGTGTGATGGAGTTTCGGAAGCTGTCGCTGTCATTGTTTACTTTAGCAACGGGATTATTTTTTTATTGAGTTGTGTTGCTGTTTTCTTAAACCATATTGTCACTTCACTTTCCTCTGGACCCTCTCAGAGGGAGATACAGTTGGCTCTCCCTCTCTCTCCACATCTGCTCTTGTCACCCGCTGAGATTTTCATGGCTAAATAGGGTCTATGTGTTGGCGAAGTTTGAACAAATCATAAATTTTAAAGTTTTGTTTTTGTGTTTTTTAAAAACGAAAGTGCAGTGGTGGCAACGTTATGACATAGAATAAAAAATAAAAAGGAAAAGAGACCTAAAATTGGGAGAACAGATTTCACTGTGTATTTCGAAAAGAGTGAGGATGAGTTATACTACACCGAAAAAAATGCTAAAGACAGCGACAATGATTTCGAGCCAATGATAAGTTGGCTTTAAAGTTAGTACATTTCCTACTTAAATTAAAACTTATTTATTTAATATTAAGAAAGTCGGCTTATTTTTTATTAAATTGTCTTAATATTTTGTGTGAAATGTTCTTACTTTACAGATTATTTGGCATTGGCTCGAAATCATTGCCACTGTCATTAAAGTTAGTAAACCTTTTTCTGTGTAGGATAAAGTGTAATACGATAATGTCAATAATTAGGGCTGTAACTTTTCCAATAGGTAACTCTGTCCAACGAATATTGAAATGGTATTTCACCTATGATCTTTGTATTCACTCTTTATAGGAAGAACTAAGAGGTCGACTTAATCAAAGAGAAGGACATCATTGCGGCCGAATCTGGTAAGACAGACATCATTGTGGCCGAATCTAGTAACACAGACATCATTATGGCTGAATCTCGTTTGAAAGACAACCTCAGTGACCGAATCTAGTATGAGAAAAAGACCTCAATGGCTGAATTTAGTATGAGATATCCCGGGATATCCCTATGCCCCTCAGTGGCCGAATCTGGTATAAAAGACGTCCTCAATGCCCGAATCTAGTATGGAAGATGACATCATTGACCGAATCTAGAATCGACGATGACCTCTTTGGACGAATCTAGAATGGTAGTCGACCTTGGTGACCGAAAGTAGTATTCAACATAATCTCATTAGTATGACTTTCATAGTATGAAAGTCGACCTCAGTCACCGAATCTAGTATGGAAAACGACCTCAGTGGCACAATCTAGTATGGAAGATGATCTATTTGGATGAATCTGTAATGAAAGACGACCATAGTGGCCCAATCTGGTATGGAAGACGATTACTTTGGACGAATCTAGAATAAAAGACGACTTCGGTGACCGAAAGTAGTATGGAGTATTACCTCATTGACATATCTAGTATGAATGACGACCTCAGTGACCGAATCTAGTATGAAAGACGACCTCGTTGACCGAATCTAGTATGGATGATGACTTCAGTGGCGCAATCTAGTATGAAAGATGATCTCTTTGCAAGAATCTAGTATGAAAGACGACCGCGTTGACCAAATCTAGTACGAAAAACGACCTCGTTGACCGAAAATAGTATGGATGATGACTTCATTGACGCAGTTGCCGAATTTAGTATGAATCACAACTTCAGAAGCCGAATCTAGTATGGAAGACAACCTCAGTGACCGAATCTAGTATAGAAGTCAAACTCAGTGGTTGACTTTGTTATAGAGTAAAAAGAAGAGAATCTCGACTCTGTGGTCGATTCTAGTTAAGAAAACAACCTCTGTGGTCGATTCTAGTTAAGAAAACCACCTCAGTGGTCAACCCTAGTTTAAAGGATGATCTCATTGGTCGACTCTAGTCTAATCGTATAAAAGACGAACTCGGTTAAACTCTAGTATAGAAGACAACCTCAGTGGTCGACTCTAGTATAAAGGAAGACCTCAATAGTCGACTCTAGTATAGCAGTCGGCCACAGTGGTCGACTCTAGTATAAAGACGGCATCAGTGGTCGACTTTAGCATAACAGACGAGTTCAGTGTAAAAGACAACATCAGTGGTCGACTCTTGTATAAAAGACAACAACAGTGACCGAATCTAGTATAGTGGTCAACTCTAGTATAGAAGACAACCTCCGTGGTCGACTATAGTCTAATCTTGTACAAAAGATGAACTCAGTTAAACTCTTGTATAAAAGACGAACTCAACAAAACTCTTGTATAAAAGTCGGCCTCAGTAGTCGACTCTAGTATAAAGACGACGTCAGTGGTCGACTAGCAGACGAGCTCAGTGGTCGTCTTTAGTATAGAGGCAACATCAGTGGTCGACACCTGTATAAAATACAACATCAATGGTCGACTCCACAGACCTTAGATTGTATAGATGTGCCGTCAGCCAGAAACGTCAAAATCTATCAGTTACGAACGAATAGGAATGAATTGTCACACGCGAAAAAACAGGTTTCCGCGAACATAGTTTGGACTTTTTTTGCACTAATCGATTGATATTAATTTTTTAATTGTGACAATTACAAAAAATTCGGGAAAATCGGTCCGAAATCCTCGTAAAACATCACTCTTTGAAGTCCTACTCGTTGAAATTTTTATTCGTTCGTAACTGATAACTTACTCGCTCGGGGACGGCACATCTATACAATCTAAGGTCTGTGGTCGACTCTTCTATAAAAGACAACACCAGTGACCGAATCTAGTATAGAAGACGACTTCCGTGGCCGGCTTTAGTCTAATCTTGTACAAAAGACGAACTCAGTTAAACTCTTGTATAAAGACGATCTCAGGGATGACTTCAGTATAGAAGACGACTTCATTGATCGACTCTAGTAAAAAACGACCTCTATGGTCGACTCCTTTGTGGAAGACGACATCAGTAGACCATTCTAATATCAACTACGATCTTATTTGTTGACTCTGCTATAAAGGAAGACCTCAGTGACCGAGTCACTAAGGTCTTCCCAATACAACCTCATGGGATGATATGATTTTGAAGTGGAGTTTCGGCCATTTGTAATATGTCATGATCTAGTATTTGTTTTTCATTGTATTCAGTAGTGTTTACAATTTCAACATGGAGAGATATACGCAAGAACAACATTTACAAATTAATCAGTTTTATTATCAAAATAATCGTTCTCCAATTGCAACTTTTCGTGCGCTAAGTCCATTTTTTTAATAAAAAAAAGAACACTTTCCAGTCGACCTACGACCTTGACACCCATGTGCGATATTTTAGCTCTCGTTAAGAGGCATATTTTTGCCATTGACCGATTGTGGCTACGATTGTGGCTACATGCCACACAGCAAATGAAACAATTGAATTGTTGCGAGAAAAGTTTGGAGATTCAATTATTTCAAGAAATTGTGATATTGAATGTGATTTAACACCATTAGACTATTTCTTGTGGGGTTATTTGAAGTCATTGGTCTTTCAAAATAAACCAGACTCTCTTCAAGCTTTACAAGTCAATATTGAACGTGCCATTCATGAGATACGACTTGATTTAGTGGAAAAAGTGCTCGAAAATTGGGTTCATCGAATTCGTTCCTGCAGAAGAAGTGGTGGAGTCCATTTGAATGACCTTTTATTTAGAATTGAATTGTATCGATTGTACTTCGCATTAAATAAAAAACTTGTGAATTTCCCTAACAATAAGTGTGTTTTTTTTAAAGAAATCATATCACTCTTATTGGAAAACCCATTATTTAGCGAAAAATAGGAGTATGTTTTAAACCCCCTCTGGCACCTATCATACAAATTGACAGATTAATTCGTGTAATATTTAATATTACAGTACTCACAAAGTGAGGGTATACCTTAGTCGGTTTACCCGACTGAAACTTTCTTACTTGTTTAATTTAATTTTTTTGGGCTACACTCGTCATATGTCATGCATTTAGAGAGATTTGTCATGCCATCGACATGTCATTTTTTTGCGAAATAAGTAGCGATATACCAACAATATGACAGTCAAAAACTCACTTGACATACGAGTATTTTATTCATATCAATTGCTTTAATGCGGCCATCAACGAAAACTTGAAAATACTAATCACTGTTCACTTCAACTATAGAAAATCAATTTCCCAAAAAAACATAAGGACATGTTTCGTTCAAAACAAATCGGCTCCAACATGTCAATGTACGGCATATAACTGCGTAATCGCCCATGCGATATGAATTTGGCCTCTAGTGATACTATATGTTTTCTAGTTATGAAAGGACGAATTCATGGAAACTATTTCAGAAAAAATACGAGTTCATCTGTGAAACTGAAGAGTTCATCTATTTGAAGGACTACGAGAACTAAACTGTGTAAAACACCCCTTGGAGAAAAAATGCAAAAAAAATAACTTTTTTTGTCAGCTTAAATAAAATATTCGAACTTGTAATTGGGGCGTTCTGTAAGTTGTGTGAAGTTTGACATTTATCATCATTGTGGGAAATTTGACACCCGCAGTCTACCTTTTTTATTCGATTATTAAAAATTGTCTGCAACATATAATATTTCAAAACCGTGGAAATGTTAGTTTATATGTTTGACAAAAAATATCGGAGATATACGGAAAAACTGATTTCGATAAATATTTTTTTTTATTGAAATTTTTAACAATTTTACTTATCTAAAGAAAATTCCCCTCTCTATAAATTGCAGGAAAGCTCTAAAATAATATGACACGTATTATCATGTAAACCATGACTTAAAATTTCGATAACAAAATGTATCTAATATAGACTTGATTATCTTATCTGTATTCGAACGATATTACCCACGTTAAAATACCATGGAACCTCATTCAATTTATTACCAATAAACTCATTTTGAACGAGTAAAAATATCAGAAATTCAACGGAATCTTAGACTAATCCACCATTCCACTAATAAATCCTTTCGATCACCTCCTTCAGAACCCTCATTCTTTGGCAAGAATGTCTTCGATTCACCCTATTGATGACATCATCAAAAAAGTTTCCAAAATCTTAAGTAACAAATAAAACCCATAGAAACCGCATGAGGGGATTTTATTCTACTGCCACGAAAAGCAATTGGAATGTTATAATCTGTGATTTGTACAAACATATTTATTTTTAATACTTGGTATTCTTGAAAAATTTTCCACATTTCATCGACTGCAGGCAGACATCTACAGAGCTACATACTCGTACACTAAACTGAACTAAAAAAAACAAAGTCATCATTTTTGACTCGCAAAAAAAGATTAAAGAACTTGGGAAAATACTTAAAATCACGCAAAGCGGGAAAATGAAACATTTCAGTCAAGTCATGGTGGTTCTCATCAAGATTATCGAAATACAGATAATGAAATGTCTTAGGAGAGACAAGAAGAAGTTTGCCAGACATCTGCAAGTTCAAAAGCACCAGAAGAGCAAAAATAAACACACACACACACCACACACTCTATTACACTCCGAGATTTCCAAGAAATGTCAATAGAGAAAAATCCCAGGAATTATAACAGTTATAACTTGTTGCTTACAGCTGTTGTTCGCCGCCTAATTCGAACGAATATACTACTTTGAACTTTGCGCTGGATTGCTTCGGTAGTTTTTTTTTTGCACAGCTGATATAAACTTTGCACAAACACATACATACATAAAGTCATGAATTTCGTAGTTGTTGTTATCACACGTTGCAAACACACATACACAATACCAACACACACTTCAGAGTAAAAGCCCTGCAAGCAATTCGGTAGTCGACTACGAAAATAACGCACTTCTAGTTAATTTTTATGACCTAACTATAAGCTAACTACAATGTAATACATATTCAATGCAATGAGTTTGTTTTTTTGGAATATTTTGTTTTTTTTTCTGGTTAAAGGGAATTTAACTGTTAACAGTTAATTGTTTGTTTCGTTTGTTTTGCTATTTGCAATTTTGTTTTACATATTTGTCATTTTTGTGTGGATTGTATAGTGAAAGTTGTGCTTAGTCTCGTGCGTGCAGTTAAGTGGGTTTAAAGTGTGCAATTTAATTAAAAAAAGTGCAATTAAAAAAAATCCTACCCTTAAATATTGTGACTGCATTTAAGTTTAAATTACTTCATCCAAATACATCACAATGAAAAATATATGTAATTAACTTATAGCTGGCCATAAGTTAGATAACTTTTAGCTAACTTCAAAGCAACTAACTTTAAGTTAGTTGAAAAGTCATTTTTGAATAAGTCAATTGACTACTGCCTAGGACATCGCAATGTTAAAATAGTCAGTTGCCTTCATTAAAAGTAATCCAAGCATCAACCACAACTAATTGCGAACTAGTTAGATTAAAGTGCGTTAAAAGTTAGTTGAGTTGCCGGCAGGGAGCATAAAGCGCATTAAAAGCAACACCAAATTAATGATGTTGTTTTACGTACATTTCTTTCTATATCTACTGCCGAGCGTGGTAGGTGTGTGTGTGCCTGTGCCTAAGTTCTTTGGTATGGCCAAAAAGATACAAACAATTCCTAATGTTTGAAGTGTCCTTCAATTGAAACTGGTGGTGTTTTTACAAAAAAAAAAACTCTCGCAGTACAAATTCGCAAGCATAACAAATACCCAAATTCTCGTACATTTACTTTGCTTGTTTTGCAGACACTTACACGCAATTTTCTTGGGATTTCTTTGCATACCGACGACCAACACTTACTTAGGCCATTACATATGTACGTACATACACATCAACAACAAACACCGAGAAAAAACACCAAAGTGGGAATACACATGAACAGAGTTGCCAGGGCAATGAGTTAAACAAATAAGAACATATTAGTGGAGTTAACCGATCTTCGCTCTCAGATAAGTATTTATTTTGTGTCAGAACCTAACAATTTGTTTGTATAGATTGAAGTATAATATTCCATGTACGATAATCAAAACAAACACAAATGAATGGTATTTTTTTTTTTAAATTACACTGTGCTAGTCCAAAAATGTAACAGATAGGAGACCCTATGGATAGACCTATTTCGGCCATGCTGAATCCAATGGCATTAGCCGTTTTTCTATGTTAGCTCTTGTTTTCGCGATATTCGACCACAAAGTTTGTTGGGAAATCAGAGAGGTTACATATCTCTTTGGTGATTTTAAAGTGGAAGACTTCGGAATATACGCTTCAGTCAAAAGATCGAAATAAAGGGAACATTTAGAGAATTATTTCTCTCAACAGTCGTCCACGCTTCTCACTCCCTTACCCCCGAAAAAATGCAATAAGATCTTACCATATGTTAAAAATCATACATATCGTCGATATTTTTAGTAGGCATCGTTGAGAAAAATATTCATCGCGAAAAAAAAATATAAGTCCTTTCTCAACTTTTTTATGAGAATTAAGCAGATTTCGAGTTTTTAAATTTTTGTAAATTATTCTTTGGTTAGTGTCAATGGAAATTTCAAAGGTATCCCACAAAACCTGCTAAATTATGAAATCTGTTGATTTTTCATAAATATGTTGGAAGGAGACTCATAGTAATTTTCCGCGAGGAATATTTTTCTCAAAGACACAAACTAAAATGTCGACAATTTGTATGACGTTTGACAAATGGTAAGATTTGATTGCACTTTTTCAGGGGTAAAGAGGTGAGAAGCGTGGTTGACTATTTGGAGCAAAATAATTCTCGAATGGTTCCCTTTATTTCGTTGTTTGGAATGAAACGTGTATTCCGAAGCCTTCCACTTCAAAATCACCTCCGAGATAACTAACCTCTTTGATTTCCTTACAAACTTTGTGGTCCAATATCGCAAAAACAAGAGCTAACCTAGAAAAACGGCTAACACTACTGGATTCAGCAATGTCGAAATAGGTATATCCATAAGGTCTCATTTCTGTTACATTTTGAAAGTGTCCATTTCAAGCACAGTGTTATTATTATTATTCAAATTATTACCATTTTAGGAAATATTAAACATTTTAGGATTCTGCAGTCAAAAGCATGAAACTTTCGCTATGAAGACGTCATTGCTTTCAACTATTATGAAATGAAAATCTCATTTTCAAAAATCTTAATATATCACCTTTTGGATATAAGCCAGCAAAATCTAATAGAAATCGAATTTTTATAGAAAAATTCGTTAAAATTGGTGTTTTTTAAAATCCCGTCAAAATTAAATTTTTCTAAAAAGTCTTTGGAAATTAAATTTTTTTGAAATTTAAATTTTTCTAGAAAACTTTGTTAAAATTGTTTTTTTTTTTTTGGAAAATTTGCCGAAATCACATTTTTATTCAAAATTTTGTTTTTTTCTAGAAAATGTTGTCAACAATAGAAGTTCAAATTAAATATTTCTAGAAAATTTCAACTTTATATAAAATTTCATAATAACTCAATATTTCTACAAAAATTCTAGCAGTTGCATTTGTTTTTAGTAAGTTCCTTCAAATTTCCATTTTTCTAGAAAATTCATTAAAATTAGGAATTGATTTTGCTGAAATTTCACCTAAATTTACAATAAATGTACAATTTTGATGAAATTTGCAAGAAAATATTAATTTAATAAAGCCAACCTGTAATCCGGATAGTGGCCACTAATCAGGAGTCATAGTCCTTTAAACGACTCAATGATCTTTAATTCGTTCAGCGACACAAAAATTTCAACAACATTTTCTAGAAAAAATAGTAATTTCATAGACAAGTGTAATTTTAACAAAATTTTCTAGAGAAATGCTGAAAAAATATACAATTTTCAAAAAAAAATTTAAAAATTTGTTTTAAAAAAATACTCGTACAGATTTAGGTAATTTTCGGTAAAAATTAGTTATTATGGAATTTCATTTAAAGTTGCAATTTTCATGAAATTTTCTAGAAAAATTTTATTTTAATTTGAATGACTTTTATAGAAAAATGAAATTCCAAAAATATACAATTTTGATAAAAAATGAAAAATTGAATAATTTGATTTTAAAATTCTTTTTTAAAAAACTACTGATTTTATGGAATTTTATAAAAAATGCAACTTTTACAAAAAAAATGCTATTTTAAGAATTTTTGTAGAAAAATTGAGTTATTGTTAAATTTAATATAAAGTTGCAATTTTCTAGAAAAATTTTAATTCAGCAAAATTGTGCAGACAATTTTTTTAGGGAAATGCAATTTTAATGAAATTTTTTACAAAATTGCGATTGCAACGTAATTTTTTAGAAAAATACAATTTTAATTAGTTTTTTAGAAAAAGCTAATTTGAAAGAATTTACTAAAAAATGCGATTTTAAGAAATTTGAGCATTTTTTTTTAAACTACAGATTTTATGGAATTTTGTAAAACGAAAAGTGCAAATTTGAAGGAATTTACTAAAAATTATGCTATTTCAAGAATTTTTGTAGAAAAAATCAGTTTTTATTAGTTTTTATATAAAGTTGCAAGTTTCAAGAAATTTTTTAGAAAAATTTAAATTCAACGAAATTTTGCGGAAAAATGCACTTCCAACGTCATTTTTTAGAGAAATGCAATTTCAATAAAATTTTCTACAAAAATGCGATTTCAACGTAATTTTTTAGAGAAAAACAATTTCAATGAATTTTAAATAATTTTCTAGAAAAATTAAAATTTTTAGGAATTTACTGAAAATGCGAATGCGATTTTAAGAAATCTGTAGAAAAATTGAGTTTTATGAAATTTTATATAAAGTAGAAAATTTTATGAGAAATTTTTTTAAAAAAAAACTACAGATTTTTTGGAATTTTGTAAAAAAAAAGTGCAACTTTGAACGAATTTACTAAAAATAATGCTATTTCAAGAATTTTTGTTGAGTTGAGTTTTTATTAGATTTTATAAAGTTGCGATTTTCCAGAAATTTTCTAGAAAAATTTAAATGTAATGAAATTTTGCACTTCCAACGTAATTTTTTAGGGAAATGCAATTTCAATAAAATTTTTTACAAAATTGCGTTTATAACGTAATTTTTTAGAGAAATACAAATTCAATGAATTTTAATTAATTTTCTAGAAAAATGCACATTTAAAGGAATTTACTAAAAAATTCGATTTTAAGTAATTTGTAGAAAAATTGAGTTATTATGAAATTTTATATAAAGTAGCAAATTTTTAGGAAATTTTTTTTTTGAAAAAAAAAACAGATTTTATGGAATAATTTTGCAAAAAAAAATTAAAATTTGAAGGAATTTACTAAAAATGATGCTATTTCAAGAATTTTTGTAGAAAAAATGAGTTTTTATTAGATTTTATATAAAGTTACAATTTTCTAGAAAAATTTTAATTCAACGAAATTTTGCAGAAAACTGGACTTCCAAGGTAATTTTTTAGGGAAAAGCAATTTCAATGAAATTTTTTACAAAATTGCGATTTCAACGTAATTTTGTAGAGAAATACAATTTTAATTAATTTTCTAGAAAAATGCAAATTTGGAGGAATTAACTAAAAAAATGCGATTTTAAGAAATTTTATAGAAAAATTTAGTTATTATGAAATTTTATATAAAGTAGCAATTTAAAAAAAAAACTACAGATTTTATGGAATTTTGTAAAAAAAAATGCACATTTAAAGGAATTTACTAAATACATAATGCTATTTCAAGAATTTTTGTAGAAAAATTGAGTTTTTATTAGATTAGTTGCAATTTTCGAGACATTTTTTACAAAAACTTAAATTCAACGAAATTTGGCAAAAAAAAAATCACATCCAACGTAATTTTTTAGGGAAAAGAAATTTTTTACAAAATTCAACGTAATTTTTTAGAGAAATACAATTTCAAAAAATTTTTCCAGAAAAATGCAAATTTGAAGGAATTTACCAAAAAATTCGATTTTAAGAAATTTTTAGACAAATTCAGTTATTATGAAATATTATATAAAGTAGCAATTTTTATTAGAAATTAAAAAAAAATACAGATTTTATGGAATTTTGTAAAAAAAAGTGAAAATTTGAAGGAATTTACTAAAGCTATTTCAAGAATTTCCTAGAAAAATTTAGCTTTTATTAGATTTTATATAAAGTTGCAATTTTCAAGAAATTTTCTAGAAAAATTTAATTCAACGAAATTTTGCCGAAAAATGCACTTCCAACATAATTTTTTAGAGAAGTGCAATTTCAATGAAATTTTTTACAAAAATGCGATTTCTGCGTAAATTTTTAGAGAAATACAATTTCAATGAAATTTTCAAGATAATACAATTTAAAAGAAACTTTATTTTTTTAGTCATATACACATTCATACGAGTATATAATTTACTATAATTTATTTTGGGAAGGGGACGTGAGTATTTTTACATGGTTGTGGGGCCGTGTTGTTGAAAGGGGTGGGAACAGGGATACGTTTTTGGGTACCAGACAAAAAATTATTTTGTCGCATAGTGTTATCTGACAAAGAATGCGTTTTTGTGCATTGTTATTGCATTTGATATTTACCAGCCCCGCGTATAAGTACCAATAGCATCGACTGTAATGTTCATCATACGCTTCATAGGACTGATTGTAATGTGTAACGGCTTCTATAGCCAGGAGAGTTTCATTTAGGCATATTTTTGGAACTCTGGCAACCCACACGACATCATGTAAAACAGAGAGTACAGAAATATTAAATACAAAATACCTTTACATGGAAGTGGAAGTGTACAAGTGGTCGCTCTGCCGTTTTTAGGTGTTGTGGTGTTTCAAGCGAATGAAGGAACGACAGCAACAACAAAACATACTAAATACCCCCACCACTACCGTTCGAGGTGAGTGAAGTGATATGTTTTGCAATATGGTGAAAGTTGCGCGTGTATGTGTGTGTATGTGGGTTGAGGGAAGTGAAAGTGATTGTATGATGATTTTCCTGTTGTTGTTTATACTCGTGAATACTCATACAAACATATTTGTTTTGGTATTTTTGTGAGTTTTTTTTTTTGTGGCTAAGCATTTGTTTGTCCCAAAGGAGTCAAGTGTTAAGCATTGATAAAGTGTTCGACACAACATTAAATTTCTTATTTCATACTCTCCGATTGAGTCCCGCATGCTCTCGTATGCAGATAATATAACTAAAGTAATATTCTGGGAAACACATATTACAACATTGGATCAGACATTTAGTAGTAATTTCGATGATGGGAATTATTTTCACCGATAAATTGTGGGGAATAATGATTCAACAAAAAATAAGTGTTTGTAATTTTTTTGACACAAAATATTTTATTTCTATCGGCCAGTCTACATTGAAATAATGACAAAATAATATAAATTAATTAATAGGAATTTTCAATAAATATATATTAACACTTTTTATAGACAACAAACAGTTCATACCACAATGTAATTTTGACGGATGGATCAAATTACCCATATTCGAACTTAACCCGAGATGTGATAAAATATTATCACATACAAAATTTTATGTTAATCTGTCACTCCTTTCCATTCTCACTAATCTAAGGAAATTCGAATTAAAATTTCTTCCAAATTGTATATCTGAACCACATTTTGGTTGAAATTTTATTTTTCTAGATAATTTCATCAATATCGTATTTTTTTAAAAAAATTCGCAAAAATATAATTTTTCTACAACATATTGTTGAAATTGCATTTTTCTAGAAAATACATTGAATTATCTAAAATAATTCGTCAAAATTTCATTTTTCTGAAAAAAATGGTTGAAATTTTATTTCTCTAAAAAATTGCGTTGAAATTGAATTTTTCTAAAAAAATATTTTTAAACTGAATTTTTCTAGAAAATTTAATTTTTTAAAATTTCTCTAGAAAAATACTTTGAAATTTCATTATTTTTTACAAAACTGAATTTTTTTTAGAACATTTTGTTGAAATTGTATTTTTCTAGAATAACTTTTTTTAGTTTCTTTGCTATTGCAAAGAAATTACATATTTCTGCAAAATTTCGTTTGAAATATAATCTCTAGAAATTATGTAAATATTATATTTTTACCAAATTTCATTGAAATTATATTTTTACAAAATTTCGTTGAAATTGAATTTTTCTAGAAAACAACTTTTTTTATTTCATTGCTATTGCATTTCTTTATTAATAAAATATTGAATTTTCATCATTTTTACAAAATTTCATTGAAATCTTAATTTTCTTAAAAAGTCTAGAAAATAACTTTTTTAATTTCATTGCTATTGCATTTCTTTATAAAACAATATTGAATTTTCATCATTTTTACAAAATTTCATTTTATTAGAAATTTCATTGAAATTTTAATTTTCTTAAAAAAGTCTATGAAATTGCATTTTTCTGCAACATTTCGTTGAAATTTTGAATTTCTTTAGAAAATTTCGTTGAAACTGTATTTGTCTAGAAAATTATGTTGATATTCCATTTTTCCAAAAAAAAATCTCTGAAATTTTTTGAAAAATCGTTGAAATTTGCATTTTTCTAGAAAATTACGTCAAAACTGTATATTTCTAGAAAATTTCTACAATTTGCTTTTTTCTTTAAAAATTTTTTATATCGCATTTTTCTATAAAATTTACTTACCTAAAATTTAATTTTTCTAGAATTTTTTTTTTAATTTAAATATTAATTTTTTTAAATTTCTTTGCAATTGCCTTTCTCTAGAAAATACATTGAAATTTTGTTATTTTTTCAAAATTGCATTTGTTTAGAACATATTGTTAACATTTTATTTTTTTTTAGAAAAAATCAAAATTTTCTAAATACGTTTATTGATATTGCAATTTTAGTGTAAATACATTGAATTATTCTACAAAATTTTTTATTTAAACTCTTTCTAGAGAAATTATAGAAATTAACATTTTTCTAGAAAATGTTGCTCAGATTCCATTTCTTGAAATTGTATTTTTTACAACATTTTGTTGAAATGTATTTGTCCAGAAAAATCATAAAAATTTACATTATTTCTAGGAAATTTCATCAATATTGTAATTTTCTAGAAAACTTCGTTGAAATTTCATTTTTCTGAAGGAAATCGTTGAAATTGCATTTTTCTGAAAAAAATCGTTGAAAATGCATTTTTGGAAAAAAATACTTGAAATTGCATTTTTTTAAAATAAAATCCTTTTTTAATTGAAATTTTATTTTTCTTGAACATAAAATTGAACTTTTTTGCAACATGTCGTTAAAATTTAATTTCTCTAGAAAATAATGTTGAAATTGCATTTTTCTGAAAATATTGTTGAGGTAGCATTTTTATAAAATAAATCTTATTTATCTTTTATTTTAAAATTTTGTTAAAATTGTAATTTTCTACATTTTGCATTTTTCTAGAAAAATCGTTGAAATTTGCATTTTTCTAGAATTTTTCGACAAAATTACATTTTTTTTCTAAAAAAATTTGTTGAAGTTGCAGTTTTTTACAATAATAGTTTAAATTTCATTACTCAAAAAAATATTTTAAAATTTTGTTAAAATTTTAATTTTCTACATTTTGCATTTTTCTAGAAAAATCTTGGAAATTTGCATTTTTCTAGAATTTTCCGACAAAATTAAATTTTTTCTAAAAAAATTGTTGAAGTTGCATTTTCTACAATAATAGCTTACATTTCATTACTCAAAAAAAAAATGCATTAAATTGTATTTTTCTAAAAAAAATCGTTGAAATTTCATTTGTTAACATTTTTTTCAATTTCTTTGCAAATACTTTTCTGCAGAAACCGACAATGAAATTTCATTATTTTAAGATTGCAATTTTCTAAAAAAAACTTTGAAATTTTATTTTAAAATTTTGTTAAATTGCAATTTTCTACAACATTTTGTTGAAATTGATTTTTCTAGCAAAATCGTTGAAATTTGCATTTTTCTAAAAAATTTCGTCAAAATTGTATTTTTTTTTTTTAAATTTTGCAAAATTGCATTTTTTTTCTAAAAAAAATTTGTTAAAGTTGCAGTTTTCTACAAAAATAGTTAAAATTTCATTAAAATTGTATTTCTCTAAAAAATTCGTTGAACTTTAATCTTTTAGAAATTTAAATTATTTTTTTTTAAATTTTGCCAAGATATTTTTTTAATTGAAATTTCATTATTTTTACGAAATTGAATTTGTTTAGAAAAATCCTAGAAATTAGCATTTTTTCTAGAAAATTACATTAATATTGTTTTGTTCTAGAAAACTTCGTTGAAATTAAATTTTTTCTCAAAAAAAATAATTTAAATTGCTTTTTTCTAGAATATTATTTTTTTTAAATTTCGTCAAATTTTTTTTTATTTGTCTCCATTCTCTAGAAAACTACATTGAAATTTCATTATTTTTACAAAATTTTATTGAAATTTTACTTTTCTCAAAAATGCGTCCAGAAAATTTCGTTAAAATTGAATTTCTCTAGAAAATAATGCTAAAATGGCATTTTCCAAAAAAAAATCTGAAATTGTTTTTTTCTAGAAAAATTTTTGAAAATTTCGTCAAAACTATATTTTTTTAGAAAAAGTCGGAAAACTTGAGTTTTTCTTAAAAAAAAATTAAAATCGCATTTTTCTACAAAATTGCATTTTTCTAGAAAAATATTTTCTGTTAAATTCATAAATTATTTTTTTTAAATTTCTTTGCTGTTGCATTTCTCTAGAAACTACATTGAAATTTCGTTATCATGTTATCTGATTTTATTTTTCTACAACATTTTGCTAAAATGTTTCTAGAAAAATCGTAGAAATTTAAATTTTTCTAGAAAATATTGCTGAAATTGCATTTCTCGAAATTGTATTTTTCAACAACATTTTGTTGTCTAGAAAAATCATAGATATTTCCATTTTCTAGAAAAAATCATCAATATTGTAATTTTCTAGAAAACTTCGTTGAAATTGCAATTTTTCTAAAAAAAAAGACGCTGAAATTGCACTTTTCTGAAAAAAAAATCGTTGAAATTGATTTTTATTAAAAAAAAACTACAATAAAATTTCATTTTATTAGCAATTTCGTTGAAAATGTCTTTGAACTGCACTTTTTTGCAAAATTTCGTTGAAATTGAATTTCTCTAAGACTATTAAAAACAATTACTTTGAAATTTCACTTTTCTGGAAAATTTCATCATTGTTGTGTATTTTTCTAGAAAAATCCATCGAAATTGTATTTCGTTAAAAAAAATCGTCAAAATTTCATTTTCCCAAAAAAAAAATGTTGAAATTGCATTTCTCAACAAAATTTCGTTTATATAACATTTTTTTAAAAAAAAATAGTAGTATAATGCATTTTTCTAATTTTTTTAAAATCTCATTTCTTTTAAAATGTCGTTGAAACTACAGTTTTCTAACAAATTTCGTAGAAATTGCTTTCTTCTACATCTTACTTTAAATTCTTCGATTTTTTTTCGAAAATGTCTACAAATTTTGCTACAAAATTGTATACTTTTTAGAAACTTTCTTGATTGCATTTCTCTATAAAATTTTGTTGAAATTACAAGATTGGAAACATTTTTCTTGAAAATTAAATTTTTTTCAAATTTCGTCAAAATTTATTTTTTAAATTTTTTTGTCTAGAAAACTACATTGACGTTCCTTTACTTTTACAAAATTTCTTTAGAAAATTTCGTTGAAAATGTATTTTTCTCTAAAATTTCTCTGAAATTGCACTTTTCTGCAAAATTTTTGAAATTGAGTTTCTATAGTAAATTATGCTGAATTTTCATTTTTCCACAAAATTTCTTTGAAATTGCATAATTCTAGAAAATGATAATTTCTAAAAAAAATTCGTTAAAAAACATTTTTCGGAAATTTCGAAAAATTTGTAATGTTCTACAAAATTTTGTTGAAATTGCATTTTATTAATATAATAATTATTGAAATTGCCTTTCTCTAGTAAATAACGCCGAAATTGATTTTGTCTAAAAAAAATTCTTGAAAATTGCATTCTTTTAGAAAGTTTCATATTTCAAAATAATGTTGTTGACACCTTCTTTTTCTACAAAATTTTATTAAAATTTAATTTTTCTACAAAATTTCGTTGAAATTGCTCATTTTGAGAAACTTGTTTGAAATCAAATTTTGTTGAAATTAAATTATTCCAGAAAATTTCGAAGATAAAAAAAATTTTAGAAAAAAAATTCGATAACATTTCATTAAATTTGATTTAAAGGCAGCAGTCAGTCAGTCCAACCAACAATCCTCAATATAATCTTAAAGGCGAGCAATAACCTACTGAAAGAGATACATAAATAATTTAACGGTAATTTGATTCCTCATCATTTATTATTTCATCAATTGTTTAGTTATAATTCAGCATCTTAAGCCCGACAACACTACGATACATTCTGACACTGAATGTTTGAAATTCTCCAGGTCAGAGTTTCTAAGGCGCACTCATTCGCCTAAACTCTCCGTGCTCTCAAACGACCCTCTATAAAACTACATACTCGTATGCATTGTGTATGTATCGTGTGTATGTACAGTAAGTACATTGAACAATATATTTAAAGCTCATTTACCGTTACGTACCATTTAGGTTTATAAATTCACCTTTATTTTTCACCTTCTTGTTCGTATAGCTTTTGTTGTTGTTGATGTTGATGTGGTGTATCGTGAACGATGATGGGACGAACTATCACGGTGATAGTTAATGTTTTCTTTATTTTGCACTCATCATTGCCCAGAAACAAGGAATAAAGATAAAAGTCGAACAAAAACACAAAGTATAAACTTGAAAGATAACCCTTTTTACTATATGATTTCATACATATACATACATATATATGTACATATGTATGTGCGAGTATGTATGAGAGAAGTTGTCGCATCTTTTTCTTTCTATTGTTGTTATTTGTCTTTATTATTACTTTTCACGCACTCACACACACACGCACATACTTACATACATGCTTAAATCCCAATACACTAATCTTAAACAACAATAGAAGTATTAAGCTCTCTAAGGTGACCATCTTGTCACCATACTGAATAATCTGACCAAGTCAATTTACGATACATTTGGTTATCGAAATTTATGGGCATGATATGCACCATAAATCGGTTCATTTTTGTTACAGTGTTTTCTTAGTCTTTAATAAGTATGAGGTCGATTTCCTACAAGTGTGTTAGGGAAACAGTGAATAAAAACATAGATAATTATTTTATCTAAGTGAAATTTTGATACAAAATATTATGGATGAACAAGAGATCTATTGGGTGTTGCAATTCCGCCCGTTTTTAACTGAACTTATGGACCACAAAAGCAAAATTATGCACTATTCATTTTACGTACAAAATTGCCATTTTTGTGGGATTTACTTAAAGTGGTACCAAAAAATTTGCCTATTTAACTCGTAATCGAGTGATGCTATGAGGAAATTATTACTATGTATAAAATTCGGCTATGTAGTGGATGGAGTGGATCATTTTGGTCCATATTCGAACTTAATGTCATAAAATACTATAACATACAAAATTTGATGTTAAATCCAACACTCCTTTCCATTTACTGACAGTAAAATGTCTTCGAATTTTTATTTCTGTACAAAAGTTCGTTGAAATTGTTTTTTTTTTCTAAAAAATATCTTCGTAATTTTTTACAACATTTCTATGAAAATTAATTTTTTTTTCAAAATTTCGACGAAATTGAATTTTTTTAGAAAAATTGTTGAAATTTATTTTAAATTGCATTTTTCTAATTTTTTTTAAATCTCATTTCTTTCAAAATGTCGTTGAAACTACAGTTTTCTAACAAATTTCGTAGAAATAGCTTTTTTCTACATCTTCCTTTAAATTCGTCGATTTTTTTCGGAAATTTCTATACAATTGCATTTCTTTAGAAAACTACACTGGAATTTCATTCATAACTTGACAAAATTTAATCAAAATTGCATTTTAATAAAAAAATTATAATTGTATTTTGCTAGAAATTTACTTTTAAATTTCGTCAAAATAATTTTTTTTAAATTTTCATGCAACTGCATTTCTCTAGAAACTATAGAAATTTCATTATTTCTATAAAATTGCATGTTTTAAAAAATTGTGTAGAAATTTGATTTTTCTGCAAAATGTCTCTAAAATTGCACTTTTCTGCAAAATTTCGTTGAAATTTAATTTTTCTAGAAAATTTCGTTGAAATTTAATTTTTCTAGAAAATTTCGTTGAAATTGCATTTTTCTAGAAAATTTTGTTGAAATTGCATTTTTCTACAAAACTTTGTTGAAATGGCATTTTTCTAAAATATTTCATTTTTCTAGAAAATTTCATTTAAATCACTTTAATTTCGACTAAATTGCAATTTTCAACAAAATTTGTTCAAAATTTATTTTTTCGAGAAAAATCATTAAAATTGCATTTCTTTCGAAAATTTCCATGAAATTCCATTTTTATAGAATATTACTTGAAAATTTGATTCTTTTCAGAAAATTTTATTCTTCAATAAAATGTCAATGACATTTATCTTTCCTAAAAAATGTTGTTGAAATATAATTTTTTTTGCAAAAATTCGTTAAAATTGAATTTTTCTAAAAAATTTTGTTAAAATTGCATTTTTTGGAAAATTTCGTTGAAATTGTATTTCTCTAGAAAATTTAATTGAAATCACATTTTTTCCTAAACAATTTCAACAAAATTGCATTTTTTCGAGAAAACTGCATTAAACTTGCTTTTAAGACAACAAATTTCATCAAAATTGCATATTTTTAGAAAGTATCTCTGAAATTGCATTTTTCTGCAAAACTTCATTAACTTTTAATTTCTTCTCAAAATTTCGTTGATTTTGCAATTTTCTACAAAATTTAGTCGAAATTGAATTTTTATACAAAAATCATTGAAATTGCATTCCTTTAGAGATTTTTTCAAAAAAAAATCGTTGACTTTTTCTTTTTTTGCAACATTTTGTTGAAATTTAATTTATCTAAAAAATTTCGTTAAAAATTTATACTTTTTTCAAAAATGTATTCGAAATTGTATTTTATACAAAATTTCGTTTAATTTTTTTTATTTTCAAAATAAAAACAAAATTTAGTCGAAATTTAATTTTCATAGTAAATCAATGAAATTGCATTACTCTCGAAAATTTAAAATTGCATTTTCGTTGACATTTACTTTTTCTACAACATTTAGTTCAAATTTAACTTTTTTAAAAAATTTCGTTAAAAATGTATACTTTTTCAAAAAATTATTTAAACTTGCAGTTTTCTAAAAAAAATTGTTGAAGTTGCATTTTTCTGGAAAATTTTGTCTAAATTACATTTTTCGTGAAAATTATATCTAAATTGCATTTTATACAAAATTTCTTTGAAATTATTTTTTTTAGAAAATTTCATCAAAATTTAATTTTTGAAGACAATTTTGCTGAAATTTATATGATTCAAAAATTTAATTGAAATAGCATTTTTGTAAAAAAATTTTTTGCAATTAAATTTTTCTGGAAAATATTGTCTAAATTAAATTTTTCGTGAAAATTATATCTAAATTGCATTTTATACAAAATTTCGTTGAAATTAATTTTTTTAGAAAATTTCATCAAAATTTAATTTTTGAAAAAATTTTTCTAAAATTTATTTTTTATATGAGGACCTGAGTAAAGGTTAAAGGATGACAACGGATTAAGGGCCACTGACTGAATTATAGGATGTAAACCGGAAATAAAAAAAAACGAAATTTTGTAAAAAAAACATAAATTTCAAAAAAAATTGTAGAAAAATGCAATTTCAACGAAATTTTGTAGAAAAATGTAGAAATGAATTCAACAACATTTAGCCAAAAAACAATTTTAAGAAAAATTTAATTTACACGAAATGTAATTTTAATATTTTTTTGGGAAATGTAATTTAACTAGAAAAATTGCGTTTTAACTAATTTTCTAGAAAAATGCAATTCAACAAAATTTTGTATAAAAATTCAATTTCTACCAAATTTTGTAGAAAATACTATTTTAACGATATTTTCTGGATGAATGCAATTTCAGCGATTTTTCTAGAAAAATTAAATTTCAACAAATTTTGTTAATGAAATTTTCTAGAAAAATACAATTTCAACTAAATTTCCTGGAGAAATGAATATAGGAAGAAATTTTATAGAAAAATGCAATTTCGATTAAACTCTCTACTAGAATGCAATTTCGTCAATTTTAACTAAATATACAAAATATTCCATTCGCTAATTGTCAAAAATGGAAAATTTTACAAAAATATAAAATGTTTAAGAATTTTTATAGAAAAATTAAATTTCGACGAAATTTACTAGAAATATGCAATTTCCATGAAATGTTCTAAAACTACAAACTTTTTATATAACTGCGATTTTTTATTAAATTTTCAAAAAAAAAAACCCAATGTTTGTTAATGAAATCTTTTATAAAAATAGATTTTTTTATTTTTTCTATAAAATTTTTTTTTTTTAATTTTTCTATAAGCATTTTTCTGAATATGTCTATAAAATAAATGTTTAAATATTCTATTAAAATCCAGTTTCGACTTAATTTACAATAAACAAGCAATTTTTATGAAATTTGCAAGAAAATATTAATTCTGGCAAGATTTTCAGAAAAGATCTACAAAAGTGCTATTCGATATAATTTTCTATAAAACTGCAATTTCTTTTTATAAATTTATTTGAACAAAATTTTCTGAAAATATATAATTTTGAAGAAATTGTATTTTATCGAAATTCACTGGAAATATGCAATTTCGACAATTTTTTTTAGAAAAATTGATTTTTGACGATATTTTATAAAAAAAAACGAAATTTTCAAACAAAAATAAATTAAAAAAAAAAACATTTCTGACAAATAATTAAATTTATTTGAAAAATGTAAATTTCAACAAATTTTTGACGAAAATTTTCTAATAATATCAATTTTGACAAAATTTATATTAAAAAATTGTGATTTTGTTGCATTGCATTTGCAAAGAAATTTTCCAAAAAAATTAATATTGATGAAATTTTTTATAAAAATTTAATATTGCTGAATTTTTATATAAGTATTGTTTGTTTTAATAAATTTACAATAGATATGCAATTTTTATGAAATTGGCAAGGAAATATCAAATAGGGCAAAAATGTTCGTCAATTTTGACAAAAAAACATAAAATAAAACTATGACACCATTTAAAAAAAATAATTCTTTAAAATTGCAATTTCAATGTCAATCAAAAAATCAATCAAAAAAAGGGAATTTTCGACAAATTTAAAAAAAATATTTTCGAGAAATTTAAAAAAAAATCTATTTCGACGATATTGTTTAGAAAAATTTAAAAAAAGATTTTATAGAAAAATGTAAGTTTCAACAAAATTATTTAGAAAAATTCAATTTTGATGAAATTCTCTATAAATATCAATGTTGACAACATTTTTTATTAAATTACGATTTTATATTGTTTTCAATGAAAATGGTTTTGCAACGAAATTTAAAAAAATGTAATATTGATGAATTATTTCATAAAAATGCAATTTTGTGTAATTTTTTATATAAAGATTTAATTTTGAATAAATTTACAATAAATATGCAATTTTTTAAATTAGCAAGAAATCAAGGCAAGATCTAGAAAAATAAATTTAGTAAATTTAGAAAAAAATCTATAAAATTCAACATAGCCATCATTTAAAAAAAAAGTGCAATTCAATAAAATTGAAATTTCTATGAATTTATTAATGAAATTAAATTTGAAAAAAATTTCTGATAAAATTTTATTTCAAAGAAATTTTAAAGAAAAATTTAATTTTAACGAATTTTAGAAATGTGAAAAATTGATTTTTGACAAAAATTTCTAGAAAAACGAAATTTTCAAAGAAAAATACATTTTATAAATTTATAGAAAAATTTAAGTTTCAAAAAATTAATTTAGAAAAAAATAATTTTGATGAAATTCTCAAAAATATCAATGTTGACAAAAACTTTTATTAAACTTAGATTTTGTATTGAATTTTTTATTAAATTACGATTTTGTATTGAATTTTTATTTCCACTGATAATTCTTTGCAACGAAATTTAAAAAAAAAATCATGTTGATGAAATTTTTCATAAAAATGCAATTTTGTTGAATTTTTATACGAAGATTAATTTTTTTAATAAATTTATAATAAACATAAAATATTTATGTATCTCATTAGCAAGAAAAATAAATTGAGTAAGATTTTCTAGAAAAATAAATTTGGTAATTTTTTTAAGTCATTTTCAATAACTAATTTTTGTTATCGAATCTTAAAACCATAATTCACGTGGCAAATAGAGAACTTAATATAATTTACAGTGGTTTTTAGTTTAGAGAGGAAGATGCATTCTAAAAATGAATAAAGAAAAGTATTTGAAAAAATCGATAAACATGTAAAAAATAGAATTGAAATGTTAATAGAAAATATTTCTCAATTTTTTTAAGTTCTCCTGGCCACCTTAAAGACTGTCGTCCTTCTGTCATACGTGCAAAAATATGCCCTCTTATCCTTACCCCACACACACACCCAAAACATTTGCAAAATTACCCAAGGGACTGACTGAAGACGCAGAGTTTGTTGGAGAGAGGTGGAGCGATACCAACAAACAGACAACGTCCTAAGAAAACAATTTAATTTTGATTTTTGTTACGTCCGTCGTAGCTTCGTCCTATGCTGAACTTTTTGTGAGTGGCTGACAGAGAGTTTCAATAGAGTGAGAGTGTGTGACTGTCTGTCTCCAGTGTAAATTGTTGATATTTGAAATCAAGTCATAAAAAGAATTCATAATGACACTTATTACTCTTCTCTTGTTTTCCTTACGCGACGTCCTTACACTCACTCATGTTGTTCGTGTGGGTTTTGCGGGTGGCGGTGAGGATGAGGCGGTGGGTTGTCATGTCACATGGAACCGCCACACATATTCATCCATACATGTGGCTGCGGTCGTTGTTGGTGTTGTTCCTTTTTTTAATAATCACATAAACAATTTTTAATGTAGGGCCATAATTCATGGGCTTAGAAAAAAAGATTCAATTTATTTTACTTGTTCGCTTCTTTTTACCACTAAAACAGTATTAAATTGTTTTCGAAAGGTGATGCATGCAGGATGACTCGGTGTGTGTGTGTGTGTAAGTATGAATCTGTGAGTTTCGATGTATATACATATGTATGTGCTATGTATTAAATATGATTGGAAGAGACCTAAAGTTACTCCCACAAAAGATGTTTTATTTGGTCTGTAGCCCATCAAATTGTTTTGGTTTCTTTATTCTCTCGTATTCTGTCTTTTATTCTTTTTCTTTCAAAATATAAATATTAGGTTAACACGTTATTACTTTTTATTAGAATCACTTACTTCCAGGAAGATTTATTATATCATTTGGTGGTGGTCCGTCTGTCCGTCTTCGTCGTTATGGTCCAGATACATTGCTATTTGTTTAGGTCACACGGGAAAAGAAAAGTTCAGCACATTTTTTTTGTGTGTGTGTGATCTTTTTTAAAGGTAAACATTTTTTTAAAAGGATGTATTTTATATACATATGTATGTAGTATGTTTGTTACCGCACACTGTGGTAACGGGTATTATATTGATATATTAAGGTAGCAGAGATATCGAGAGTATACAACATAACGGACTAAATCCATTTCGACCAATATTTTTTTTATCGAAATTTCAATTTGAATGTGTTTGTGTTTATAGCAAGTTTTATTAAAATGTTTTCTTTACTGACTTATAGAATCTCCGGCTATCCTACAGTTAGGGTTAACCTACAGTTATAGCTGTCAAATTGTATGAAATTTTTATTTTTTAACTGTGAGTTAGCTCTAACCTAAGATTGTGAAATTGGGGGTAAATAAATATATAAAGACAGTGATATAATTATATGACTGATTGCCATGTAAATCATGGCTATAAAGTTCGATAACAAAATGTATCGAATTGGTCAGTTTAAGTGCTCAAATTGCTTTACATCAAACTAGTTCACGAATTTAAATTGCCCAATAACACTAGTTTACAAAATGGGCTGCATACAATTTTCTGCCGTAGTATGGTAGGAGAAGGAGTGGTCCAATATGGTCCTTCTTTGAACATAGCCTGAGATAGAAATAAATATGATCATAAACCAAAGTGAAATCAATCCATTACTCGTTGCGAGAGGACGAGGACGAACGTTGCTCAAATGACTTTCAATGGCGAACATACTTGTGGTCTTAGGTCACTCCTTCGATGTGTCACTTTACTTAGGTCACTTCACTAAAGTTGTTGTTAACATTTTAGAAACTAGCCTCCTAACGAAGAAACAGTACCTATAGACAAATATAGAAATTATGACCCATATTGTAAAAGTAAGGGCAATTCAAAAAAATCTTATTTCATATTTTTCATTTTGGCCATTTTGTTTGGAAGGCAACAAAGGTGCTTTTATACTTCAAAAATATTATCTATATATGTAGTAAAGGTACATTCTTAACAAAAGTTGAGTACATATTATGATTTTTTGGTACAAAATAACTACCTATAAGTTTTTGTCTAAGCATTTTTATCGAGAACCCATATCAACACAATGTGAATAAAATAAAGCATATTCGAAGAAAATCTATGGATAGATTACAATAAGCAAAAAGCCAACTGCATCCTTCAGCGATGTGCTACTGATCGACTAAGAAATTAATCTAAAAACACGACTTTTTCTTAATAAATTTATGTAAATATATTAAAAGAATTGAATAAAATCATATACATATATAGGTATATAAGTACGTATTCTTTAATAAATTGGAAAATTCTTATCGATTTTATAATGCCATGCATGTAGACCACCTTTCAGGTCGAATATCGTACGCTGAGGAAATTTCTGCAGTATATGTTGCGCCGCCAATTGCGAATCATTTCCTCGACGGCAAAGTACAACAATGGCCACTTCTTCATTTTTCAACTCCTCTTCGAAACGTTGTAAATACGAATCGTTTAGAATAGTTTTCAGAGGGACATTTTCAGATTTCGGTAAGTGGCATATTTCGAATTCTGCCGGTTGGCGTACATCCATTAAAATATGTTTGCTTTGTGCCACCTCATCCTTATACTCTTCGACGGTTAAACGTTGATCTGCTGAGAGAATATTGAGGGCCATATCTTTGTCCGAAGCATGCATTCCGCAAAATTGTTCATAATCAATAAGATGGGTAATCATGGGATTTGGCGAACACACATCACAATCAACACGTTTCGAGCGTAGGCGTATGTTGCGAAACTGGCAATTTCCACCATCGAATATTAGCAAGCGGCCGGCAAGAACATCTCCACCTAATCCTCCCAAGGCGACCTTCATAGCCTCCAAAGCTTGTAGAGAACCAATGACACCAGTGACAGCTCCCAAAACGCCACCATCACCGCAATTTGTTACTGTATCTGGCGGTGGTGGCACCGGAAATAGACATCTATAGCAAGGACAGCTCTCCCCGTAATTATACACCGTCAATTGGCCATCCATTTGCAAGGCACTACCGGAAATAAGGGGTTTATTCAGCATAACACAAGCATCGTTCAACAAATAACGGGTAGCAACATTATCCGTACAATCCAGTATCACATCATATTGCCTTAGAATCTCCAATGCATTCTCACTGTTGAGCAACAGACGATGACATTCTATTTTACAATGAGGATTAATCTGCGACAGAGCTTGTTTGGCCGATTCTACCTTCGCTATGCCAATACTCGCTTCAGTGTGTAAAGTCTGGCGATGGAAGTTGCTACGTTCCACCTCATCGTAATCCACTAAACCCAAGTGACCACAACCGGCAGCCAATAGGTATTGCGAGGCTGGACATCCTAATCCGCCCATTCCCACAATAAGGAAGGCAGTCTGCTTCAATTTGATCTGACCTTTTACACCGAAATTCGGTAAAATCAGTTGGCGACTGTAACGAGCTATGTCATCATTATTCAAAATGCTTTCATTGGTAGTATTCAACGATAGCTGCTGTTGTGTTTCCAATTCGGATAGACGTTTCTCTTTGGCAGCACAGGTACTTCGCAGTTCTTGAATTTCCCGGCGTAATTTTTGAATCTCGTCATCGGTGTTTGTCTCCGCAGCCATTGTTTGTTATCTGTCTATTTGTTTGAGTTCGTCCTAGCATATGCTGACAGGATTGTTGTAATTCGTCGTTTCTTTATTTTATCTCAATATATCTATCAAAATCCTAATTGTCCCACTAAATATATATTTAATTATATGTAACTCTTTGTTCTTTTCCGTACGGCCACTTGCCATATGTTTCAAACATATGATGCAAACACAGAGACGTTTAATACAGAGTTGCCATAATAAGAGACAACAACAGGCAAAAATAGAAAAACTTGAGAAAGAAGGAGATAGATAGAGAGAAAACGTTTGGATAAAAATCAACGTTTGGATAAAAAAATTAACGTTTGGATAAAAATTAACGTTTGGATAAAAAAAATTAACGTTTGGATAAAAATCAACGCTTATGGATAATTGGGGTGCGAGACCTAATGAAAGTACGTGCCATTAACGAAGACCTAAAGAAAATACGTGTCATTAACGAAGACCTAATGAAACTACGTGCCATTAACGTAGACCTAATGAAAATACCTGCATTATGAATTAAAAAACTTAAATTTCAAATAAGATGCCATAATTTTATTTAATTTATCTTTATTGTTACTTATTTTGTTCCATATTTGTGAGTTTTGTGTTGTTTGTGACATGACGTTTGTTCTTCTTTTTCCTTTTTCCTATTTTCTAATTTTCCATTTTCAATTGTTGTTTTTGCAATTAATTTGTACAAGTCGATCGATACCTCTATCGTGATATTTCTCAAATTAAATAAATATTTTTATAAATTCAAATATTTTGAAAAATTTTAAATTTCCCGAATTATTCAAATCTAAAATGGTGAGTAATAGAATTTCCTTGCGACTATTGGCATTGATTGGATTGTTGTTGGTGTTGTAATCGCAGGCTCAAGGACTATACTCCTCATTGAAGTTCACACAAAGCGGTAATACCGATTTATCGTACCTGAAGCCTTTTGCTGATGCATTGCCTGAAGCCTTTTGCTGATGCATTGCTGATGCATTGCCTGATGCGGCGAGCGTGATCGGCGCGCCGCCGCCATTCTAAATTGATTTCATATCATATTCGCCGCCGCCGATATTGTCGGCGCACATAGCTGAAAATAAGCCGCCATTGACACTGGCGCATTAGGCTGAAAATAAGCCGCCGAACTTTGCCATTCCCTTTCACATTCGGGCTTTACGCCCCGTACTAACATGGGTTTCTGCGGCAAAAAACTGTCAAAATACATATCATAAATGTTGACTTCTGACATAAAATCTACATGAAATTGTCATGCAGATAATATGATAATTTGGCTTAGTATGATATATACATACATATTTCCCACGAACATCCCAGAAGGGACAGGGGGAAACTTCTCTCATATCACAAAGTGCTGCCCGATTCTATTTTTAGTTCTATGATATGGGACATCCTTCTTAGGTTGCCGAACATAGTTGCGACACCACTTATAGAGAAGTTTTACATGGCTGAAATACTTAAAAATGTCGCAAGCATTACTGGAACAGAGCGGTTTATTATTTAGGGGTCTATTATTTATTGACATTTCAATAAAATTAATTAAAAGAACTAAAACATGATATTGATCAAATGATTCGCAACCTCTGCAAATTTTCTTGCTATTGCTTTGTTTTTTTTTTTTTCAATTCACAAACAAAGAGCCAAAAACAGCTGAAGTCATTCAAGCCGCCGCCGATGAGAGATATTCAAAGCTATTTCAGCCGGCGCGCCGCCGCCGCCGACTTAAATCGTGTCAGCCGCCGCCGCCGAAAATATTGCTCGGCTCCACAGTCTGCTGTGGTGGCGTCTTGCTTTTCTCAATTTTTCAACGAATTTATAAAGCCATTTCTATACACCAGCAATTAAAGAATTTGTGATAAAATGGAGGATATCAAAACTAGTTTAGATAAGATTTTAGCTAAATTCAATGATTCAGTGACTCATTCAGCACCGAAAAAACTTAGTTTTGAGCATTTAAGTGACTCGTTCAATGATTCCGGGACAAGTGAGTATAACACATACATATCGTTGTATATCAAACAAATATTGTGAGTGCGGCTTTTTGATTTGTTGTTTTTGTTTATTCATTGTTTGTAGTACCCAAGAAGAGGCGTTTTTCACAAAGTTTTGAGGAGAGCTCCTTCAATCTCAGTCACAACAACAGTAATGTATCGTTGAATACCAGTGCGGCACCACCGCCATCGCCATGGGAAACACGGCGGATGAAAGCCGACTTAATAGAAGCAAAATCTAGGGTAAGGCACTGTTGTCTGGAAGAGGAGAGACACAGGTTCATAATTTTCATTTGTAGGTCACAAAATTCAAGCAAGAAGTGGATCGTCTGCATAAATTACGCCAGGAATCCGAGACTTTGTACCAAAGCCGTGTCTCTGAACTCAAGAAGCAATGTGAATTCTCATCAAACAAAATCCAAGATCTGGAAAAACATATGCAACTCTTGCGAAAACGTGAATATGCTGCAAAACAGGATGTGTTAAAAACACAAAATGAGTTACAGCAACAAAAACACGGCTATGAGGATATGATCTTGAAATTGCAAAGGGCCAAACATGATATCGAAGAGAATGCCCGTTTGATACAGAATAGCATGGCCAACGAATTGAGTGAGTACAAAAGGCATTCGGAAAAAATTGAGTTGGTATGTACTACGAACATTAGTTATTTTTTGCTATGGTGTAAATCCGTTTTTTTATGAATTTAACAGGAATTAGAGCTAAGTTGTGACGAACTGGAGTCCTTGAAACATCAAATGGACGACTTCAAATCCAAGGCCTCTTCTTATGATGACCTGAAATTGCATCATGAGAAAGTCAATCAAGAGTTGGACCATGCAAATCAACGTATAAAAGAATTGGAATTCGAAATTGCTTCTTATGCCGATTGGAAAGAAATAACTAAGGTATACTCGTAAAATTTTTCATATATCGTTCAACGTTTGATATATAAATTTTTATTTGCAGAATTCTCAAGATCGTTTACTTAGCATTCCTAACATGGATAAAGAGTTGGAACGTTTGCGCTCTAATAATAAACATTTGCAAGATTTATTGGGAAATAAACTACTTCTGGAGGAGCAGGTTTATGACTTACGCTCACGCTTGGAGAAGGAAGAAGGCGGACGTTCTGAGGCCGTGACATTGCAAGTGCAATTAAAGCATGCTCAAGAAGAAATTAAGGAATGGACGAAGGTGGCCCAAGATCACTGTTCACTCAATATGCTGGTCAGTCCCTTGGCTCTAAGAGCTCGGATCGAGGAACTTCTGAAGAATGATGTCCTAATGGCCAGCGAGAAAGGCACCCAGGCATCCGAATCCAAATCCCTCGAATCCGAATTGATGGACTATAAACAAAAATGTGAAATTTACAGCAAAAATTTAGAAGAGTTAAATGTGGCCCTAAAACGCCACAAGGCTTTTAAGGATCGTGTTCAAAAGAAACTATTGCTAGTTTCCAAGGAACGCGATTGTTACAAGCAATTATTGGAGAATTTTGAGAAGGATCTAACCATTTCTAATCCGATAGCTCCCGATTTGTCTTCTACAGAAAATCAACTGAAAACACGTATAGAAATGCTTGAGAAAACATTGACTGGTTATAAGGACATGTGTGCCAGTTTGGAAAAAGAATTGAATTTTGCAAAAACTCTGCCAAATTTCGATCATACAAATGATCAAAGCGGCGTAAACATGAGTGTAGATACAAATGCTGCCGGTTATGAACATTTCAAAAAGGAATTGGGCACATTGCGCATGGAAAATGAACGCTTGCGAAGACGTAAAGAAGAATTGGAATTGGAGTTGGAACATCGTTGTCTGAAAGGCGATTTCAATATGGATAAATATAAAGTGGTTCATCTGAAAATGAATCCGGCCAATGAGGCTTACGAAAGTGCTGAGAATCTAATTGAGAAATTGCAAGCTGAGGTATGTTCCCTTGAGGAGAGGTAGAGACGGTTACAATTTCAATAGTAGGTTGGGGGGAAAAAGACAACACATCTGGTGGACAGATATTAATTACTCTTATTTGAAGTCGTAACTAAAACAACTAAATGACAATGACGATTTTGAGTTGAAAGTCCCACACAATGTAATAAATAACAGGGAAATTATATGCAATGATTTCATTATGTTCTTGTCAAAGCAGTTGGGATTGCATTTCGCCTTAAAAACCATAATACTCAAGTGACAACCATTTTGTAAATGATCATTATTTTGTTTAATTCTCTAACCTACAGATTGAACGTTTGAAGCGCAAAAATAAAAAACTAGAAGAAGATAACGAAGTCACGCAGGCTCGCCTAAACGAGACCAGCAACATAACTATGAATTTCAAGGAAATTAATCAGTTGCGTACCGAACTGGACTCAATGAATTCCAAAATGAAGAAAATGAAAGAATGTTACAAATCGGCCAGTATGGAATTCCGCGAAGTCGTTTACATGCTCTTTGGCTACAGAATTGATCGGGTGGGAGCCAATACCAATTACAAGTAAGTACATAGAATATATAAATTTGTTTGCTTCAATTAAACAATGTAATAATTTGTATTTCTTCTTTTGCAGAATTTCAAGCATGTATGCCGAAGAACCAGATCACTACTTGAATTTCCGCTTGAATGAATCCAATATGTTGGACATGTTGGAAACTCCATATTCTGCTACCCTTAAGTCGCTCATCGAAACCCAGTTGGTGGGCAATAAATCGTTGCCGGCGTTTTTAAGCGCTTTAACGTTGGATTTATTCCAACGAACAACGATAACAATGTCTTAATAACCCACAAGTGGGCACAAGAGTTTTGTGTGCTGTATAGTTCTTAAGAAAAGCCCATCGATAAGTATTTTTACATGATTTCTCCTCTAGTTCTTGGTGTGTTTGTCTTGTGGGGAAATAAACTAAAACAATAAACATCCTCTCATTGGGCTTCAGCATAACGATATCATACATAATACATACTATATTAGTAATCTTTGTATATTGTGCATTAGTAGTAGCTTCTAACATTCATACATACATACATATGAGTATATTTAGTATTTTCAAAAAATAAATTTAATCACAAAAAATAATTACTTGGTGAATCCGGCAAAGAAACTAAACAACTTTCTGGAGCTTACCAATATGTCACTTACCCAAAACTGAAATGTTTAAATAAATTCGTCTTGTGGGGGCGGGGGAGGTAGAAAGAAGGTCTGATTGATGATTTGTTTACATTTCTTAAATAATTTGCAATTTTTTTTTCTTGTTTTCTTCGTCAATATTCACTTTTGTGTTAAGAGCAAAATTTCAACAATGAATTTGTAATTTGTTTTCTTAGTTCTTCCGGTTATTTTTAGACATTTCCAAGCTATTTTTATTTGTTGTTGCACTAATGCAGATAAACCACATTTTTTTATTGTTTTTGTTATATATATCTTTCTAATTTATATCACTTTGCATCGTTTAAGTGCGAATGAATGGAAATGTTATAGTATCTGTTTGTTTTGGCTTTCTTATTCTTGCAATTTTCTCTCGCAAAATAATTGCCGCGCGCGTTTAGTAAAATTTGGTTTTATTCTCTTTGTAGTGGCATTATTATTACACACACTTGTGATCGTGATGCTACATTCATTACTGATTTGAATTGCATGCCCATGTGGCGGCTGCTTGAGGATTTTTTGTCGAAGTTCTTTCTTTTGTTCAGCTTTGGCTGTGCACAAAAACATAATTTAAACAGTTTTTTGATGTCATTCACCATGCGCTGTATTCAATATTACTTATTATTCCTCTGAAAATGAAGTCTTCAAAAGGTTTTATGCGCTCCGTCCACACCACATCCATTTAGTTAGTAACTACAGAGCCAAAAATCGGAATAACAAACAGCAGCCGCGCCGCATTGTTTACCGTCGTCAATCTTATCAAAGCCTATAAAAACAAATTCAACGAAATTTCTTTTCAAATATATCCAAGTACTCTTTACTTTTGGTTCTCCGCGCTCCAATATACACGGTTGCTTGCTTGTTGATTTGATTTATCTTAAAGTACACTGAGACTACTATACATATATTGCACTGCATACGTAAAGTTTACGTTTCATTTGTATGTATTTTAGATTTCTTTCTTTTCGTCAATGAGTTGATAGTTTATATACCTAAATACATACCTACTTTTAGATGATGTCTTTTATTAATAAAAAAAAAGCACACAATTACAACAACATTGAGTGAATGCAGTCAGTCTTGTGATGTGATCTATGGTCACACAACGGCTAATTGTGGAAAACAAGGCATGTTTATGAGCATATATCTTTAATATTACTACTATATGTAAAAATTGTAACATCTACATATTTCTTTAATTATTGACATTCCAAAACATAGCCGGTGTGGAATGCAAAATGACTATCTGAACATTTTCTTTGGCAATGCATGAAATATATGAAATGAAGTCGTTTAAAAATGCAACATTTATAATGTAATGGGGAAGATGTGTTCAAATGAAGGGGCTTGACAAATATGCTTATTTTGGCCTGAACATTAATGCTTCAAAGAAATTACACAGTACTGAATTGCAAGATATGTGGGTACCGGTATTGAAAATATAAGCTATTACATTTTGGTTCGACCAGGCCAGGAAGATATCAAAACGGACGCGTCAGTTTTTACCGAACTGTATGTACTTTAATGCACAAAATCTCTATACCATTTCCAAGCGTAATTGAGAAAATATCAATTAATATTCAGAAATTTAAAAGAAATTCCAAATTTCTTAATTGAACATTTTAATGCGAAATTCAATACATGGGATTAAATTCGTACACTTTCTAGTTTAGTCAAACATAACTTTTGTAAGAACAAAAGGACCATCCGGAATAATAAAAATTTATTATATAGGACCCCTCTTCGCACCGGTAATACTAAAGAACTGAAAATCAATTAGGGAAATTCTTTGATAATGCCTCATATCATAACGGATTGGATTAATTCTTTCCCGAGTCTCCAGAACCACACACTACAGAACTTTTTGCAATTATTCAACAAATTCTGGTTTTCAGATTGAAATTCCGAATTTTAACTGAAGACTTCTGAATTACAAATGAATATTCAATTGACTACCTAATTTCAAATGGAAATTTTGATATTCAACTTCTGAATTTTAAATGAAAATTCTGATTTTCAATTGACGAGTTCTAAATTTCAAATCGAATGACGAATTCTGAATTTGAATTGATTTTTTTCCGAATTACATTTGGAAATTGTGTAGTATTAGTAGCTACTGGTTAAGGACGTATAGTACAAACTGGATTTCAATTTAAAAATAAAATATTTTATGAGTTTACATACAGATAGATCATCCTTCTTAGGATTTCTCTCAAAATTGTTGGACTTAGGATGAAAATATTCGAAATTTTCTTTCGAATTGAAATACACTACTGTATTTATAATAGTTTGGGAGGGAGCTGGCAATTATTATGTGTATATTATACATTTCAGGTATGTTGTGGAAAGCAATTTCGATAAAATCCATTCAAAATTCTTCACTTCATCCCATATTTTTGTCTTTTTCATAAAGAAAATGTAAAATAAATCGAATTTGAAAGCGATTTTATCAAAATCGTTTTCCTTCAGTCAGATGTTTATTACTGATTTTGTAGTGCAATGCCGAAAAATAACTTTAAATGCAAACGCATCCACGCAACTATGATGCGCGCATTCGCAACACTGTTCCAACTGCAAACGTCTTCCTAAACCATGAAAATTAATTTCATAATGAGAAAAACTGATCATCACAAATGTCCGGAGATGGAGGAATAATCGAATAATAAGATTTGGTTATGGATTAACATTGAATGTATCCATAGTATATTCCGGTTAGGATTTCCTATTACAAATTTTCAGTTCTCATTGCCATGCCCTTATCTAATAAGAGCATTTTGAGAATCAAGGGATAGCAGTGTTACAGGAATGCAGGATAAGCATAATACATACATGTAATTAAGTTGTGTAGAAATTTAACAGATAAATACCTTATTCTCTATTAAACTGCCAATATTTTGGAAACTTGTTCGGGTGTCTTTGAAAAAATCGCTTCCGGGTGTTCAAAACCATTGGCTGGATCATGTACTCTTTCATAGATTTGCTTATAAATGGCCACAATGACGTTGAACGATCTTTTCTGCACTTGCAAGCGATGGGAACTTGACATAATCAATTGTATTTGAGGCAGTAGCAATACCTCAGGCATTTGTAGGAAGGCATCCATTTTATTCATGAAAATCTTTAGCAGGTTTGACTCAATGCGCGATTGATTTGTTTGTAGAATAGTATAAATGGGGCCCAACTGTAAATTAGCCACAAGTGAAGAAGCTTGTTCCGATGTCAGAGTATCTATCTGTGCCTCTGATTGGGCCTGTAGACGTTCAACACGTTCATCCATATATTCGTAAACTGCCAAAGTACTTTGCATATGATAGATACAATTAAGGAGATAGACAGACATATCTACTGTGGGCAAATGTGAAGCGGATTCTTGAACCGATTGAAGCAGAGGGTCGATAATACAGGAAACGATTTTGGTGATATCAGATTGTCGGCCGTCAACCATTGTGGCTACGGAGAGTATTTCTTTCAGCAGATTGAGTAGACGTCCTAAGCTTGCGGGTGGTACCAAATCTCTTTGTGGCGGTTCAACTGCCGATCCGGCTGGTCTCTGTAAAATTTGTCTAACCTTTGAGGATAACGAGTTCAAATAGATCTCCTCGCTGGATTTTTGTAAATCGACCAGACATTGCTCTAATGTGCCACCCTGGACTACTTGTTTCATTATCTGTTGATAGAATCTTAACAAGTTCGAAATGGCGAACAATACAATGGTATCCTTTTCGGAAGTTAGTATGGTATCCACGCGCACTTTGAGAGGATGGCATACACCATCAACAATGTAGGCCAATGCATTACGCATTTGTTCCGATATATCTGCGGAAATAGGTTTATCAATAAACATGCATTAAAGAAAAAGATTATTAGTTACCATTTTTATCGCATTGTTTGAAAAGCATCGTTAGATTGTCCTTCTCTGTGGGTATGGTTTGATGTAGCCAGGCAAACATGTCGCCAATATAACGCTTCGGATCATGAGCGTGCATTTCTATAGGCTTAGGATTACCTCCAGGTCCACCCTCTGTTAAGGCTTCAATGAATAGGCGGACTAGAACAGCTCGACGAGCAATAGCATATTCATCAATGACATATCTAAAGACGGTGGAATGTCATTAACAATTTTAATCCGCATACAGAAGAAGTTTAGAATAATACAAACTTGAATAAGACTGGGCGATCTTGTAATCTTCCCATTGCTCTGCAAACCAGTTGGCCAATTTCATTGTTTTCCAAATTTCTGCAATGATTTTGTGTCCATCTGTATAAACGCTCTAGCGCTCCCTCCTGGTGTAAAGTCATTTCCTCCATAATATCTGAGGCTGCTGTTTGATATCCACATTGAATTAACACTCTACATTCCGAATGGATACTTTGTACTCGATCCAAGACATCGAAAAACTCTGGAACAATAGGAGTATCCTTGGAAGTACCATATAAAATCTGATGTTCGGAAACGGACAAAAGGAAACGGCCCAAGAAGGCTTCGGCAATTTCTTTATGAACTTGAACCCGATCACGCTCTTCTTGCAAGGAATTTGTTTGTTTTATAAGGTCGTGTGTTAGAGCTTTCGAAGATTCCAAATCATTTTTCATAGCCTGAACGGAATCAGATAGGGTGTCTAAATCTGAAATGACCATATCCAGGTTAGTTTTGACTTCCCGAAATGCCTTGAGGAACTCGTCATTGATGAAAACAGATCGTTTCTCTATGCGCGAACGAAGATTACGACGATTTTGTAAAGTGTTTTCGGTGAAGAAATTCGACAAGTCTTGTAAGGACTCTAAGGTGTCCTAGAAATGTATAAAGGTGAGATCACTTGTGCGAACGATTTTTAAGGAAATAACAGACGCGAGATCTGGAATATTTTTGGAACCCTATTTCTAGCCCCGGAATACAGCGCGAGTTTTAAGCGTATATATATTATAAATACCAACCTTCTCCGCATCCAGGCGAGTTTCCAAAATTTTATTGACCCGTTTTTGGAGACGATCTTCTTCAACTTCACCTACTGCTGTGATGGGAGTCATTTTTTTAAATTTGTTTTTAAAAATAATGAAATATTTTTTTCCAACCAACGAACGACGTCAACAATTTTTTTCGTAAACAAAAACCATATGTTTCATGATAAAATGAAAAAGGTATTGGTATCGTTCTAAAATGAAAGATGAGATGACAGGTACTAAGATCACGATTTCAGATCAAATTCGCAAGTAGTCAAATTTAAAAGCTCCAAAAGATTAATCATTTCATATAAGTCGAGATTCACACAAGGAAATTTTTTCCAAGCAAGTGTCAAAGTTTGTAGGAGAGAGAGGCTGGCCGAAAGAGCTCTCTGCCGCTTTCTCAACAAACTTTGACAATTGCTTGAAAAAAATTGCCTCGTGTGTAGCACGACTAAATTATCAAATTTGGCAGATCTTTGTATTCCATATGAACTAGAGAACATAGGAACCGTATTCCAAATCTAGTTTATTATTTGCATAGTACCTACGGTAATACTTTTTAATGAAAAGGTTGAGCGTGTCATCTAAAATAGTCGACAAGATTTATCATAATGGAAATAGTTTTTAGAAAGTTAACAAGTAAGAAAGTTTCAGTCGGGTAAACCGACTAAGGTATACACTCACTTTGTGAGTAATGTAATATGGAATATTAAACGAATTATTTTGTTATTTGTGTGGGAGGTACCATGTTGCGGGTAAAAGCCAATACAAATGAGGCACAACTATGTATATAATTTCGCAGGAATGATTTGTTTGAGCCTCATCGGCGGATTCGAGGTATTCCAATACGGGTGGTTTTGGTGGCCTTATTAATCCTCGTCAGGGTTTTCCTTGGGTTGGTGCTGTGGTTGGTTTGAGGTCTGCTTGTGTTGTGTTAATAAAAGAAAGATAGAAGTAAAACGTCAAATATAGACCCAGGTTGCCACCTCGTCGCGAGTTGACTAAGAGGAACTATGCGAAATGAAACACTTAGGTGGCCACAGTATAGATAATAGTATTAGGTGGCCACAATATAGATAATAGTATTAGGGTGACCAGCTGAATACAGATAACCGGGTTCATTCATAAAAATGTAACCGCCTAAACTGATTTCGAAAGACATTTTTAAATTGTTATTGCGCCAAAGTGAATTATGAATGGCGAATGGTTTGGCGCAATATTCCAAGAGAGGGAGCATTAAAAATGGCTAAAATGTCAATTCTCTGGAAACAGAACATATAAAAGGTAGTAAAAGAGGACAGTTGAGAGTTAGTAAAAAGTCAGTGCTGGGCGCGTTTATTGCTAGTATTGTTGACGTGAACAAAACATAAAGAACAAAGTTTTTTGCATTTTGTGAATAAATTTTAAACAATTAAAGTATCAGTAAGTTCAGAAAATGCTGATGATTGAAGCAAAGTGTTAACGTCCTGTACATTTTTGTTAATAGGTCGTGTAGAGTGTTTGGTTTGCGAATACAGAGTAGATCCTGAAAAAAAGGACAGACAGAAAGTGAATTAAGTAAGTGAAAAAGGCTGCGAAAACACTTGAAGTAGAAATACTTATCTTTCTGTTTTTAGAAAGGTTTTCCTTTCACCAACTCCAGTCCAAAGGACATCTTGCTACAGGACGAAATCTGCTCCATTGAAACCCACGTAAAAACAGTGAAGCTTAACCCGCATCTCTAATGGAAAGTTAAACAGGCTGAGTAACAGCAACTAAATCGATCTCTGTAAACAATTACACAAAAAGGCGCCCAGCAGGTATTTAAAAAACTTTTTTTGCAATCCAATTTCGAGGTTTTCGGGTCAAATAACGAAGGAAACAAGAATCCAGGCAGCAATATTGAGCCATATCCGTGACTGCGGAAGTTTCGTGCTTTAAAGTGCCTGAGGTGAACCAGAAAAAAAACGTTAGAAGGAGAAGTTATTAGCATTTTCATGTTTCTTACCTTAAATAATGTTAGATTGTTTGGGGAGAAGCTAAACAAATAAAGAAAGTGAGCCGAAGAATCCCCAATGTTCTGAAAAGATAAAAAAAACAAGATTATTAAGGTGAAATAAGCACTAACCAATTAAAAAGGAAAAGATCTTTGAATCAGATTAGTTTTAGTAATAGGTTAAGTCTATTAGAATTAAGTTTTCTTTAGCCGTTTTTTTTAGTATTACCATTATCGTTTTAGAAAGTTGTCAATTGTTTTGTGATAGGGGTTACAAAGTTCGTGTAGCGTTTTAATCTAAAGGTCAAATTGTCCTATTTAACCACCTAAGAGAGCTCATTTAGGTAGGGGTTAGAGTAATAAGAAACCGAGGCGGAAAAGGCCTAAAACGTTAACTTTGTAGGTCCTAATTTGTGTAGTATCCATTGTTCTTGTAATAGTTGTAAGAAAATAATAGATTGTGTTAGTTTTAGGATGATAGGGTTAATTTTAATAAAAATATTGTTAACTTGAGAAATTCTAATTATGTCTTGCTGATTACAAAGTTTATGGGGGATGGTGAATTGAAAGGTTTGTAGGGTGTGGCAAATGTGTGTGGGCAGTGGGGTTCCAATAAAAATACTGAAAGTTGATCCTTGGAACCATGGTTGGGCGGGTAAGTGTGGGACGTAACATCGAATCCCTCGTTCCAGAGAAAATGTACGCCTTGTAGTAGTCTAAATTTGTGTTAGTGATTTCATATATATATTTTTTTGTGTTCGGCCTTCTGGGCTTGGATGAGCGGGTTGGGACTCGAAACCTGAGACCTTGAGCAGCTGGAGGACTCATCCTAGTGCCGTGTAAGTTGGTCCATAACAGAATGGCGCCCAATCTAAATGATAACATGCCATTTTCTTTCAATATGAAAGAAAATGGAGATAGTTTGAAGTGTGTAGAAACAACAAGACACACAGCAATAGCCAAATAGAGAAGATTAATAGACCAATGAAAATGGTCTTTGGTTTAACCATTTTCTATGCATTATTGCATCCAAGGAATTAAATAGATACCTTGTATAAAGTATAAAAGGAAATTGTTAGATTTAAGATTATTTTTCAACATGTACCCGCGGGTCAAGTGCAATATTAGTTAGTTTACTAGGTAACAACGTTTGTATTGTCCGTGACCGTCGCTTTTGTATCACCTGTAGCTGTTGTATTCACGTCTATTATATGTATGTTCTAGAGCGGGATAAGTGCAATAACCAATCTGAATTAATAGGTCAGATGAAGAGTATTGTCGCAAGTCCTTAATTGCCGTGAGATCTGTTCCTTTTTGTATGAATTAGGAAACTGCCACGGACCTTGGAACAAAAGAAAAAACATTGTTTGTGTAATTCAATACGTCTTGCGTCATTTTTTTTGGGACAATCTCCGATAGGAGAGCACTAAACAAAAGAGAAATTACCACACAATCCATACGCACCATACAATCTTTGAAAATCGATCAAAAACCATCCCCCAGTGTACCAATAAATATAGAGAGAAATATATACATAAACAGATAGATTCTTTGCGATTTTATGTAAATTCAAATTGATATTGTCAACACTATATTCGAGAAATTAGTAGTGATAGTTGATAGTTCGTCGAAAATTTACCTAGATTGCTCCTAAGAAATTTTGAAACGATTTTTTGTGATAGTTTGAATTTTAGGGTTGATGCGTGAATGAGTGGAGTAGAGAAGAGAAAGAAGAAGCAGAAGAGGTGTTGGCCAAGCTCTTTTGATCTCAATAGATCAACAATTCCAATAGAAAACAAATATATGAGAACTAGGGCAGGAACCAGAATGGCAAATGCACAACAGCCCGATGCACCCAGATTTTGGGATATGTCAAATACCATAAATAATTCCAGCCAAAACACCGGTACTGCCTCAGCCAATGACGTACCTCCCACTATAACACAAAATACGGTTGCCGGAACAGCCGATGAACTAGATCCAGCCATATACAATATGGTGACCCAAAGCGTGGCTGGGGTACAACAAAATTTGAATTCGATGGTCCAAGAAAGCGTGTCCAAAGAAATGCAGAGAGTATACGAAATGATGGCGCAACTGAAGGATAGTATAAAATCTTTATCTAACGAAAGGGCTCAGAGCGCTAGTGCAACAAGACCAAGTAGCATGGCGAATGAACAATCCGACACACAATGTCAGGGGTTACCACCATCTAATCCGATGCCATCAACGTCGGCAAATCGGGTTGGTGTCCCACCACAATCTCTACAGACTTTGATGGGATGGCCCCAGGCCTCCGTAAAAGGGTGCAGAGTGGAAAAATTCGGAGTTTTGTTTGACGGAAACCAGAATAAACTGTCAGTGGACGATTTCGTGTTTAGGGTTGAACATTTACAATGGAGTAACCAATTACCTTGGTCCGAAGTGATGAGGGATTTTCATTTATTGGTCGCGGGTGAAGCACATGAATGGTATTGGCTGCAAGTCAAGAGTGGAAAAGTGGCCAACTGGGAATGTTTAAAACAGGCTTTATTCAGTAGGTATAAGACCCCGAAATCTTATCTCGAGGCAACGAGAAACCTTATTGACAGAAAACAACTTCCTGGTGAGAGCGTAGATAGCTTTTTTCATTCTTTCAATCTACTGTGTTCACGTTTGGAACAACCAATTACCGAATTCGAGTTAATAAAAATAGCAAAAAGTAATTTGAGGGAAAGTTTAGGTAGACTGGTCTTCCCTATGTTCGTTTCCTCGTTAGAACAACTGCGAATTGCTTGTATTGAAGCCGAGAGAAACTTTTTCAAAAGAGATGTTCGGTATACAGCCCCACAACCAATAAGAACCAATAGACAAGTCAGTGAGGCCACCATTGACATAGATAATGATAGTATCGGAGATGTAGAGGTAGCCGCCATAGGGACACCTATTTCCTGTTGGAATTGTAAGAAAATAGGTCATATGTTTGTAGATTGCCCAGCCCCAGAACGCAGCATTTTTTGTTACAAATGCGGCAAACCTGACACAATTACCCCATACTGCTCAAATTGCAAATCGGGAAACGGGAAACGGAACGTGGCCAAAGCGGGGAACCATCGTCCGTTAGAAAAACCCGCAATATCGAACAAGCAACAGGATCAATAAACGAAGAGGAGAATAGAAATGTCAAGTATTCTTCTGTATACCATTATTTACCACTCGAACTAAGGAAACAAAATTATGAGATAGTTAGAGAACGGATTTTCGGTGAGGGCGATCAGAGGGAAAATGATAGGTCAGCTCAGGAAGAGAATCGTACTCTAAAAGCCAACAAGAAAACAAGCAAGAGAATTGAAAATTTAAGAAAGCAGCATCGGGAAAGAAAATGCCTGAAGAAAAATATAGCCGAAGCTGTAACAAAATTCGGAATGAAAGCGGATCCTAGACCATTCGCAACGATTAAAATAGGAAATATCGAACTGTCTGGATTGTTAGATTCTGGAGCATCCGTGAGCATTTTAGGGAAAGAATGTAGGGAGTTGGTAGAGCAGTTAGGGTTGCAAATCCAAAAAATATTATCAAACATAAGAACGGCATCAGGCCAAAGTCATAGATTGTTAGGGAAAGTAGAAGTGGAGGTCGAATATAAACACCGGAGGGAGTTAATATGTTTCTACCTTTGTCCTGATTTGGATCAAAAGGTCTATCTAGGGATCGACTTCTGGAAGATATTTGACTTAGCACCGGAATTAATGAATGTAGATGAGTTAGATATAGAGAAAATTCAGATTCAATTTGAAAATGATGGAAATCAGCACAAAAATCATCAGTATAAATTATCAGAGGAACAAACACGTAGACTGCAGTCTGTCATAAAAAAATTTCCTGCTTTTGAGGATAAAGGCCTAGGTCAAACGCACTTGGAAAAACATGTAATTAAGCTGGTAGAAGGTACAAATCCTGTTAAGGATAAACATTATCCGCTTTCTCCAGCCATGCAAGAATTAGTTTACAATGAGATTGACAAAATGTTAGAACTTAATGTCATCGAGGAGAGCGAAAGCGCGTGGAGCAACCGAACTACCATTGTCCGCAAACCAGGCAAAAACAGATTCTGTCTGGATGCTAGGAAATTGAATGCGGTAACTGTTAAGGATGCGTATCCGCTCCAAAACATCGATGGTATACTAAGTCGAATAGACCAAACTGTATACATTAGCAGCGTAGACTTGAAACATGCCTTCTGGCAAATAGAGCTGGAAGAGGAGTCAAAACAGTATACCGCATTCACAGTTCCTGGCAGGCCGCTCTACCAGTTCCGAGTAATGCCATTCGGACTGTGTAACGCGGCCCAACGACTCTGTCGCCTAATGGACAAGGTGATACCAAGTCGTTTGAAGGCAAATGTCTTCGTGTATTTGGATGACCTACTGATTATAAATGCTGATTTTGATGCACACGTGATTATGTTGGAAAAAGTGGCAGAATGCCTTCAAAATGCTAATCTGACAATTGGATTAGGGAAAAGTATGTTTTGCTTCAAAGAACTCAGATATTTGGGGTTTATAATAGGCGGAGGAATGCTGAAAACGGACCCCGACAAAGTCGCAGCTATTCAAAAAATCAGAATACCGAAATCAATGAGGGAAGTTAGGAGTTTTTTGGGTACAGCAGGTTGGTACCGTAAATTTATAAAGAACTTTGCTATGCGATCGGCAGCCCTTACGGACACCTTAAAGAAAGGAGATAGGTTTACGATGACACCAGCTGCGACAGAAGCTTTTGAAAATTTAAAACAGGATCTGACGACAGCTCCAGTATTGAAACATCCAGACTTTTCCAAAGAATTCTTTATCCAATGCGATGCCTCGGATGTAGGAATAGGGGCAGTACTTTTTCAGAAGGGAACAGATGGCGAGGAAAATCCCATTGCCTTTTATTCCCAAAAGTTGAATAACTGCCAAAAAAATTATAGCGTAACCGAGAAAGAATGTCTCGCTGCGGTTATGGCAATAAAGCGTTTTCGACCTTACGTGGAACTTATGAAGTTCACGGTAATAACTGACCACGCCAGTCTAAAATGGCTGATGAGTCTGAAAGACTTGAGCGGAAGACTGGCGCGGTGGTCACTGCAGCTGCAGGCGTACGATTTCGAGATCGAGCATCGGAAAGGAAAAGATAACATAGTTGCCGATATGCTCTCTCGACTGCCTGTAGTTGAAGAAGTTGAGGGTACAGATCCAATACTGGATTTTGAAACCACAGCATTTGAGTCGAAGGATTACAAGGAACTGATAGATACAATACATAAAAATAAAGAAATGCTGCCAGACCTAAAAATAGAGAACGGGATAATTTTCAAAAGAACAAATTTTGATAATTACCCCGAACTCAGTGAATCTCAATGGAAGTTATGGATTCCTGAGGAATTGACACACGAACTAATACAAAAAGCCCATGATAACACAACATCAGCCCACGGAGGCATAGGTAAAACACTGCATAGACTGAAACGTTTGTATTATTGGCCGAAAATGACCTCTCAAGTACGGCAGTATATAGCCAAATGCCAGATATGCAAGGAGACTAAGCCGACAAATCAGCTGCTCAGACCAACAATAGGGGAGGAGGTAGTTACTGAAAGACCTTTCCAGAAGCTATATATCGATTTTTTAGGTAAATACCCCCGATCGAAGAGTGGAAATGCCTACGTATTCGTAGTGCTAGATCATTTTTCAAAATTTGTTTTTCTTAAAGCCATGAAAGAGGCTACGTCAAATAATGTCGTCAAATTTTTGGTAGAAGATATTTACAGGAAGTTTGGTGTGCCTGAAACTGTCCATAGCGATAACGGTGCACAGTTTATATCAAAGACTTTTAAAGACATGATTGAAACGTACAAAATCAATCACATTAGGACAGCGCCATATTCCCCACAATCAAACGCATCAGAAAGGGTTAACCAATCGGTCCTAGCGGCAATCAGGGCCTATTTGGAAAACGATCACAGGGATTGGGACCTTTATCTTACCGAAATAGAATGCTCCCTAAGATCATCCGTCCATGCTGCAACAGGAGTTACACCATTTTTCGCCCTATTCGGGTTTGAAATGTATACAAACGGGGCCGATTATAAACTGGCGAGAAAATTAAAATCCCTAACGGATCATAAGGTCCTTAATATGAAAATTGATGAGCGAATGGAATGTATACGAGAAAAGATAAGAAAAAATATGCATGAATCCTACGACAAAAGTGCGAAACGGTACAATCAACGAGCTAGGATTGTAAAATTCGTGCCAGGTCAGGAAATTTACCGACGGAACTATGTATTGAGTGACTTCTCGAAGAATTTTAACTCAAAGTTCGCGCGTAAATTCTTGAAGTGTCGAATAGTTGGTCCCGTTGGTAACAATATGTACGAAGTGGAAGACATGAGTGGAAGACCATTAGGGGCATGTCACGTAAAAGATTTGAAAACGTAGATAAAAAAAGACCAACCCGAGTAGTTTCGAAACTTTTTCCCAAACGTGGCAGACTACAAGCATTCAAATCCCTATCTACCCAGGCTGAATATAGCAACCATCTAAAAAGGAGAAAGAAAATAGAAACAATCTTTGTTTACTATGAAATTAAAAATACGCAGGAGCCATCCTTATACCAAAAATCTCGACGAGATAGCCGCTAGCTATAGAAGTTGGGCTATTTCCACCATATTATGCGCCCCAAAATAGGAAACTGAACCGTGTATACGTAATGGAAATTCACGATTACCATATAAACCAACTTCGGGTGGATGGGGATGCAAAATTTATCCGTTATTTTGCCCCCACTTTGTGTCAAAAAAAATGGGAATTTCAAAAAAGAATTTATAGTCTATGTGATCCTCATACCAAATGTGGTCAATCTAGCACCATCCATGTCCAAGTAGTCATGGGAAAATTGAGATACGTGCATTTATATCCTAGAAAATATCAGCTGAAAGCGAATATTTCATAAAAAGAGTATCATTGTCTTGGAATTGGAAGCTATCACACCCATATCAACTTGCATGATCTATGTACACTTTAATTTATCGTTTCGAACATAGTCGATGTCACACAACTCCCATAGAGGATGTGTATATGCCACGTCTGTACCAATTGTATTTACAAAATGAAACAAAATATTCTATGAAAAAGCTAGACTTATAATCAACGCAATATTTTAGATGCGAATAAGAATAGTGCATTATTTTTTCTTATCAGCCTCCAAAATAAGATGCGGATATACGAAGGTTGTATTTCGTTTCAAACAATATTAAGTAATTGATCTAGTCTGGATCATCACAAACTCGTAGACTAGATAGCTTATGCTTGCACTTGCAATAATGTAGCTAGAGGACTCAATTTGGGATATAAATATTTCTTATGTAGCCCTCATGCAGGGAGTCCCTGAATTCGTAATGCCGTAAAAAATTCCCATTCAATTTCACCCATAACCGTCACAGTAGCAATGGTCCTAATTAGATATGTTCTTGATATAGCTCATGTGTGTGTAATGGGTAACGCCGGGGAATCCCCATATGCTAACCGAATGGCCAGAAATTGCTTGAGTAGACTTCACATAATGATAGATAAGTTTGAGTAGACATACTGGTAGAGAAGTCCCACGAAATTAATAAAAATAAGGCTGAAAATCTACAATCGTACGAATAGTGATATGATTTTCTATTTTTTTCTCATAATGGAGGGTATAAACCCACATAAAGATTATGTTACTCTAGTTAACTAGAGATATTTTCTAAAAGTTGTAATTTAAACGCCAAAATAATATAGTAATTTGTGGGCCAAAATCCTCAAATCATAATTTTTCTTTCTGAGAGTCCCGATTTACACTAGCTGAATGTTCAGCAGATTATCAGGGTTTTGTAGGAGAGAGAGGAAGTCGGCAACAGGGGGGGGGGGGAAACTCAACCTGAAAGTTTTGAGTTCTTCGTGCAAGTTCAAAAGAGATTTTGATGATAAGCTGCTGAAAACCCTTGCCTAGTGTAAATCCGGACTAACTTTACAATATAACCTTTTCTGACAACAGGCCTTCTTAATTTGCGTACCCAATTTCGTTCAGGGATAATTAATGTATAATATGCGGATTTATTTATAAAAAAATTTTCCAAACAAACGAAACATTTTTGTAAATGAGTCAACAGTTATGTCCGTCCGTATCATCAAAATACCGCATATCGGCAATAACCTCTATTTCGACTCAATGATAAACGTCGCCAAATATAAGGCACATCAGTTCAGAGGTATATGAAGGATTACCTTAGCAAACGACCACCATCAATTTTAAAAAAATATATCAGTTCATAGTTATATTTACAAATTCCTCCTTTATGCCGATATAAGAAAAGAAATTCTTGGTCCACTTGCGCACACCGTGAGAGTAAATTTTATTGCGTATCTATTTGATGTGGCAGTGTTGTAGACTAGTTCTCCTTACTGCTTTTGCATCAAACAAACAATTACCTTAGATGATGCAAAAAGAAACCCCTGCGGTACTGTATGTATATGGCCAATTCACGGAATAGTTTTTGTTGTTGCTTTGTCCATAGCCCGGCTGGAGACTAGTCAGGGTGTGGGAATTCCCCACGTGGTTATAATTATTTCGTGTATTACGTAAACCCGCACACCGGTCTTGCCAGCGACGACGTCAACCCCGGAGTTTTGTTGCGGGTAAAAGCCAATACAAATGAGGCACAACTATGTATATAATTTCGCAGGAATGATTTGTTTGAGCCTCATCGGCGGATTCGAGGTATTCCAATACGGGTGGTTTTGGTGGCCTTATTAATCCTCGTCAGGGTTTTCCTTGGGTTGGTGCTGTGGTTGGTTTGAGGTCTGCTTGTGTTGTGTTAATAAAAGAAAGATAGAAGTAAAACGTCAAATATAGACCCAGGTTGCCACCTCGTCGCGAGTTGACTAAGAGGAACTATGCGAAATGAAACACTTAGGTGGCCACAGTATAGATAATAGTATTAGGTGGCCACAATATAGATAATAGTATTAGGGTGACCAGCTGAATACAGATAACCGGGTTCATTCATAAAAATGTAACCGCCTAAACTGATTTCGAAAGACATTTTTAAATTGTTATTGCGCCAAAGTGAATTATGAATGGCGAATGGTTTGGCGCAATATTCCAAGAGAGGGAGCATTAAAAATGGCTAAAATGTCAATTCTCTGGAAACAGAACATATAAAAGGTAGTAAAAGAGGACAGTTGAGAGTTAGTAAAAAGTCAGTGCTGGGCGCGTTTATTGCTAGTATTGTTGACGTGAACAAAACATAAAGAACAAAGTTTTTTGCATTTTGTGAATAAATTTTAAACAATTAAAGTATCAGTAAGTTCAGAAAATGCTGATGATTGAAGCAAAGTGTTAACGTCCTGTACATTTTTGTTAATAGGTCGTGTAGAGTGTTTGGTTTGCGAATACAGAGTAGATCCTGAAAAAAAGGACAGACAGAAAGTGAATTAAGTAAGTGAAAAAGGCTGCGAAAACACTTGAAGTAGAAATACTTATCTTTCTGTTTTTAGAAAGGTTTTCCTTTCACCAACTCCAGTCCAAAGGACATCTTGCTACAGGACGAAATCTGCTCCATTGAAACCCACGTAAAAACAGTGAAGCTTAACCCGCATCTCTAATGGAAAGTTAAACAGGCTGAGTAACAGCAACTAAATCGATCTCTGTAAACAATTACACAAAAAGGCGCCCAGCAGGTATTTAAAAAACTTTTTTTGCAATCCAATTTCGAGGTTTTCGGGTCAAATAACGAAGGAAACAAGAATCCAGGCAGCAATATTGAGCCATATCCGTGACTGCGGAAGTTTCGTGCTTTAAAGTGCCTGAGGTGAACCAGAAAAAAAACGTTAGAAGGAGAAGTTATTAGCATTTTCATGTTTCTTACCTTAAATAATGTTAGATTGTTTGGGGAGAAGCTAAACAAATAAAGAAAGTGAGCCGAAGAATCCCCAATGTTCTGAAAAGATAAAAAAAACAAGATTATTAAGGTGAAATAAGCACTAACCAATTAAAAAGGAAAAGATCTTTGAATCAGATTAGTTTTAGTAATAGGTTAAGTCTATTAGAATTAAGTTTTCTTTAGCCGTTTTTTTTAGTATTACCATTATCGTTTTAGAAAGTTGTCAATTGTTTTGTGATAGGGGTTACAAAGTTCGTGTAGCGTTTTAATCTAAAGGTCAAATTGTCCTATTTAACCACCTAAGAGAGCTCATTTAGGTAGGGGTTAGAGTAATAAGAAACCGAGGCGGAAAAGGCCTAAAACGTTAACTTTGTAGGTCCTAATTTGTGTAGTATCCATTGTTCTTGTAATAGTTGTAAGAAAATAATAGATTGTGTTAGTTTTAGGATGATAGGGTTAATTTTAATAAAAATATTGTTAACTTGAGAAATTCTAATTATGTCTTGCTGATTACAAAGTTTATGGGGGATGGTGAATTGAAAGGTTTGTAGGGTGTGGCAAATGTGTGTGGGCAGTGGGGTTCCAATAAAAATACTGAAAGTTGATCCTTGGAACCATGGTTGGGCGGGTAAGTGTGGGACGTAACATCGAATCCCTCGTTCCAGAGAAAATGTACGCCTTGTAGTAGTCTAAATTTGTGTTAGTGATTTCATATATATATTTTTTTGTGTTCGGCCTTCTGGGCTTGGATGAGCGGGTTGGGACTCGAAACCTGAGACCTTGAGCAGCTGGAGGACTCATCCTAGTGCCGTGTAAGTTGGTCCATAACAACCAGAAGGTTTTTAACAAATACACCTATTTTTCGCTGAATAGTAGATACATTAAATACAATGCACTGCACCGAATTATAAGCGATTATTTGCACTGTTATATTAACGTTATGAGATATTAAATTTTGGTATAATTTGGCCATTTTGTGTGTGAGTTAGAAAAAGGGGAGTGGTGATAACGGCCATTTTTCACAGGGCTATAGACACTAAAAATGCATTACAATGTACAAAATGTCAAGTATTTTTACACACTGGTATTAATGTTATAAACTGTTAACTTTTGGTGCAAAATGGTACCTTTGTGTGGGAGGTACCAAAAGGGGCGTGAATATAACACCCATTTTTCTCTGGACTGTAGGCACTATAAAAGCATTACACTGTACAAAATTTCAAGTATTTTTATACACTGGTATTAATGTTATAAGCTGTTAACTTTTGGTGCAAAATGGTGCATTTGTGTGGGAGGTACCAAAAGGGGCGTAGCTACTTGGCCCATTTTTCTCGAGTTGATAGCGACTAATAAACTAATGCTATGTGTGGAATTTCAGAAGATTCGAATAAGTAGTATAGCAGTTATTTATTAAAGATTCAATATTTCACAACATTTTAACACTTTGTGGGGGAGGTACTAGAAGGAGTAGACCAATATGGCCCATCTTCGAACTTAGTCGGAGATAGAAAAAATATTACCACGTACCAAATTTGAAGTCAATCGGTTACTCCTTTCGAGAGTTATCGTGCGCACCAGCCAGCAGACAGACAGACGGACATTGCTCATTCGACTTAAAATGACCCAAAACGAATATCCGCCGAACATACTTAGGATCTTAGATCACTCCTTCGATGTGTTACACTTTTTTTCGTAGCAAATGATATATACCCTCGTCACACTAAAGTGAGGGTATAAAAAATTTCCCCTAGAAAATTGTTAAATTTGAAGGGGTCATGTTATGTGAACAATCCATTAATGATTCAGGCACTTAAGGCCTGATCGAGTTAGATCCAGAGACCGTCACTAAGGTATTGCAATATTAGGTTAATAGGAAGCGTCAATCCGGGGGGTTCACACTCTTTGAACAAAAGGCACAAACAATTAATAAACCCCTAAAGTCTTGCAATTGTTTGTACCATTGAAAATAACTAAATGTGTATCCACGTCCGACAAACAGACATTGGCGTAGATGCAACCGCCGTCGTGTAATCATGTGGTAATTGTTACATTACATTTACAATTTGCGGTGGTAATTGTAATCGTGTTTGTTTATATTAGCCAATATTATCCGATTAGTAGGCATGAAGAGAGAAACAGAATTATATATAATTGCAAATTAAATTATTTTATATCTGTTCGACAATAAAAGGACATATTCGCATGTATGTCTGCATGAACGGAAGGATATACGTAATGGCAAGGGAATATAGTCCATGCCCAGACCAGATTAGAAACTTCGTTACTGTTATTCCAGAGTGGAATCCTCTGTGAATTGTTGTTTTTTCCAAGTGCGAACGAAAAACACAAAACGATGAGTACGACAAGTACGAGTACGGCATACTTTTTTCCCCCGGTTTCCGACTGCCTCTCTCGCCCACAAAACGCAGATAAGTATACTTAGGGCCTTATTCATAAAAAGTTTAAGAAGGGTTGAGGAACGCTTTAGCAGTGTTAAAGCGTTCTTCAAACCTTCATTAAATAAATACTTTAAAAAAAGGATCATGTAAACTCAATACCAGTTTTCAAGCGTGTCTGATGTCAGCTGTTGCCTCTGCATTACCTTTTATCACTGTATCATGGTCGATTCTATGAAAACAGCTGCAGCACTAACAAACGTTTTAGCGTCCTTTTAATAAAATAATACAATAATAATTTAGAATATAAATTAGTTAAAATGAGCAACTCAGCTTTAGCCAGCTTAACTGCTCAATATACCGATTCGGAAAATGAAGAAGACCAACAAGAATCGCCAGATTCCCAAAATTCACAAGCTTCATTGGTAAGTGTATAACAATAATGTGGCTCTTGATGACTTTTTTTTGTTTCCAGGTTATAATACCGCCACCTAAACATACACCACAACAAACTCCTGAAAAACGCAAGAGAAGTTCCCCGACCAAAAAGAAGAAAAAGAGCAGAGATTCTGTTAAACGCCTGGTGAGTTATCAAGATGATACCATTATCTCCGACGACGAGCGCGATGATGATGATGGTGCTGAAACCTTATCGAGTGAATCCGAAGATGATAATATTATTAAAATCGAAGATGGACAAACACCACAACGTAATGGTGGATCACCTATAGAGATAGACGATGACTCAACGGGGACCGATGCAAAATCAGGAAAGAATGTCAAAGACAAATATGCCCGCCATTGTCATTATGGATTTTCTTTGCCTCCGGATCCGAAGACCAAACCTTTGCCAGAGTTGATGGACAAAATCAATCAACTATACGAGAAAATGGAAACCAACAACATGGACATGAATCGTATCATACAGCAACGTAAGGAGTTCCGCAATCCCAGCATCTATGAAAAGCTTATACAATTTTGTGACATAAATGAGTTCGGTACAAATTATCCACCCGAAATATATGACCCTCTGCAATGGGGAACTGAAAGTTACTATGAAGAATTGGCAATTGTTCAGAAAAATGAAATGTTAAAACGACAAAAAGAGAAAAAGGATTCGGGTAAGATAGAGCAGGTTTCTGCCCTGGCAAGGAAAGTTGAAGAGGAAGCAAAAAAGAGGTTTGTAATTAATTTAGTACTAAAATAATCTGAATGATTGTATTAAATATTTTGCTTAGGAAATCGAAATGGGATCAACCTGCTACGGGCAATAAACCTACTGTACCACCTTTAACCACTACCGTGACTGGAACTAAGGGTACGGTTATTTCAGCATTTGGGTCGCTCCCTAAGAAACCTGCTGCATAGGAATTGGTAAAAAATTAAAGTAGTATAATCTATTGGAATAAAACGTCAACTATATGCTAACATCTTAATTCAAAGTTGAATTTTTTTAATTTAGAGTAAAATGTGAAATTAACTGTGGGATCATAGAATTATAAAAGGCTTATAGCCCCCTTAAGTCTGTCTGATATAATATATCATATTATGATGGAGAACGTTTTTAATGAATTCGATTAAAACTAGTTTGGTCGAAAGTGGAGTGGGACTTAATATCAGTTCAAAAGTGGAAATTTAAGAATATTTATAAAGAGTAATGCAAATTTAATAGATTTTGAATGTATATATCTTATCACATAACTATATTTTTATTACAGGGTATCTCTTAAATACCAGGGAATGCGTCCGGCGTCTGTCAAACTCAAACTTCATCCTATTGTTTTCTGTGCTTACAACAACACTTTGACATTCACCGGTATTTAAGAGATGCCCACAAACTTCATTGCTATATTAACCCTAGGATGGTCATTATGGTCTGGCCAGACCAAATTTGACTTTGACGGAGTGTAATTTTTATCTAGACCAAAAATCCAAAATCCGGATCCGCGAATCTATAAATAAGTAATTTAGGCGTTATTTTTGGACGCATCGACTAGAATTTATTATTTAAAAACAGGTAATGTAAGACGATGCACTTACAAATACTCCGGGAAGAATATATATATATAAAACAAAGCTTTTGTAGCTCTGTCTAGTCCATAAAAATACCTTAAAATACACAAATCGTCCATAGGCGAAATTTCCAATTTTGAGTTGTGACGTTCTTGAACTAAATGAACGATATGTAATCTATGGTCTATGCATCTCTATTCTATGAATCGCGAGACGACAAATCCTCTAAATTCTAAATCACACGAGGCAATTTTTTCCAAGCAAGTGTCAAGAGAGATAGGCAGGCGGAAAGAGCTGCCTGCCTCCTTCTCCAACAAACATTGACACTTGCTTGGAAAAATTGTCTCGCGTGAATCTGGAGTTCGTGTCATGATACAATTACACCAGTTAGTGTCAACTTGACACCTGATTTACAGTTTATTTTTGCAGGCGTCTTGGGTTGTAAAATTCATTCAACTCTGTATGAGGTTTTCTACAACAACAACGAAAAGGTTTCATACAACAACAAAAACGGGAAACTTTGACAATTGTCAACAAGCAAATGACGTCAATACAAGACCCCCAGAGTTGATATAGTAAGTTTTTAAGCAAGAGTATATTTGTTGAAATTGTATCATGCAGAATAAACATTTGCCCAGTTATGTGTGCGGGCATCTCTTAAATACCAGTGAAAGCGTCTGGCGTCTGTCAAATTAAAATTTCATCCTATTGATTTCTGTGCACACAACACGTCGGGCGCTTTCACGGTTAGTCCCTATTTAGACTGGCAATTTTTTTCAGCAGATAATCGGCTTATTCTCTTTTCAACTTTCCTCTGCGTACTCGAAACGTACAGGGAGAATTTTTCCCCCTCTTGATCTGCTGAACATTCAGCCAATGTAAATAGGGACTTATTTAACATATACCCTGCTGAAAAAATAAGATTAGGCGTGTTTTCGTTACACCATAAGTGCTTAATTTGTATGGGGAGCTAAGCACTTTTAAGCACTATTAGTTCCCGATGAAGTTTGGTGCTTGTGTTCATGTCTTAATCGAGTATGATGTTGCCAGATTGGGCACCCTATATTTAGCAATATGGCATCCCATTTTTGGAGAGATTTTATCAATTATTGTGAATTAACGGGAAGAAGAAGAACAAAAATGGGAAATTATTTTAATATTTGCAAAAAGAGTGTAAACAATTGAACATAGAATAGTAAATATATGTTTTATAAATACTTTTCACGAATTTTTTGTCTGTTTCGCACTGTTCTTTCTTCGCAACTCATGACACCATTGCTACCAGATAGTGAAAATCCGCCACTTATTGCTTATGTGCCAGTTAGTGGAAGTCAGTTGTTTTCGTTGCAAAGTGCTAAACTAAAAGTGCTAGCTTGTAACGAAAACATGCCTATTAACAACAAAACCCGACGAGAAATCCAACAATATTAAGAGCGCCGGCACAAGTCGCCTGTCAAAAAGCGATATGTGTCATTGATTTTCATCGTTAGATCTCTAGTTTGACAATTAATCGATTTTCGATTGCCCAAATATCGGCCTCGAAAAACAAGACCGATTTAACATCAGTCATCGGATTAGTTTCTTTTTGGTGATGTGTTTCATCCTTTTTATTTTATTAATACTTTTATAATTTCGTCTAAAATAATTAATAATTCTACAAGTTGGCGTGTTAACGAATTAGCGCTACCATATTTCGCATAAGTTTTTTAAAACTCGCGAAAGTTTTAAGTTACACCAGAGCGACGACAAGAAATGAGGAAATTGCAGTGATCGGTGAACATTAAAAAATAAAACAAAAACCAAATGGTAATGTGAACACAACAAACAAAATAGGCTCGAGTCGAATTTATTGCAAAAATTGTATTCCTGAATTATAGAATTGGAACTGTTTAAAGTGCAAGTGCGGTATTCCAAGCAGGCCGTCGTCGTAAAATCGTGGTTGGATGGGGATTGGGATTGGTATTTTCGTATATTCCTTCTTTCTTTTTGTTTACTTGCTTGGGTGTGTGTGAGTGTACGAATATTTGTTGTCGGTGTATGCAAAAATAAAGCAACAAATTGATGGGATGGATGGTAAAGAAGGCAAGGCGAGTAAAGTAAAATAAAAGAATCGCAGACAAACGACTGATGAACCTCGCCATTCGCCGACGTACATATGTATGTATGTACATATGTACATACACCTTGACTAAAATCCCCAAAAACCTGAAAAGTATATTACAAATCCCTTCAAAGATTTGCTCTTTCATTCGAATAATTTGTTATGGAAAAGTGCAGCTAACTACAACTAAATTGAATAATTATATTTTAGTGCTGCGTTATTTTGATTGCGGTTCGTCTTTTGTGTTGTCCATTTGTTTCATTATACAAGATACAAGAACAATCATCTCGGGATGCCAGCGTTGCCACCCTGCTGTTACATACAATTTTGTCACTGACATTTCATGCCATCATACAAATTTAATTTTACTAAATTACACTGCAGTTGTGTTTTATTCGTTGTTTCTTTAATTTATCTCCACGGCGGTTTGGTCGTTGTGAATTATTACCAGAGGTCATACGTACATATTTACGTAGACTCATTATATTCTCAGTCAACAAATAATAGCGTGCTATTTATTAATCTCGGCTGGACCGAATCTTAGGTACCCTCCTTACTGCTTATTTCCTCATATGCTAGCTGCTACGTATGTAGATTGTAGATGTAGGAGAAAATAGTAGGACTATTTTTGAGACGCTGTGTGAGGCAACTTCAATTATCAGTTTCCTACAACGAATGTAATCTTCCTTATTTCAGGGATTTACAAACACCATAAAAAACTGAATGTACCAACCTATGGTTGGTTACAAAAAATGTTAATATTAATCAAAGTTTCCCGTTTATCTTTGTGTGTTTGCATGATCGTATATATGTATGCCCATATGTACATACATACATATGTACATAGATACAGCCACCACCCAAAACCAAATCCACTGTAATTATTTTCAATTTAAAATTCAGATTTTTTCAACAATGTTCGCCACAGAATTGCAAAATTTCCGTTGAATGAATAATTTATGACAGACCTGATGTTGTTCACATTGATTCTAATAACGACGAATAAAGAGAATATGAAAATGTTTCGATAAAAATGAAAGCAAAATGTAAACAAAACGTTTTATTACAGTATAAACGATCTCTACAGAGCGGCGTAAACAAACAAAAAAAAAACTAAGTTAGGGAATAGAGGCTGGGGGTGCTGCTAGGTGGGTATGTTATTTTTATAGTTGATACATATTAAACACTTAAATTAGTATTTAACATACATATTTTTCGCAGTTCCTTAAAAATCATACTGTTTCGTAAAATATACAACGCATGTATTGATTGTATGCAACTTTATATTCTGTAGGGGAGAAGGTCGGATCGTACGTAATATAAATAATAAACAATTAATTCGAAGCAAAACAGCTGATACATACAACATACATACATTCATAGGAATTTCTATTGGAATCAGCTGGCGGATAAAACTACAGTGGCTCTCAGTTCTTATAAGTACTGTACTATATTTTCTTATATGAAAGTATAGTAACTAGGTACTAGAGTTCGACCGAAGGCGGCGTTTTTATGGCCGAAGCCGAACATCGGCCAAAATCCTAACGTTCGGCTCAAGCCGAATGTTTTCTATCATCGATGTAAATCCACTAAAACTGAATAATGCTCCATTTTACATAGATTTCTACAGGCAAGATCTTGATGTAATTTAGCTTATTCTGGACGATACATATCGTCTGCGTTTTATCGGCGTTCACGAGTAACTTTACATAACCCCAAAGAAAATAATCCAATAAGATGAAATCACTCGATCTTGGTGGCCAATTAACAGGAACTTTACGTGGGATTACGATTTCAAATAACTTCGGTCCCAAAAATATTCGTAATTTGTTTTAGTTATATTATTATTAATTAAAATTGCATTAAATAAATTGTAAATTTTGCTGCAATCGAAAGGTATCTCAACTCAAGGAGGTGCCAAAAGGTACCTCACCTCAAGGAGGTACCCCACTTTTTGAGGGGGCTTAATAAATAAACATATTTTTCGGCGAACACAAATACATTGTACTGTACCAAATCCTAGGTGAGCAATTCAGTTTTTCTTAGGATTTAGCAATTTTGTGTGGGAGGTACCAAACGGAGCCTGGTGATACCGCCTATTTTTCACAGCGCTTTAATCACTTCAAACGCATTAGATTGTGCAAAATTTGGTAGTATTTTCGTGCATTGGCACTCGTGCTATAAGCTGTTAAATTTATGTACACAATGGTACATTTGTGTAGGGGGTAACAAAAGGGGCGTGCCACCTACGCCTAAATTTCAAGTATTTGTATGCAAACAAGTCTATTTATGTGGGAGGTATCAAAAGGGTCGCGGCAATTTCGCCCATTTTTCTTGAGGTGATAGCGGCTAATAAACTAACACTATTCAGAAGATTCGAAAAATAAATATAGAAGTTACTAAAGAATCAATATTTTACTAAATGTTAACCCTTTGTGGGAAGGTACTAGAATGAGTGAACCAATATGGCCCATCTTCGAACTTAACCTGAGATTGAGAAAAATATTACCGCATACCAAATTTGAAGTCAGTCGGTTACTTCCTTGGAGAGTTATCGGGCGCATCAGAAAGCAATCGAAGGGACTTTGCTCAAATGACTTAAAATGTCCGAAACATTCTTGGGGTCTTAGGTCCCTCCTTTGATGCGTTACACTTTTGGCTCATAGCATATAATATGTATGTATATACCCTCTGTAGGTTGAGGAGATAAAATTGGGAATTATGTCCGAGGGAATTTCTGCCATTAATCCCCTGTTAAAATATGGGCTTATGCCATATCATCGATATTGAACGCCACAGCTGATTTTATCGTCAAAGCAGAGCTGCAAGGACATAGTAAATATTTCCCACACTTCTTTGCGTTTGCACTTTTCCTTGACGATTTGCACTTGATTCTGCAGATAGTCTTACCTCAGATGGCAACATTTGTTTTGAAGCAAACATTCTCTGTAGATTAGCCCCTTGGGTCGACTGTTTATGCATACATACATACATATAAGAAAAAAGACAACGTTTAAGATCATCATCATCACTATGATGACCCCCCATTATAGAATTAAACTAAAGAAAGTAATTGCAATTCGCATTGCATATTTAATTCTGTAGATATGTATATTATTTTCCTTTTGGGAATGATCTTTATTATCGTCTATCTCATTTTTATCAGAGCGTTTGTATCTACGTCAGTTCGTACGTATATATGTGCACATGCATTTAGTTGGGGGTGGTGCTGCTGGTGGTGACGGTGGCGATGTTCTTTCTGTTGACATTGCTGTCGTCGTCTTTGCTGTTTTTGTTTTCTCCGTCCGTTTCGTTGTTACTGCAGTAGAAGTCAGTCAGCACAGCTGATGTCGATGTCAGTGTCGTTGCCTGCAATGATGAGAGTGCTTCTTCTTTTTGAATTCTGATCCCATCACACAGAGTCAGCCAACCCTATATTCAACCAATCATCCATCCATTCGGGCACTTACGTTAAATGAGTGACAATGTGTTGTCCGTTCGTCGTCGTGGTCGTCGTCGCCTAGTTACTGCAATGAAAACGTTTTGTGGGGTCGTGTCGTCGATATTGTCGCCATTGTCTAGTTTTTAATAATATACAATCATAATTTTGTTTCGTATACAAAAAAACCATCGATTATCTATTAATCTAATATATAAAATAATGTGCTAATAAATGTTTTATTATTCTCATAAAAAGGTGATTTAAACAAATGTTAATCCAATAACATTCTAAACACTTTGTGGCTTGAATATTTAAATTAAAAATAAACAAAATATTAATGTTTGTGCTCATCGATTGGAAGATTAAAAAATAATAATAAAAAACTAGAAAACAAATCACAAGACATTCTCTGGATAATTGGCTGAAAATCATCATCCAATCATGGCGGATTCTTATTATCAGGTGAGTAGAATTGAATGACCCGCCCCCTCCATCCCACTCTATTTCTGCCATACATAGCATTTTGTAACCTTACACTTGATTGACGACGACAATATTTATTGCCTTATTACTTGACTTTATTTCCTGTGTGTTTTTTTTTATAGCTATTATTATCCCATAATATTTATAACCTTGAAATGTTGTCTTGTTTTCATATTCTCTTCGACTTCTTCTGTGTTATTGTTGTATCGTCGTAGGCTGAGTCAGCCAAGCCACTAGGGGTGGTCATTTGGTTTTATTGGTTACATTAAAGGTTCTTCTATCATTGGAATTTCCTCGGTGAAAGATTTTCGCTTTTAATATAATTATTGTTTCTATTTTTCACTTTGTGACTCTCATGGCTTTCTTTCTTAATATACTCGTATGTATGAATAAATGTGATTAAAATTAAAATCAATGAAAGGAGATCCTAATTGCGTGTGGGATGTACTATAATATGATAATTTTTAAGTAGTTCAGATTGATGGCAAATAAATGAGTTACAGGATTGGAATTAAGTTACATTTGTAGAGCTCGTCATTCCTATACAAACGTTCATATAGGTACTAGGCCTGTACAATAGAAAAGGTGAATTTTGAAATTTCTCGGGCTACGTGCATTCGATCAACGATTTTTTATGTTGGCACACTTGTCTCGAACATAAGTTCTTAGTTGAGTTCGATTGTGTTTTGTTTAGTTTGTTTGTGAGTGACATAACAGTTAGACATGTGTTGCCAATGTGTTCAACTTTTTATTGTACAGACCTCGTACTTTTTGTCTAAAATGAAACCTCAAATTATTGCAAAGCGTTATATTTTGGTCAAATATTGATGGATGCAAACAAAACTGGTGTCGTTGGAGAGCTTTAAGGAAGTGTCTTTCAGATGGTGTAATTTTTTTTTGTAAAGCAATCATACGTACATACATATATAGAAAATGAAATGAAAATTGTTATGCCAGGGACTTTGGTCCACGTAGGCAGCTTTGGAAATACATACCAAAGAGAAGAAAACCTTTAACCCCGCCCGAAGGCCGGCTATGCAGTTATACTTTGTTACTCGTAGCTGGCTTTGGACATACATCAGTAGAGAAAATGTTTAACACCAGCCGAAGGCCGTCTACGTTCAAATACTTCGTGGGTATATTACTTCAGCAGGTTCAAGACATAGGAAGGTATGTAGGTGTCTATATCAGTGTTGTTTGGCGATTTCTAGCGGCAAATAAATAGCAAATGTCAAATTGAAGTTTTTGATCCGAAATGACGATTTTTATAATACGAAAGAAAATAAGAAAGCTTAAAAAATGTCTCTTATATTAAGTATTCGCTACATATCCTTTCATCTCTCAAGGATGAAAATTAGAAAAACTGTTAGAAAAAACCTCAAGTATTATTATGAATGATCATTGAAACAAGTATAATATTGTCCACGCTTCAATGTCATAAAAGTAAAATCTGTGAAATTACATGAAGTTGCAAAATAGGTAGACACAATTTTACTGAAAATTTTTATGTATGTATGTGAAGTAAGTGCTATGTTTATCAAAAACTGGACCTGAGATGTCATTATTCATATGAATGTCTTTACATAAACTTAATGGCAGATTATCAGTATTTCGAACAACTGGTAGGAATTTGTGTTTTCTTAGTGTGGATGAATTTTTCAAAATTTGCCCCTACCCAAAAGTTCGACCCAAATTCCGGGACATCAGAATTCGTTTTAGATGTATGGTTCCTTCGGCAAAGTTTCTTATTTTGATCCCTAGAATACGATTTGCACTGAGCACTTCACGGAGTGGGGGTCGGTCATACATTTGGACTCGATTGGAGCGCTCTAAATGCGTCAAAGTGGCATTTTTTCCGGGACATCAGAATTCGTTTTAGAGGTATGGTTCCTTCAGCAAAGTTTCTTATTTGATCCCTAGAATACGATTTTCACTGAGCAATGAGCGATTTTTAAATCGACCTGCCCTAGTGAGTATATAAAAAAGATAGATCAATAGAGAATTGGCAGGAGACAATTGAGAATGTGTATTTCTTCTAAAAAAAGGGTAAAAATTGTTTGTGTGACTTTCACACAATACACTTTTGTCTACGGAACAATATTTTAATATTATTAAAAAATTATCAAAATGTCAGAAACAACATTTTTTTTTCTTTTGCAATTATCTATTGTTTTTTTCCCAAATTACAACGAAACGTCAACAAACTTGCCGAATACCACAACAAACTTGACGAATTTACTGTCTTCAAAAAATCGGAAACATTGACGAAGACAATGGGGACATGTAGCTGTATTAGTAAAAAGGCGTAAATGTATTGATATTGTATTCGCAAAACGGTCTCGTCTAAACCCATGTTAGGGACTAAGAATTTATAACAGGGTTTCCAATGAAATTCAAAAATTTTGTATTTAGTGTGAATTACAAACGATACATTTAAGTTCTAAATAAAACGTCATTCAAATGGCCTCCACGACTTTTTCTGCAGGAACGAATTCGATGAACCCAATATTCGAGCACTTTTTCCACTAAATCAAGTCATATTTCATGAATGGCACGTTCAATGTTGACTTATAAAGCTTGAAGAGAGTCTGGTTTATTTCGAAAGACCAATGACTTCAAATAACCCCACAAGAAATAGTCTAATGGTGTTAAATCACATTCAATATCACAATTTCTTGAAATAATCGAATCTCCAAACTTTTCTCGCGGCAATTCAAATGTTTCATTTGCTGTGTGTCACGTAGCCGCAATCGGTCAATGGCAAAAAGATAGCTCTAAACGAGAGCTACAATGTTGATCATGGGTATCAAGGTCGTAGGACGACTGGAAAGTGTTTTTTTGGATTTAAAAAAAATGGACAGCATCATTTTCAAATGTGAACGGAAAATTTATTTTTGCTCTAGCTCCTTAACAATACGTCGGATCGGGAATCGGCCAATGACAAAAAGATAGCTCTTAACGAGAGCTAAAGTGTTGCTCATGGGTGTCAAGGTCGTAGGGCGACTGGAAAGTGTTTTTTTGGATTTAAAAAAATGCACTTAGCGCACGAAAATTGATAATAAATCTGAATAATTAGTAAACGTTGTTCTTGCGTATATCTCTCCATGATGAAATTGAAAACACTACTGAATGCAATGAAAAACAAATGACAGATCATGACATATTACAAATGGGCGAAACGTCAATTCAAAATCATATAATCCCTATTGGAAAACACGTTATATGTAGGTTGGGCTATACAGGGTCTCCCATATTCGACGGACCCATCTGGCAACGCCATAACTTTTGACAGAGATGTCAGATCGCTTAATGACATACCGCGTTTGAAGCGTCAGTCCAAGCAGATTTTTACCATGGAACAATACACGCCACGCGAGCGCTCTGAAATAGTTGAAATTTACATTCAACAGAAGAAGTCAAGTCAACGTGCTTTTAAAATATTAAAAAATGTGAGAAGTGCGCCTTCTAAGAACACCATTAAGCGTTTATACGAAAAATTTTCGACTGGTGAGGCTCTTTCTAATCCGAAGAGGCCAAATAAAAGTCGACCAAGGCGATCGGCCGAGAATATCGCTGTCGTACGAGCCAGTGTTGAGAGGTCCCCAAGAACATCCCAAAAACGCCGTTCTCAGCAGTTGGGCATGGCTCGGTCCACTTTACAACGGATTATTCGCGTTGATTTGCATTTGTTCCCGTACAAAATTCAATTGACGCAAAGATTGTTGCCTGCGGACAAGCCTCGTCGATTGGAATGGGCCCAACGAGTCCGTGGGTCCGTCGAATATGGGCAACCCTGTACATATATAAAAATGTGGAGAATGAGATCCATTACTCGGGTAAATGATTTAAACGTTACTTGTGCTTTCTAAATTTAAAGAAGCCATATAGGTTGTTGGCTTAATCAAAATGTGAAAAATTAATACTGTAAATTGTTCTACGTAAAATTAAATACAAATTGCAGCCTAGTCGGTTGGTATTTGACGTCAAGAAGCATAAGCTAGTCGTAACAAATCTATGGGGTCTATAACAAATCATGAAACTACTACCATGGCCCTTGTTTAAATAGTTGCAGTCTTATGCACAATTAAATGCATTTTGTCCCATTCGGTTGAATTTTGCGGTTCTTATGATGTAAAGAAAAAAATAACATGATTTGTCACTCGGATATTCTTCTGGCTCTAGAAATCAAAATAAACGAAAACACAACGAAAATAATAATAGTTAAACCTTTTTTTTCAGAATTTTTTTTAACATAAATTTTATCTCCAACTATGTATGCTTGATGAATATGACCGCTTATGGTATAGGATTGCAATTAAACCAAATAATTTGCCTATTTCAATTCGGCAATTAGTACATAATCAATGATTGCTGGACTGGATGTTTTCCTTATCCAAAAATAATAAAACTATCACCGTTAAAAATTCAGAAAAATTATAAAGTATTTTTAGCTCATGCAATTAAAAAAATTGTTTGATTTATCGTTGGATTTAGTTCTTTTCCACTTTAAAGAATATTCTTTTTAAACTTGTAATTCTTTCGTTTAATATTTATTAATGTATTTATTGCACCAATGACATTCAATACACGTTAGGAATGTACATTGAAATATATGGTGGACATACAAGAAAATACCTTAATGACAATTAGTGTAATGGCTTTATGTATTATTAAACGTGTTTGTATATGTTGTTACAATGTGTCACAAAAGCAATAAATGTACATCTTTAAAAGTTAAATACAATGCAAATTTGCTACGTAAAATCATTGGAGTCACAGTTTTCCAACAAACCATGGCGTTTAGATCAAAATCAATTAGATTTCAAAGAGAATTAATAACGTTGCTACTTATGATGCTTAACTGATCTCTTATACTGTGATATTTTCAAACAACAATCATACATTCCGTATATATTAACCATAACCTCTTTTCGGTTTAAACAAAAAAACGTTACCACCAAATCATGCTAAACCCACATCAGCAGTAACAACAGAACCACCAGACAACCTGTGGTTGTTTGTAGCACCAGCGATTATAATTTGTTTAAGCGGCAGATAGTACGACAATGCCGGCAAATAATCCTGTAGTTCCGCTCTCACATACGCACGCAGCAGTCGCATTACAGTCCATTTGTAAATTAAACAAATATTTTGAACCGAAAATGGCCAGCCACCGAAAACACACAAACGCTCACAACTGGTTTTTGTTGGTCAATTATTGGTAGTTTTCTTCACTACGAATTCGGAACAGGGTCAACAAAAGTAGAATACTTCTGTCTTTTACGTCAAGTTATGTTGCTGTTGCTGCTGCTACTTCTTCCACTTCTCTTTTTGAGAATGTTGACGAAAAAACGTCAACCACTCTCTTGCTGCGGGGCACAGTGGTTTGAGGAAAGACATATGTTTATATTTTTAATGTTTTAATTAATATACGATATATTAATTACATTATATTACTAATGATTCGATCGATTTTTTTATCATATCTAAAGTAGAGAATACTCGTATAATTACTTTGTCAAATGTTCGGGTCAAGCACAAAATAGTAAATTCTGAAGAGTACGCCATTCTTTGTTTGGCAGAAGTGTCTAGAGAAATCTTGTTCCCACACATCTATGACAAACAACGTGTACAACGATTTTCGCCTGCAGAAGAAGTTGTATATATGGCTAAGAAACATATTTTGAATGTCTTAAGAGGAGCTGGAAAATTCTATTGACAAATGGTTCAAACCACAGACCTTAAATTATACAGATGTGCCGTCAGCGAGAAACGTCAAAATCTATCAGTTACGAACGAATTCAGTAACATAAATCCAGCAGCTATAGTTACCGCTCTAGCGACCCTTGAAGTTGAAAGCAGTATACGATAATGTTGTTGGGGTGTTTCCGACCAAGACAGAAATAGTTCTTGCAGCAGGAGATAAGGTACCAACAGTTGCACCTGCTTCCTTGGGGTATTGAAACTCCCTTCTCTGAAAGTGAAAAAACAGGTATTTTACTAGACATGAAGTTATACTTCAATCTCAACATTCTGGAAAGAGCTGCGGTAGCGCTAAATAGTTGAAAAGGCCAGTAGGATATGCCAAGCCACGGCAGCAGTCAGATCGATAATACTGTATAGCATTGTCGTCTGGTGAAGGGCTTTCCAGCTTATACGCTATATTAAACAAAGTTCAGCGAATGGCTGATATGTGTATCATTAGTGCGTTGAGAAAAACACAAACTGAGGAACAAAATGTTATTGCTACTAAACTTAGAGAATTGTCACTCAGGTCAGGAAACTCTTACGGAAATAGTGTCATTCTAGACACAATGCCTGTCCTGTCGGACTTTGTCTGAACTTCTTTTTGCAGGAAGTATCTCACCTCTGTATCTTAGCTATTAGAGAGGCAACAGAATTGCTGAAAATTAATGCTCTGACAAAAACTGGAAGATTTGGGCATGCCTGTAGCGACCTGCAAGCTCTTTAGCATATAATGGCCTTACGGCAATAAACGGGTAAAGCCGAAAATAAAAACACAATAAACATTAGGCATGTTTTCGTTACAAGCTAGCGATTTTAGTTTAGCACTTTGCAACGAAAACAACTGACTTCCACTAACTGGCGCATAAGCAATGAGTGGCGGATTTCGACTATCTGGTGTCATGAGTTGCGAAGAAAGAACAGTGCGAAACAGGCAAAAAAAATTCGAGAAATGTATTTATAAAACATAAACTTACTATTCTATGTTCAATTGTTTACACCCTTTTTGCAAATATTAAAATAATTTTTAATTTTTGTTTTTCTTCTTCCCGTTAATTCACTAATTGACAATAATCTCTCCAAAAATGAGATGCCATACAGCGAAATATAGGATGTCCAATCTGGCAACACCATACTCGATTAAGACAGGTACACAAGCAACAAACTGCATCGGGAACTAATAATGCTTAAAAGTGCTTAGCTCCCCATACAAATTAAGCACCTATGTTGTAACGAAAACACGCCTATTATGTTTCTGCAATACGCATTAGATCGGTGGGATATAGTGGTCAAATATTTGTTTTACTGATGTCGTTTAAAAAACTGCATGATTAATTCTAAAATCTTTAAAAATAACTGATTTGGGAATAGAAATGATAACACTTATCATTTCTTTTTTTTCCAACCACTGTCTTGATGTTTTCCACACGTTTGCCAAGTTTTTTTTTTGTTTGCATTTTTATTTTGGACAGATTGAGCGATACAAGCGAACAATTTCAATTTCCTTTTTTCTTCTTCGCCGAGGCATTTTTTCGTATCTTTTTTGGGGCGTGCGTGTGAGCGTGTCGATCTGTTTTGCCTTTAACTTTAGTTTCTTGAGAGGCTGCAGTTGTTTTTTCGTTGCCAATAATCAAAAGTTGTCGGACTTTTTATTTATGTTTTGCATTTATCTCCGTCTTTCTTTCTGTTTCTGTCGCACTGATGTTTTGTGTGTAATGTAATGTTGGCGGCGGCGGCTCCTTCTTCCTCTTCTTTTCCAATGGACTTGTTTTGTATTTTTTTTTTGTTTTTTTGCGATTATTTATTTATTTAATTGCAAGCAATTGTGACGTTTTTATGAATATGACTCACATGTGCGGCAGCGGCGTTTGCGCTGACATCGACATTGTGCCTGCGATATATACAAGAGATAATGTCGAGAGAAGATATTTACTTTATGAACCAGGCCGACAGTTACAAAGATAGGCAGTTTTGTTAACTGTTCGATTGGATTTGATAGTTTTTCTTCAACTCTCCTCTGCTGACAGCTGTTGTTTTGACAGCCACAAACTCGAATTCCAGTCAAATCGTTCGTTCGGTCGGTTGCTTGGTTCGTCACTCAGTTAGTTCATGGCTTGGTGGCTTCGAACCTATATGGTTGGTACGGTTGCTTAATTTACTTGTGCTATTTTTGTGTTCTATTTCAATTTGAGGCCAAAAATGTCTGCTGTCATGGTTGTCTTTTCAAGTAAAAGTTGCAGCTCCATTCTTGGACATTTTGGTCTCATTTCGAAATAGAATAAGTGACAATAATCATGGCCGTATTATTTGGTTGTGTTAGAAATTTGGGGGGCATACATCGTAAATTTTCTGTGGCTAATCTGGGAATTTTTTATGATAATTAGTCGATGCAGCAAAACGTATCATATTTATGATTTAACGGAATTGCTCTCTATAATCTGATTAGAGTTGTGTAGTTCGTGAACGAACTAGTTCAATTGAACGGGTCACTATACTGAACTGAACGAACTAGTTCACTCTACTCGCTCATTTCAGCTCAGTAGTTCGCGATGTTTTTTCTTCAATCATATCATTTCGTTCTCTCTTCTCAGCTGTTATGTGTTGTTTTCATTTTTATGTCATCATGAATGTATGATTCTCATCATGAATGTATGATTCTCATCATGAATGTATGATTCTACAAACGCCTTTGTATAAGTTTTTTCAACTCATTCCATTCATATTTCAATCAGATTCCTTTAATAGCGGCTGATTTGAACTGAACGAAATGATCTGTTTAAGTAAAGTGAGCTGGTGAGCTAAAGAGCTGGTGAGCTAAAGAGCCGGTGAGCTAAAGAGCTGGAGTGCTAAAGTGAGCTGTTGAACTAAATGAACGAACTAGTTCACTCAATTGTACTGAACTAAAAAGAGCGATCACTTAAAAGAACTATAATGCCCAACTCTAAATCTGATCAGTGTTTAAATGTCGGCTCAGCTGATTCCAAAGGAAAAAAGTTGCCAGATTGATTAATAACAGTCACTTTGGGGACAAACGGTCTTTTTTGTTTAAGAAAGCTAGGTTTGTACATCGGGACTTAGTCAAATTGTGTGATCTTTCATTTCCAGACCAAAGTGCATTTGGAAACGATGTTATCGATAAATAAAAAAGTTATCGATATTTTTTCTTCTAATATTCGATTTTGAGCCTATTTGAGCGAAAAACTCGATTGTTTTCAACTTTAACGTCGGATAACTCACTAAGTAAGCCAGATATCGGGAAACATTTTATTAGTTTTTCTTCTTATTTTGAGGTGCTATATCCAAATATTTATATAGCCTAGGATATCATAATTCAAACATTTATATTTCCTGTAATTAACAGGTTAATCTATCATTGGTGAGGTTATTTAGGCGACTGAGGTATATTGTGGTCAAAAATAATTGACTACGAAGATGTCTCATCGTACTTGCAGTAGCTGCCAGTACGAACGAATAGGAATTTGATTTTAACGAGTAAAGTTTTCACGCATTTTCAGACCGATTTTACAGACTTTTTTATTATTATCACGTTTAGAAAATTTATATCAATCGATAAGTGCCAAAAAAGGATCAAGAAAATACCGCGGAAAACTATTTTTATCGCGTTTGAAAAATAATTTCTATTCGTTGGAACCCGAGAAAATGTAAAAATACTTGCGATGAGACATCTACATATGTACTTGAGAGTCCATGATTGTGGTAGCCCATAGAAGAAGCTATAAAATGTCTTTCCATGGTGTACGAAGATTTTTCTTGTTGTTGTTGTAGCAGTATATATATGTAGGTACTTTGTTGTCTGTTAGGTGTTGTTTGATTCGTCTTGTTTGTTCTACTGTATTGATTTCCTGGTCAAGGAAGGTGGCTCATTCCACTGGATGGGTCCAAATAGACCTGGGAACAAGTTGAGTGGTTTGGCAGGCCAGTTCCAATTCTCACCTAATAAAAATTGTGGCGGCTACACCAGCCTGATCTTAGTTGGGCAAAACTACTCTTATCTGTCGTGGTAATTTCGCTTCATTCGAAGATACATCTCGTCTCTATGTTTGATGTCAAACAATCCATAGTTAATCCTCATATTCCTCGGTTCATGAAGCTTGTGTACGGATTGGATATGTGGCTATGCAAACCGCGAGTGTAAACTGTACTCGCTATGTAGTGTACTACATAATGCAATGATTTGCGATTTTAAGGCACTGGATGCACATTTTTCGGGTACGGTTATTCAGCATTTTTTTCTATTCAATATCTACAACTTTGCTTCAGACACAAAAGAGATATTCCGTACGGTATACCGAGAAAAAAAATAGAAAAAGTGCTAAACATCCTTGAGCAACAAATTCGTATGGCCATTAAATTATTAATTAAGCCAACTTGACAAAACGACGCAGAAGTTGTTGTTTTTGGGGCTACTTTCACGTTCAATTCTCAGAATTGAGTACCAAAATCATGTGTTGTACTGTGTAAGTTCAGATGTCGCTGAGGCATAGGTAAGATTCAAGTGACACTGACCCAGATTCAAGAGACCCGCATTCTGAGGACATTTCGGCCAGTTTCCATCTTACCACACTGTCTTACAATAATATTTTTAATAAAAGGTAATTTATGCAACATACGATAAGCCCTAAAAAACATTTATCAGTCAAAATACAAATGCTAAAACTACCAAACAAAGACTTATTTATTTCCTACATTATCTACATCTTTATTTAAAATATGATTTTTGATTAACCAAAGATGCTGAAAGTGGACGCTAAAATAATTTTCCGTATTACATTTAATTTGAGCTACTTAACGCTGTCCACTAAACAACATATATTAACAGATGGCGCTATTTCGTGTTTAGCTCCGCTCTTAACTAGTAATGACTGGATTATAAATTAAATTTCTGTGGAAATGTTGTCATCTGAATCACATACTAACATACCCAAGACAGTGGTCTCGTCACAGCAAATGCATTTAAATGAAAAGCTGCACACAATACGCTGAGCCTCGCCACCAGATTGCGATCAATTAACAACGCCATGCGCCGTTTTTGTTGTCTGCATGACATCAAACTAGAGCAAATTAATAAATAAATATATGCATACACTGAAAAAAAATTTGTCATAAAATTAAAGAAATGCTCCAAAGACGACATTAGTTTTTAAAATAAGTACATTTTGTACTTAAAATTAAGAAAATGTACTTAAAATTAAGTAAATTACTTAATATTATTGAAATTATCTATATTTTAAGTACAAAATGTACTTATTTTAAAAACTAATGACGTCTTTGGAGCATTTCTTTAATTTTATGACAATTTTTTTTCAGTGTACATTTCAAACTCTAAATTAATGCAATCGAGAATTTAACACAGTTTTGCATTTTGCGCTGTTTCCACATATAGCCAGGCGGTCAAAGGAAGAGCTGCGGCATCATGAAACTTCAGCAGACCATACATTAATGGCTCTAGGCCGCTGTTCTCCAGCATGTTCTCTCCAGCAGCAGCAATAATAAAATGCCAGACAACATAGGCAACAAATGCTCATAAAAAATATCACTATGACAATTTCGGATGCCTAGTTAAATGGATTGCAACGAATTTTCTCCAGCCAGTAGAGAGTCATTCAACTGACCATTACTATTTGGAAAAACCTATACTAAACATAACAATATCGCCGCACATAAACACTATTCCGCGCTAATATTCCTCGGGAACATTCGATTTTTATGATTTTTTCTTGATAAACTATAACAATTTGCGTTTGCTTACTATGAGTATTTGGTTAAAAGCTTATTCATAAATTCGTAGTTGTTGTTCCTTCAATTTGCTTTTGCTGCACTATTTTTGTGTCATTTTCATAGTACCACACCCCCGTTTTGGGAAGCAATTGTCAGTCTGCCAGCCAGCCAGCCAGACAGTCAACTAACGAGTCAACAACAACAAATGACATCAGACATCTGCTGCTGAGGCTAAGTTGCGTTCAATTCAATTTTATTGCAAAAAGTATGTTTGCATTCTTATGTCATTTATAGTCATCTATGAGTTGGTTTCCCCTTTTTGGTGGCCCCTCTTCCCTTGTTGGCGGCTTGCTTGTGTCGTTCTTTCCCAAGACTATTCATAGCCAGCCATTTTCCCGCTTTCGTGAAAAAACAAAACCACAAAAGTAGAAAAGTGCGTGTCAGTATCTATAAAATTTTGACAGGCACTTTTCAAGAGAAATACGACTTTTATTAGATCACAGATTGGTATTAAATAGGGTTATGTGTTTTCTGACAGTCTATCGACGCTATCAAAAATTACTGAAAATGTGAAAATTAATGACGAGTATAGTTTTGGCAAAATTGGCTAATGCATTAGCAAGAATTATACAAATATTTATTTAATTTATGAGACTGCCAATAAATATAAACAGGGCAAGTGGGAAGGGGGTATCAAGAAGAATAATTTAGTGGCCATTAACGGCCATTTTTGCCAAGACTGGTAATTCTACAAAATACATGGAATTTTTTAATATTTGGTTAGTTCTTAATGCAAATCCACCGGACGGAAACCCTTTCGGATACATTATTGTAGGTGTAGCGAAAATATGTTGTTTAATTTCCTTCAGATGGTCTATCTTAACCAGAATAGTTAAATATTTAGCTGATATGGGTACCGGGCCACAGGGACAATGCAGATGAACTTGGAACTATATTACACGCTCCAGGGGACCTGGAATATGTGTCATGTTTCCATCGACCTGCAAGCTATTGTTGAGAAATAGTGCATTTACGGCAATAAATAATACGACCCTGCCTAAACTCCAAATCGAACAAACGATTCTAACTTATCGTGTCTGTCGTGACAGGTCACTGCCTTATTGGACGGCACGCAGAGAGGTTGAAGGTCTTGCGAAATGACTTTTGCAGAAGCTGTGGAGACAAAAAGGAGTAGGAATCAATTGAACACCTTCTGTATCTGTGCCGTTCGGGTAAAACCGTATGTTTTGCTGTATGTCCCTCAATGGATTAAATAGTCTAAGTAAATCTAAAACTAGGGTTTATATTTAGGCTCAAAAAGCTGGCAACAAGCTGAGTGTGATCGGATATAGTACAGCATGTGTTATGCACATTCGCATCACTTCGGCTACACATGCAGGAAGATAAACATCTGAGAGATTTGGTTGCCCTTTCTTCTATGTGGATCTCCCGATCCCAGATTTTAGGTTTAGGTTAGGGTGGTAGCCACATTTGCCAGATCACATAGACCAATGTAGGTCCCTAGTATTACCACGGGCTCAAATGCCCCTCATCGAAGACAAACTGTTTGATAAACAAATTTATCAATAGTACGAATATCGGTATCGAAAAGATCGTGTCAGACTTCCTAGAAAGGCTGTCCCCAGTACAGCCAGAAGACGTCTACTTTATACCAGACAGTAACAAATCATGTGTCAATGCTAGGGATGTCAATCGGGACTGAGTTTCGCAAATCTCGGGATTCGGGATTGAGAAAAGTGCGATCCCTGGATCCTGGGATATTTCGGAATCCCGCGATTTTTCGAAACCCCGGGATTTCAGGACAAATCGACTTCGGGTTACTTACACACTTATTACTTTTTTAAATTGAATTTTTTCAGCGTTAAAAGAACTTTGAAAGAACATTTAATTCCAATAAAACATTTTATTATTCACATTTACAGAAGAACACACGTAAAAAAACAGAATTAATATTTAATTTGAATATGACAATTGGTTTAAATAAATTCAGAAAATGTAACAAACTAGAAGGTCTATTTTTAATTTGTTTTTGCTTAATACTTAGGTTAATACTAGTAAGATAATTTTAGTAGAGCAAACAGACTAAGGTGATTTGTGGGACCAGGAACGTAAAAGAATTTTGTTTTGTTTACAGTCATTTCAAAATTTGTCTAAAATACAAAATATGAAAACTTAGATGATTCCTATAGAAGTTATGGGGAAATTGCGTTAATTTTTAGGACTTGAGACACATATTATTTCCTTTAGCAAACAAAATTATCGATGCCGGATGACGATAAACTTAAAATTAATACGTTTAAATGACATTTAGAAATTGAGAACGAGTGGATATGACGATGTAGATGGGAAAAATATTCAATATACAGAAAACGCGCCATTCTACGGGATTATCTGGGATTGATATTCGAAAATCCCGGGATTCGGGATTTTTCGGGATCGAGAAATCCCGGGGTTTACGGGATAGGGATTTCCCGAGCGACATCCCTAGTCAATGCTCCCCACTTCTTCTTCATCAACACAGCTCCTGCAGATGTCATTGGACTCAATACCAAACATTCTGGCTTGTTCGCATATCAGTATTTACTTATTTGTACCTGCTCAGTTCGTATCTCGGCAGGATTTAGCTAACCTGCCGATCTATCTTTTATGGAGCTGCTCGATTGTCTCTTGCCTAAGCATGTGGACAGTGGCGCAACATGCAAATTTTTGGAGAATTTCTAGTGTTGTCCCTTTCCTAGCAAGTTCACCAGCTTTGCTGTTCCTAGGGACTCAGCCACTTGGTGACTTCCCCTATTACCATTATCTTGACTTGATCTCGCAATCTGCCTGAGCTTTATCAAGATTAAGTTGTTTACAGTGTATTCCGAAGCCATCCTTATCATCGAGTTTCGAACCAACTGTGTAGAAGTGATGATGTTTTCTATTTTCGGCTATTCTGCCCACCTTTTCTTCTGTTCCTCTCAAAGGTATACACGATTTTGGGAGAGAGGATCCAAAGTCCAAGATTACATTAACTGGATATCGTAATTGTCTTATTCAAGAACCAAAGTTTACATCGTTGAAAGCCCCTGCAATGCCATTCATTTGATCTTCTTTTCTACAGGCGTTTTGGTTACATTTCCGCATGTCAACAAGTTCTATGTTTTGATCATATTGTGGTCCAAATCGTCCAATAAGCGTAGAACAACTCGGTTTGTGAGCTTTAATTATGAAGATTACCATTGAATGATGTGAGCTCTAGATTTTGAAGATCCCTCAGATCAGTCTGCGAGGGATTAGGTTGGTTAGTCCTATAGCACCACAGCAGGTACTGCTTCGACAACATACATTTGTGTCTGCTTAGGCCATGATTTTCGTCTTCTCGTAAAGGTGATTCTCGGAAGACATAAAGAAGCACCCAGTCGCTTTTCTATGGGAGAAACTGTGGCATTAGGTGATGTTTGAGATGGGTAATCTTATATTTTTATGTTTTTGAACATATTTTGGCAATTATACTTTGGCCCATTATACGATCCACGGCTATAAGCAGGAATATGTTTGACTAATCGGTCGACAAGCCGCTGGTGTTGAATAACTCGTTTTATCGGGTTTGAGTATGAAGATCACAATTAAACGGTCTGGTTGTACTCTCGTTCAGGGGAATTCTGAAGATCCCTCAGGCCTATCTGCGAGGGGTTGGATTGGTTAATCCTATAGCACCCCAGCATTCCTTTGAAATATAAATTAGTGTCTCCGTTGGGCATGATTTTCGTCTCTTTGTGAAGGCGATTCTCGGAAGACATAAGGAAGCATCCTGTCACCAACTACACTCAAAAAAATGTATTTCCTAAATTTTAGTAAAATCCATACTCCAATTTAGTTCAATGTTTTTATTCATATTGAGTTAATTTTTTCTTAAAACTGGGAAATTTTATTAAGTACTACCAAATTTTATTTTTTTGGGTGATATGCAGAATAGTTCGTTAACTACAAATGAGGACATATTTTTACTGAAATAATATTTCTTGAAAAAAGTTCGAATATTCATATATTTATCAAATTTAAACATATGCGGTGGACACCCAACATAGACATAAGGAAATTATGAACTAATAATGGAAAGCATGATTTTTAGGAAATTTTAACTAAAAATAATCATGAATCCTTATTTCGAGTCCATGAATTTGAACTCAAAATTAGGAAAACATACTAAAATCAAGGAAAAATTAACTATTTTCGGACTATGTTGTATGTTAAAAACACAAAAAATTCTGTCCTTTTTCGTTCCGCAATTTTTATTTTTTCGCAAATCGTTACTTGCAGAAACTTAAATTTATGGAGAAACATTAAAAATGTTACGCCCGGGACGAGAGTCGAACCGACAACCTTATGATAGTGAGCCAGACACACTATATATCGAGCTACGAAACTCTTTTGGGACTGATATGAAAATGTCATTCATAATAAAATTTCTTCGTCGCCTATACATATAGTATATGGCAACTCTATTTATCATTCTATGATGGCAATCCTTTTATCAAATTCAAGTGTACATAAAAATACATTGTTTCGAAAATTTTGGGATATATACATAATTGTATTTAAAAACAAATTTTTCATAAAATTGTAAGTGTCTACGTAGCTCAGTTGGTAAACATGTGGTTCAGAAAACGGAAGGTTCTGGGATCGAATCGCATTCGGAGGTAAAATTTCATATACATAATGTTTAATGTTTAATAAAATTAAATTTCAATTCCTAAAATAAAGCAGAAGAGAGAAATCCAAAGAGGAAGTTGTAAGAGTTGTAAGAGAGAGATTCCAGCATATAAAATGGAGGAGGAAAAAAATGATGAAGTAGGATCGAAATCGCAAAAAATCATGGACTAAAAAGTCGAAGAAAAATTTTAATTTTTATTTTCTTTTTGCATAAATTTAATTAAATTTCCCTAAATTTGAGTAAAAATTTACTTGCAATAAGGACAAAAGTATGCTGAATTTGCATAATTTCAAGTCAGAATTTGCTAGTATTGAGATAATTTTCCCTATTTTAATTTCAATAGTTACTTAAAGGAAGTACGAGTTAACTAGAAATAAGTTAAAAATATTTCATAATTGTGAGGAAATGTATGAACTTGATATAAGGAAAAATAGCTTTAGCGAAATACGAAGTTCAATATTCCTACAGTTAAGTTCATTTTAAGTTGCTCTAGGGTTCACTTTTTTTTGAGTGTACGGTTTTAGCTTGTTTTCGGTGTAGCGCATTTATTGTTCGTTCCGAAGACTTGGGAACGTATATATGTTGATCCTGCCATTCCCTTGTTCTCTCTTGCTGTATCTCAAGTTGTAAAAATTTAATTATAGGGTTGTCCTCGGGGTCTACTTATAAGACCCTAAGGATATTTACAGGTTGTAGGCTGCCTGTTCGGTGAAGTATTTATCAAGCTGTCGGTTATTTAGATTGTAGCTGAATGGCTGAAATATAATGTAAAGCTTGGAATAACTACGAGAGTATTCTAAAATAGTCGGGCTGTCATTAAATCCCTCGATTCTGTAGTCCGCAATTCAAGAACAGCCCACAAATGCAGAAGATTTCTTATAGAGATGTTTGTACGGTTCAAAAATTCATGGTATGGTTTCGGGATCAGGGACATTTCAAGGAATCTGCTGTACATATGATCATGCAAGGCTAGAAACGACCTTACATGATCCAGGTGAAGTGGAGTATGCGGACATGCTCTAGGAACCTACAAGTTTTTCTCTTGCGTCTCACTTATCGTGTGTGTCATGACTGGTAATTGTCATATTTCTATAGTAGCGAAGAGAGACTTAAAGTCTTGAGTATTGAGTTTAGCTAGAGCTGCGCTGACGAAGAATATTAGGAGGAATAAGTTGAACATCTTTTGTGTCTGTTTGCAACTCACTATAGAATTTGGCTGGCTACCCCGGGCTCAAATTTCTTTGAGGAGTTGGCAAACTTGGCTGAAATTAGCATCGGCGAACTCTTGGCCTGCCTCTCCCTCCTATGAACTTCCCAATTGCCACAACTAAAGTTGCCTCGTGTGAATCGGGACTAAGTGAGCTTGACATACTAGCAAAAACATTAACCTAACCTAGTGTCATGTCATGTCATTTACACTAGCATATCTACTAGGATGTACTTCACTGGAAATACATTATTGCCTACATTTAGGAGCTCAATTTATTTTTAAATTACTTAGTCATAGCCAGTGAACGACCTTATTTACGAAGCAGGAAAATAAATCATACTGATGTCTTATCATAAACCAAAAAAAAAAACCTACCAAAATTGGGTGTGCTAATAATAACACATGACAATCATGATTCCATTCCATGCCAAGCATTCACGACTGACGATACTCTTGGAAGTATTAAATAACATTTAAGAAATACTTATTGAAGAGCGAGCAATCGTGCAAAGACGAAACAAAGGATTACGGAATTGTTCATTATGACCATTTATAACTGGGCATCAAATCAAGTTCTTTTGCCAACTCGTTGTTTGTTTGCCTTTGAGTTATACAATACGCTGAGTGTTCTGCGTGGAGGTTTTTGCAAAGGAGTTGACTTGTTTGCTTTGCTCCTCACTTCATTTACAAGCGGGAAGCTTCTTTTGCTCAGTGTGTGACTGTCTCCTTAACACCTCAGCCACATTACAGAAAACCAACAGCGATGCGAAGAGGTTGTTTTTGTTTTTCAGTTGCGAAACAAATGGCAGTGAACTTGCAACAACACCCAACTTTTACCTGTTTACTGTCGCAGTAGTTGTTGTCGTCGCCATCGCCATCGCCATCATCGACATTGGTATCGTCATGGCCGTGGCTGTTTTTTTCCTGGTTTGTAGGATTTAAGCCTTGAACATCAACTCAACTCACCTCACCACATGGCGGAGGAAAAGTCTTTGAGCGTTATTTTTGTTTATAATTTATGTTGTTTTTCTTTTTTTATTATTATTATTGTTGTTGCATGCGGACGTGGGTCAATTGCAAAGTTGTTGTTTGCTCCAATCATTTGAATTAACTCGTTCGCCGCTGTTGCTGTTAGGTTGTCAGGTTACTTAGCTGGTCGGTCGATCGGATCGGTCGGTTGGTAGTTTGGTAGCAGTTGGTATTTGGTATTGCTGGTTGCCATCGTCCAGCTGTTGTTGAATGTTGTTGCCTCGTTGGTTGTTGTTTGCTTGCCAGTAGCCAACAGTTCGCGTACATTAAGGCGCTCGACGGCCTGTGTTCCTGGATTTGTAGCGTTTACCAATTCGCCGCCGCGACCATTCATCGATTGACCATAATTGTACATAAAGTTGATTGTTTCAAAAGAAATTGTTGTTGATGCTGCTAACGTTGCTAACCAACTACTACCGATATATAGTCAATATGTATTACTCATCGGGTCTGGATGTTTGTGTGGCTATTCAAACTGAAAACATAATCACAATGCCGTTGTTGCTTCTGCATATTATCAAACTCTGTTAATAACTTCGCCAATCTTCGCTGTCATTATAGCCTGAACCACTATTTTTGCGGAGCTACGGATTTTCTGGCATTCACAGCTTTGCAGCTTCCTGGTTTTATTATGTTAATTTGTATAGGAAAATGTGTAAACTTTGTTGCCTCTATTAAATATTAATTTCATTTCATATACTTTTGTTTTTATTTCATATTTGCAATGAAAAAAAAACAAATTTTTCGTGTTCATTGTGCTTTTGAAAAATCATACATTTTGAGGCAAGACGTGAGTTTACTGGAATGAAATTATTTTCTATTAGACTAAAAACCACACGTTCGGGGGATAAAATCTTCAAATGTAAGCTGACCATAGGTTAGGATGGCAGCCAGCTGTGATACAACGGGCTCAAATTCCCCTTATCGAAACCAGTCTGTTTGCTAAACAAAGTTATCAATAGTTCGAATATCGGTACCAGAAAGATCTGTCAGACTTCCTAGAAATGCCGACCCCAGTTTATCCAGACGTCGTTAACTTATAAGGATAGTATCAAAGCAGGTGCTCAATGCTTTCCATTTCTTCCTCATCACCACGGCTGCTGCTGAAGTCATTGGAATCAATACTTTACCCTCCGGCATTTGCCGATTTCTGACCTTCTTTCATTGGACTGCCAGATTGGGATGTTAGAATATAAAAATTCTAGCATTCCAGAATTTGCAATGTCGTCCCTTTCCTAGCAAGTTCATCAGCTTTGTAGTTCCTCTGGATATCCCTATGCCCAGGTACCCAAATGAGTTGTATGCTAAACAGCTCAGTCATCGCGTTAAGAGATCTGCGGCAGCATAACTGGTTAGTACGTCAGCCACTTGGCGACTTCCGTTGTTGCCATTTTTTTGACTTGATAGACACTGCAACTAGCTGGTAATCTGTGAGCTATTTCAAGACTGAGTTCCTAAACAGAGTACTCCAAAGCCAACCTTACGTGGTATATAGTCCACTCGGTCGGTCACAATGGCACTGCATTGTGATTTCCTCATGTGTCTGTAGTTTTTATACCACAATATTGATAATGCCTCTCTGGTGGCAACTTCTCTCGCCTCAATGGACAGTAGTTGATGTAGGACTTGTAGATACTCAGGCAGGCAGTTCTCTGGACATTTGCTAATTGGTTGGTAATGGATCGTTTATCACTTACTGTCCACCACAATACTGCTGTTGGGCGAGCTACTGCTATATACACAATGGATGATTTTAGGGGAGAGGCACCAAAGAAGAAGACACATAACAGCAAGTTTCGAGGCCACAAATCTTAAAGGAGGTACCCTACAGGGTGGAGTACTTTCTCCACTAATTTGGGATGAAGCGGGAATTGCTATCCTGTTAGACCTAGAACGTTGTGGCTGCAAAGTCATGTTGAATACGGCCGACGTCGCCGGCGTCCTCAACGTCCTCACAGACATCCTACAGGTGACGCTGATCAATTTGCCCAGATCGGCCAGAAGCAGCGGTTTTGGCGTTAACCTAAACAAGACAGAATTGGTTACCTATACTTGGAACCATAAGATTCCACATGTGGATCCTCCTAGACTAAATGGAACTAGCCTTTAGTCTGAAATTGCGAAATTTCTAGGTGTAATCCCATATAACAGATAAGGAAGACCAATTTCGCCCAATATTCCTATAAGAAAGCTGTAGTGGCACGTTGGGGCTCTCTCCTTATCTCGTCCACTGGAGATATACTTAGTAATAGTGGCATGTTGGGGCTCTCTCCTTATCTCGTCCACAGGAGATATACTTAGTAGTAGTTCGGCCAATAATATTCTTGTAGTGGACGGCAAATGATTAGACATCCATCACCAGTCAACTGATGAGGGTTCAGAGAACTGCATGTGTGAGCATCAGCGGAGGGATATCTCAGGAAACGACAATGCTGATGAACAAATCAGCAATACAAATTCTCCAAGAATTTGTTTATACTCGTATTGTCCAGATGCTAGTTTTGACTTAGGTACGAGTGAAGCAGTCCAATGAAAGATGGACAGAAATCGGCACCTGTAGGGTAGCTAGATAAATCTGTCCAAAATACGAACTGAGATGGTTAAAATGTCTCCTGAAATGAAGTGACGTGCGGTTCTGACAGGACATTGCCTGATCGGCGAACACAGCAGAAGGTTAGGTGTTGAGCCAACGACTTCTCCAGGAGCAGTGGTGATGAGGAAGAAGTAGAGAGCATTGAGCACCTGCTTTTCTACTGTCCCTCATTAAGTAAATGGCGTCTGGATGCGCTGGGGTCGGCCTTTCTAGGAAGTCTGACAGATCTTTCCGGTACCGATATCGAATACCGGTACCTTGATGAGGGGCATCTGTGCCCGTGGGTCACTAGTGACCTACATTGGTATATATGAGTTGGCTGTCACCCTAAGCTGGACCTAAACCCAAAGAATATAACCGTTAGATGGCGCTGTATTGGACTTGTGTCCAATACAAATTCGTGTGCTGATTTTTTGCAGAATTTTTATTGAATATCTGAGGGAATATATCCCAAACGAGAGGGGCAGGACATCAACTACTAGGATCAGCTAGAATTTTATAAATCTTTTTCTACCACAATAATAATATAGTTGCTTTAAATTAAGCATTTATTATCTGCAAATCCAACATAATCGCCCACTGCGAACATAAACTATCTTGATTTTAATCTCCTTTATATCATCAGCAGTATCCAATTCCTTTCTTTTTAATCTAATTCAATTGAAAAAATCTAACGAGTGCATTCTTGAAGGCTTTACAGATATTAGGCCACCATCAAGAACAGGAAAAAAACGAAGACAAATACAGGCTAATACCAAATGTACATGTAAACCAGGTTAACATTTCCTGTGACAGGTTGGTAATCCAGTAACCACCAAACAATAACCAGAACACCACACATAAGCGGGAGCAGGAGCAGTAGGAGGAGGAGAGGGAGCGAGAAGTGATTAACAAAAACTAAACAGGATTTCTTGTACATATATTCTCTCCCTCTCCTCCAACCAAACCAAAAGTGGCACAAACAAGTCAAGTGCACCGACAGCCGGGATGAAATGACTGGCTGGCAGCAACCAGGCTGATGGCTGCACTGAAAATATATTGCCTTAATTTTAAAGACTTTGCTCACAGGACTTTTTCTACTCTATAAAAAAAGAAAATTTCATACAAACCGTTAACACAATTGCCTTAATTCTAAGTATGATTTAGAACTAATTTAAAAATTAGGACATCTTTGAAGCTAAATCTTTAAAACACAGTAATTTTTTCAGTGTACCCAATTCCTGAAATAGAATTATTCTTAATAAACGGATAATTTTTTATTCTCGAATGGTTAATAAAAAACCGAGAGAGAAGCAGGACAACAAGTTATGATGGCTGCCGTTTGTTCGTTTTCTTTCGTTTTTTCCCGCCACTCGACTTAACCGGACGCAAAGAAAATCCCATTAAGTAGCCAGACCAGTGGAAGTGACCAAGGAGATTGTTGACTATAAATTAAACCCAAAAATATATTGTAGCCGATAAATCTTGGCAATGTTTTAATTTTAATGAAACCTGTCTTTTTTCTAAAGAAAGAAAGAAAGACGGGGAAATGCGACATTAGCAGCAACAGTAACATTTGGACTAGGAGTCTGTCTTGGTTGGTAATCCATTTGAAATGGATGGTGGCTAGCAAATAGATGGGCTGCATTCGCCGCATTGTGGCTTTCAATCCGTTTGGGTTATTTTGTAATTTAGCAATTTTCACTTTCACTGAACGCGCTGAGCTTAGCTCAGTTCAGTTCAACTGAGTTGTGTTAAGAAAATGGGCACGCGTGCTCAAAAGTCACAGAGACTGCCTGCCACCAGTTTGTTAGTTGTTGGTACGCGGAATAGCAGCAGCAACAACAGCAGCTTGATGTTGGCTTATTGTTGTAGATGGCGATGACGATGGTGCTAAGCCACGTAGCCCAACCACGACAAAACATGTAACAACATTTCTTATTTCTTTCTTCATGCTGGTGACGCGTTTTTGATGCATGACTTCAGCTTTAATAATGACGGTATTTGTTCAATTGTTTCTTTCCCCCTGGTCTCCCCAACCGCTTCTTTTTCTTTTATTTTTTATGTGTAACAAATATCTAGCACTAATGCAATTTATTTCAAAAATTGCAAAATTAATTTTGTTAATTACAGATAAATGATTTGAAACGTTATCCGCATAAGGCGAATAACTTGGGGACAATAAATTGAATAGCTTTAATAAGAAGGATTTGTTTGGAGACAATTAAAAAAGTAGATTATTTTGAAATAGCACGTCAAATTAATGCTACAGTAAAAAATAGGGTCATACCTTTATAGATTTGGCGCCAAAGACATCCTAGTACTTTAAATAAAGACATGTACGAGTAGTACTTAAAATTAAGACAATTTACTTAATATTAAGGAAATTGTCATAATTTTAATTAAGAAATGTAAATTATTAAAGTAGATAACCCAACTAGTCGCCAACTAAGTAGTAGATAACCCAACTAGTCATCAAATAAGAAATAGATAACCCAACTGGTCGTCAGATAAGGAGTATATAAATCAAATGGTCGTCAAATGCGGATTTGATAACACTAAAACGTCGAGTAAAGAGTAGATGAACTAATTAGTATTTTACTATGTCGAACATAACCCAACTGGTCGACAAATGTGAAATAGATAATCTAAGTAGTATTTTACTATGCCCAAGATAACGCAACTGGTCGTGAACTAAGAAACAGATAACACGACTGTTCGCCAACTAAGGAGTAGATAAACAAACACTATTTTACTAATTAGAAAACAACCCAACCTGGTCATCTAATAAGTAGTAGATAACCCAACTGGTCGTCAAATAATAAGTAGAAACCCAACTGGTCTTCAAATAAGGAGCAAATAACCCAACTGGTCGTAAAAAAAGGAGTTGATAATTCAAAACCCTCAAATAAGGAGTAGATCAGCTAACTAGTATTTTACTATGTCGAAGATAACACAATTGGTTGTGAACTAAGGATAAGTTCACGACTGTTCGTCAACAAAAAAGAAGATAAACCAATTAGTATTTTACTAATTAGAAGATAACCCAACAGGTCATCTACTAAGGAGTAGATAAACTAAGTAGTATTTTACTAAGTCGAAGTTAAAGCAACTGGTCGTGAACTAAGAAGTAGATACCGAAACTGTTCGTCAAATATGGAGTAGATAAACTAACTAGTAGTTTACTAAGTCGAAGATAAAGCAACTGGTCGTGAACTAAGAAATAGATAACGAAACTGTTTGTCAAATATGGAGTACATAAACTAACTAGGATTTTACTAAGTCAAAGATAATGCTATTGGTATTGAACTAAGAAGTAGATAACGCAAATGGTCGTCAACTAAGGAGTAGATAAACCAACTGGTATTTTACTAAGTAGAAGATAACCAAACTGGTCATCTTCAAGGAGTAGATGACCCAACATTTCGTCAACTAAGTAATTGATAACAAATTGGTCGTCAAATAAGGAGTAGATAATCCAACTACTCGTCAACTAAGGAGTATATATCCCAACAGCTCTCAACCAAGGAGTAGATAACCCAACGGGTCGTCAACTAAGGAGTATATAACCCAACAAGTCGTCAACTATAGAGTAGATAACCCAATTGGTCTTCAAATAAGGAGTAGATAAACTAAATAGTACTTTACTAAGTCGAAGACAACGAAATTGGCCGTGAACTAAGATGTAGATAACGTAACTGTTCGTCAACTAAGGAGTAGGTAAACCAATTATTATTTTAATAAGCAGAAGATAACGCAACTAACTAATGAGTAGATAACCCAACTGGTCGCCAACTAATATTCAATAACAGGAACATCGCTAGAAATGGTTTGAACGCTGAAGGCCAGAATTCAGCGTATCTGGGATAAAGCGTAGTTCAAAGCACGATGATCGAAGCCCTACAAAATTCAAAAATTTCAAAATTTAGCACCTGCAGTAGTTTTAACTCTCGATGTTGGGATGGGAAACAATTTTTAAGCTCTTTACGATTCTATCAGGAAACCGTTGCTTCTTTAATCTAGTTCTTCGCAATAGCTCAACGGTGTCTGTGTGCTCTGCTCAACTTCATCTGTTTCACATAAATCGTTTTGTGCCGCGTTTTTCTCCCCGTTTTCTTCTCTGGATGAAGTTGATCTTGTAACAGGTTGATCTTATTTCCATCACTCGAACGAACATCGTATTGTTTTGCCACTTTTTACAATCCCGTTTTCACTATTGGGCTTTGACTTATTTTCTGTTCTCAAGACACGTTATTCTAGTTCTGAGTTGTGCTGCTGTTGTTGCTTTTTACATTGTGTAAATTATCATTTTTTAAGTAAACTATGTGTGTGCACTTTTGTTCTGTGCAGTTTCTTCTTCCAGAAGTAAGTTACCTCTTTATGCGGTAGTTTCAGTTGTATCCTTAGATTTGTAATCGAACAGAATAGGAAAGATGGGTAGCATATGTAGGTAGTGCAAACCATTTGCACAATTTGATGGTGAGTTATTTACACAATATTTTTCTCTGAAAGAACTCTCTGTAAAAATTCTCAGATTTGTATTCTGTTGTAGCGTCATTTATATCCCAAAATAATTTTTAACAACGTTTTTACCACCCGTTTAAACTTTGCCACCTAATATTTTATAGTTGTAATCGAAGGAGCAGACTCCCCTAAAGTAGAAGATAGCTCGGTTTTAATATGGTTTAATATGGTTGGACTGAGATCATTCAAATGAAAGTATTGTATTACATATCGATGACCTATTTTCCATGTTTACAAATTCACTGCGATCGTTTACTTTTGAGTGCTAAAACAATATAAAAAACGTGGCGTCTTGAAACTTTTGTTTTAGAAGCTTCCCACTTTTCACGAAAGTTTATTTTTCAAACGACTACCGCCATCTATATATCAGCTCGGTTAATTTTGGGATAGCCCTCGTACACCATAATCGCTTGATTTGTATTGAGAGCTAAGCGATCTTGAGCATTTTTGGTCTCGATAAAATGTCCTGCTTGTGTTCCTGCTTTAATCGAGTATGGCGGTGAAAATTGTCCCAACAGCAAAATTTTGTTTGCCTTATATTTAAGGTTATTGTCTTTGGAAAGTTAGTGGAAATACGCCAGTTGATGGAAAAAAGTAGTTTTCGTTGCAAACTGCTAAACTAAAATCCCTAGCTTGTAAGGAAAACAAGCCTATTGTATTTCAATATATGTAGGTCATTTCCATGTGAAATGTTGACTTCTACTGTGTTAGATTTTTTGAGAAAGTTATGCAGAGCTCTTTGTGGATTTTTCATGCTGCCTTCCTGAAATTAGCAGTGTAAATAAACACCGATAGTTCCACCGACAGGTGCATGAAATTGAAGTCAGATCTGGTAAATTAAGGATAGTTCTTCCGAAGTAGAGGTCCGATTTGAAATGCGGATATTCGACACCAACCAAATAAACTGTGAACAAATTTTTAAATGGTGAATTCATTTTTCCAAAAATTCTCAATTTAAATTGCGAAGTAGATAAAGGGTTTTTCAACAGGTACGCTACAAAAATAGACCGACAGGGACAGCAAACTACGCCATATTTTTTGCCGAAAATCATCATCGAAAAAATCATCGAAAAATCATCTTCAGCGATGAGGCTCATTTCTGGCTGAAGGGCTTCGTCAATATACAAAATATTTGTTATTGGTCAGACAGCAATCCACACGTACTCCATGAGTCGTCATTGCATCCCGAAAAAATTACGGTTTGGTGCGGTTTATGGGCCGGCGGGGTCATTGGGCCGTACTTCTTCCGTGATGATCAAGACCGCCACGTTACTGTGAATGGGAATCGCTACCGTTCAATGATAACCGAATATTTTTGGCCCCAATTGGATGATATGGACTTGGAGGACATGTGGTTCCAACAGGACGGCGCCACAAGCCACACAGCGAATGCCACAATCAATTTATTGGAAACCAAGTTTGGAGAACGTGTTATCTCACGAAATGGTCCAGTCGATTGGCCGCCTCGGTCGTGCGATTTGACGCCGTTAGACTATTTCCTGTGGGGCTACGTCAAGTCTATGGTCTATGCCAACAAGCCAGCGACGATTGATGAACTTCGTACGAATATCGAACGTGAAATTGTAGAAGTATCGGCCGATTTATGCTTGAAAACCGTCAAAAATTGGGTTCAGCGTCTGGACTTCTGCAAGCGTGCCCGTGGTGGCCATGCAAAAGAAATCGAGTTCCATACATAATGGCATCGAACGTACTTTCACAGGAATAAAGAATTTCATTGATATGCAAAACCGTTTTTGTTTTATTTAAAAAAAACTTGTGTAGCGCTCTTATTGACGGACCCGATATTTAGGCGAGATAACTTGCAGAGATCCATGAAAGACTGCTATAAAGACTGATCATATGGGAAAACATACACTGATTACCAGTAGTTTCGGAAAATTTTAGCAAATATGCAAGTATTTATTGCTTTTCGTTGGCTTATTTAATTGAAAATGTTCATATTTGCCATCTTCATTCAGGCAGAGAAAAACTCGTCGAGTTAGTATAGGTTATTATCAAAACTAATCACAAGATTATAATACTAATGTGATATTTGCTATTTAGATTAGGTGTGTTTTCGTTAAAAGCTAGCGCTTTTAGTTTAGCACTTTAATAATAACCATCTAGACATAATGACGTACTTATTTTCAATAAATGATAACATTGGCGTCATGAGTCAGAAAATAGGCCAAACATTGTAAAGGGTTTTCCAACAAGAGGTGTTATTTTGGTATTCAAAGAAAAATTACATTTTTTAGATAAATGAACGGATGTTTATTTCATAATAAAGAGGAAGGTATGCCGTTAATAATGAAAAACAACATCAGCCAAATGGCCATCACGACCACCCTTACAGGACCATATCCTTTTCATGAAATTTTCCATAACCAAATCGCAAAGTGGTTGCCCTATGCCCTCGATAGCCTCACGAATTCTATCTTTGAGGTCTTGAATCGACGCTGTGCTGTTGGCGTAGACCTTATCTTTCACGTGGCCCCAAAGGAAGAAGTCGCAAGGTGTTAAATCACAAGATCTCGGTGGCCATTTGTGATCACCTCTTCGAGAGATAACACGGTCCCGTAACAGAGGAATGGTTTCGTTGCTTGTGTGGCACGTAGCGCCGTCTTGTTGAAAGTAAACGTTGTCCAGATAAGTACCATCCAACTCCGACCATAAAAAATCAGTAATCATCTCTCGATAGCGCAATCCATTCACCGTAACTGTTGATCCAACATCATTTTCGAAAAAGTAAGGTCCAGTGACATCGCCTGACCATAAACCGCACCAAACAGTCACACGTTGAGGATGGAGAGTCTTCTCAAAAATAACTCTTGGGTTTTCCGAGCGCCAGATGCGACAATTTTGCTTGTTGACGTAGCCACCGAGGTGGAAATGGGCCTCATCAGTCAAGACGATTTTTCGATGGAATTCCGGATCATTTTCATGCATTTCAAGGACCCAATCAGCAAAGACACGACGTTGTTGATGATCGGCCGGCTTGAGTTATTGTGTTAATTGAACTTTATAAGCCTTAAGACCCAAGTCTTTATGCAAGATACGGTGTAATGACGTTTGTGGAATGTCAAATTCCAAAGAACGACGAGGAATAGACAAACCTGGGTGTTCTTCAACACTTTGGGCTACAGCAGCAATATTCTGAGTTGTTCTTGAGCGACGTGCACGGGTTTTATTCTTCACATCACTAACATATTCCAACAGCTCGAATTTTTCCACCAATTTCTGTATTGCGGTCCGACAAGGTGCTTCACGACGACCCAAAAATGCTTTAGTTTTGCGAACTGTGACTGCAAGATTTTCACCATTTTTGTAGTGAATTTTAATAATTTCAATGCGTTGTTAAATCGTGTATCGTTCCATTTTTAGTAATGGCGTAGTTTCTACTTGTCAAATGTCAAAGAATAAAAGCTTCAAAAGTGACAGCTACCGAAATACCGGGTGATTCAAAATAACACCTCCTGTTGGAAAACCCTGTATAACATTATAATATGCATGTTTTTGTTACAAGCTAGCGATTTAGTTTAGCAGTTTGTAGCGGAAGCATGTTATTTCCGCTAACTGGCGAATTTTCTCTACCTTACGTATTTCCACTAACTGATGAATTTCCACTACCCTACGTATTTCCATACATATGCCGGAAATAATAATAGCTGACCCCAGCAGACGTTGTCCTGCCCGTCCTGTTTGGGATGTATTGGTTTGTTATTCATTGATATTTCATTCAAAAATTCATAAAAATCATCAAAAAATGTATATTGACCATATGTCCACTACAGCGCCATCTACCGGTTAGAATCATACATCCAAACTATTATCAATGCAAACCACATAAAGATTTTAAATATCAGTCAAATCGCTCAGGAAATGCGAATTTTGCAAATAACTTGACCGCTCCGCAATTTATCGCGGTGAAAATAATTCTAAAACACAAATGATCCCACACTGAATATATTGTTAAATTTTCAGCCCATTCGCTTCCATGGTTTCGGAGAACATGCGTTACTAACAAACGTACAAAGGATTTTATATATAAAGATGATATGATCTTCCAGAATCTAATAAAAAATTTCATTCCCAAAATTTTTCTGTCTTGTATTATCGTATAATTTAAAGTTCTAAAGATCATAAAAAAAAATCCTATACATGCAATTTTTAATTAAGCGGTAAATAAAAATACGCATAATTAGAATAAGGATTTCCACAATAGAAAACTAGAAATTGTCGATTACTAATTCACTTATCGATAAATAACGATTAACGATTTTTTACCGATATTTTTTCTTCTAATTTTCGATTGGGCCCATCTGAACGAATAAAAACATTTGTCCAATATCTCGATAATTAAGCGAATTATAGATAAAATGCAAATTATTTTTTTTTCTTATTTTGAGGTTCTCTATCTATGTAGGTCGAGCTTACTGTATAAACAAAACATTTTCAATTATTTTTTTTATTTTCAAATAAAATCGATAAATCTCCATACAAATGAATCAATAACGGTATATAAGGGTCCGCTATCTAACGTTTTTTTTTCAACTAGTGCTTATTTCGTGAATAGTAACACTTAACTCATGTCTGATTTGACAGATAATTAGTTTTATCCTTCCGCTGAACGAATATGGTTGTGTATACGCTTGAACAAGTGGGCCTGCGATCGACTTACAGAAGATTGGCGGGTATGTAAACAAGCAAAATTGTCGCATTTGGGTCACAGAAAACCCGCACGCATACGTTGAAAAGCCGATACGCCCAAAACGAGTCACTGTTTGGTGCGGATTTTGGTCCAGGGGCATAATTGGGCCATTTTTCTTCGAAAATGAGCAAGGAGTGGCCGTTACAGTCAATGGTGATCGTTATCGGCTCATGTTGAATTTTTGTTCACAAAAATTGAAGAGGAGGATATTGGCAACATTTGGTTTCAACAGGACGGCGCTACGTGCCACACAGCCGAAGCTACACTCGATGTTTTGCGCGATGTTTTCAAAAAAAAAAGTTATTTGGCGGACCCTAGAAAATACGCCTATGATAATTTACCTATTTTCACATACGTTTTGTACAGCCTGCATCAATTAGCATAATAAATGTACGAGTAAGGACAATATAGTTTCATATGACAACTATCTTTCCTAATGTATTGTGTCAGGCTAACACTTGTTGTTTTGTGTAAATATAGAATATAATCCGACACCTTTCCACTAAGCGACCATAATGAGAGGCGGTGGCGGCATAAACTAAAAAATCGTTTTATCCGTGCGACGTTTAAAATCTAAAGCCACGAATAGTGCAAGCATACGAGTACAAGTCAAGACCTAAATAAGGTTTAACCACAAAATGCAAGAATAACTCTTTCAAAGAGATGGGGCAACCATAATGACGATGACGACCCAGGCGCGGAGATGAAGACGGGAAGGCAGCGCTGGGCTGGATCCGGGGCTGTGGCGATGATGATGTAATTTTATATTATGAATACGAGCGCTCTCTAAAGTAACCGAATACCTTTATGTACATATGTATGTACGTGCAGCATTTAAACGGCAATTACAAGAGAGAAACAAAAACAAACAGATATACTAAAACCCCCAGTGAAAGGGAAAATTTGCAATAAATATTAGCATTGCAACGTACTAAACTAAAATCTCAAGAAAAAAAGAAACACTAATAGCAACAGTGACAGAAGTAACAGCAGCAGCTTCATCATCGTCATCAGCCACCTAAATGTGGGTAATGAAGGTATGGATGGATGGATGGTTGCATAGCATATCATAAAGAGGAGACATTCAGATATACAACGGGTAATCCATGGTGAATTTTTTGCTGCACTGATGAAGAGGTTGCAAAGATAAATATAGTACATACATAGTTTAAAAACTGCAAAAAACACCCAGTCTGTACCCAAACATCAAAATAAAAAAATCTGTGCAACTGCACAGTGGTACTGATTCCAAAAAAAAACATGATAATATTATGAGAAATTGTATACTATTCCTTGGATTGTTTTTCCATATACTCGGATTTATGTGTATTTTGGTGACCTTTAAAAATGTTGAAAATGATATAAAGGTCTTACGAAAAAGTAATGAATTAGTCGATTCTAATGGAATTTATGCATTTAAATTTTTGTGGACACTCTTCAATCGTTTTTAAATTGCAATTTTTTGAAAATCTCATAGAAATTGCAATTTTGTTGAAAATTTCTTAGCAATTGCAGTTTTATTTAATTTCAAATTTTTAGAGAAAATGTAGTCAAATTGGTATCTTGAAAAAAAATTCGTCAAAATTGTTTTTTTTTTTAAAAGTAATTCGTTGAACAATTATTTTTTTTCTGTAACATTTCTATAAAACTTCAAAGTTGCATTTTTCTAGACAATTTTGCAAAAATTAATTTTTTAAAAATTGTGTCGATAATACATTTTTATTGAAAATTTCGTTTTGTTTTCGGGAAATTGGATTTTTTTTAAAAAAATTTTAGCAAAATCAATTCTTATAAAAAACTAGCTGACCCCAGCAAACGTTGTCTTGCCCGTCGTGTTTGAAATGTATTGATTTGTTATTCATTGAGATTTAATACATTCCAGAGATTCTGGAAAAAATCATCATACAGCGTCATCTACCAGTTAAATCGTATATAAAAAATGTTATTAACAAAAACCACACATTGATCTTAAATTTCAATCAGGTCGCTCGGGAATTTTGCAAATAACTTGACAACTCCCCCATTTATCGCGGTGAAAATAATTCTAAAACACAGATGACCCCTAACGGAACCTATTGTGCAAGTTTTAGTCCATTCGCTCTTATGGTTTTGGAGATAATGCGTTACATAAAAAAAACGCACAAAGGATTTTATATATAACGATTTGATTAAAACGAAAGTTTGATTATAGAAAGTTTCGTCAAAATTAAATTTTTCTAAAAAATTTCGTTTAATTTTATTAATTTTTTTTAGAAATTGCAATTTTACATATTTTGTTTTTTTTTTTTGAAAATTGAAAATTGAAAGGAAATAAAAATTTGCTTGCAAATTTCTTCATAATTCAAAAAATTTAACCGAACCAAATATTTATAGACAATTGTGTCGATTACTTTTTTAAAAAATTTTATTTATTTTAAAATAGCAATTTTATTGGAAAACCAAAATTTCAGTGAATGTTTATAAAAAATTTAATAAAATCGAATTTTTATAGAAAGTTACGTCAAATTTTTTTTAGAAATTGCAATTTTATTGAAAATTTCATGAAAATTTCAATATTATTGAATATTATTATAGTTCTTCAAAAAATTCTTCTTCAAAATTTAATTTTTCTAAAAAAATTCGTTTAAATTGTATTTTTCCAGGAAATTTCCTCATCGGCCTTTATAAAGTCAATGACCTTTAATCAAAGGCCATCGTCCTTTAAACGTCTCTTCGATCTTTAATCCCAGTGAAGCTTAATCCGTTCATCAACCCTTAAAATGTCAACAACATTTTCTAGCATAAATTTTAATATTAAGAAAATTTTCTAGAGAAATTCAAATCAACGCTTTTTCTACAAAAATTGCAATTTCAACAAAATTTTGCAGAAGAATGCCCTAAAAATTGAAATTGAAACACTGATTTCAAAATTTTTTAGAAAAATCAAAATTTGGGGAATTTTTTATAAAAAGAGCTAATTTCAAAAAAATTTCGTTATGATTAAATTTTCTATAAACATTTAATTATGATCCAATTTGGTTTAAAAATTTAATTATGATTAAATTTTCTATAAGAATTTAATTATGATTAAATTTTCTATAAGAATTTAATTATGATTTAATTTCCTATAAAATTGAATTATGATCAAATTTTCTATGAAAATTCAATTATGTTAAAATTTTCTACAAAATTGCAATTTTTATTAAATTTTCTCAAAAAATTTAATTTTTAAGAAATTTTGTAGAAAACTCCAATACTAATGGTTTTTTTATTTAATTGCGGAAGGCGTGCAATTATGCTTGAAAGGGAAGAACTGCACTGCTGTAGGCTATTCACACTTTAAGATTTATTTTATGACATTTGTCAGTTTTTGTTGTGTTGAATTCTTGCAAAAAAAGCGCGAAGTTCAAACTTTGGAAACTCTTCCTAGAAAAGGCGCTCGTATGCTACAGACTTTTTATAATGTTCGCAATTATAGAAGTGCTATCTTTTCCACAAACGTTATTACATTATTATTTTACAACCAAATACCTCTTTTATGCCAGATTTAGAAATGTCTAATTCATTATAAAGCCATTTTGCCAACAGTATAGAATGTCTAATACTATTGCCACATTTTTTTGCAATTGCCCCACTGTGTGCTGCCAGAAAAACAAATAAAGGTGAATCAAAAGACACATTATTTCATAGCCCACGGTGGTAATGATGACAGAAAACTGTAATGTTTTATGTACATTCATATACAAAAGTGGAATATGGAACTACTGCTGCAGTACTGATGCTACAACTACAACACAAAAGGGGGCTCTTCACAGTTAGTGAAAATGAAAGAACAACACGAAGAAGACGCCAGAGATACCTTTTTTGACATGAACATTTCAACTCGCTTGCTGCTGCTGCTGTATTGCAACATAAACGCTATAAGTCCCCCACCATCTCATGAGAACGAGACGAGAGAGAGGCAGGCAGGAAGAAGCAAAATCCCACTTGTGATCTATGTATGCAAGACAAACGTTTTATATCTATTTCCTGGGGGAAAAACGAAGCTATCTACATACATCATCTCTTTGTTTTGATGCTAAAAGAGGGGAGGTCCATTCTTTAGTTTCTCTTTGGGATGCCAGCTACTTATTCTCCAACTCTCCACTGGTCTATTCTGCTCAGTGACAATAGTGGGAATTTTATGACTTGTTTTTGTTTTGTTTTATGAATTTATGAAAGAAACATGTAAATTAACTGTTTAAAATTGGGTTGCTACAATAAACGCCAATGTTGGAGGGGGGAATACTAAAATGAAATATGATATCATAATTTTTCAATTTCCCATTACACTGGACAACGGAATTTTTTCAACGTTAATCGAACACTTTGGTATATACCTTACTCAAAATTTTGCTTAGTTATTCAATAGGTGGATCGAAACTAATAAACTATCCATTACCAGGCAATTATCAAAGGTTTAGAGAACTGCCCGACTAAGCATAAGTGGATCTTTAAGGACTACAGCGACTGAGTCTCTACAAGTTCTACTACGGGCGGACCCAATATTATCTGACATATAGATAGCGGTAGTAGTTTAAAAAAAAATACTTTCGTGAAAAGTGGCAACCTTCTAAAACATATGTTTTAAGTTTCAAGGTGTCATGTTGTTCAACCGTCCAACCAATATCACAACCGAGCTAGATTCTACTTTGCGGAAGTCTGTTCCTTCGTTTACAACTACAAAATATTGGGTGGCAGAGTTTAAACTGGGACGTACTACACCATTTTCAACAGTAATTGAGAAAATGTCACTTGAAATTAAGATTTTACATTTGAAATTGGCTAAATTTCATTTGAAATTGAGATTTTTTATTTGGAATTGACTTAATTTCAATTGAAATTGAGATTTTCCATTTGAAATTGACTAAATTTCTATTGAAATTTAGATTTTACATTTGAAATTGGCAAAATTTAATTTGAAATTCAGATTTTCCATTTAGAATTGACTAAATTTCAATTGAAATTGAGATTTTCCATTTGAAATTGACTAAATTTCAATTGAAATTGAGATTTTCCATTTGAAAATGACTAAATTTCATTTGAAATTAGGATATTTCCATTTTAAATTGAGAAAATTCCGTTTGAAATTATGATATTTCGGTTTTAAAATGAGAAAATTTTATTTGTAATTGAGAAATTATATTATGGTAACAAATAATAAAGTTAAATAATAAACTATGTAACAAACGTACAACAATTTTAAATTTATATAAATAATGTATACATAGAATTCATTACATACAAATTTTATTCTCCGACCGGCATGTCCTCCATTTCTAGGGCGCGGTGGTGGAATGTTGACGAATGCTGAATAGCTCGGCTGCAGTCCCCTGCTGTAATTAATGATTTAGATTCGTCGATGACTCTCTCTAAGAAAACTAGCCGTTGCACACCTAAATTTGGCCGTATTACGTTTGGTACGTTCATGCGGCTTTTTACGTAGCTGTTAACTTTCGACCAAATTTCAATTGGATTGAGCATCGGAGAATAGGTGCTAAGTCTGAGCAACGTGGCAGGACTATTTTGAAGGGTTTCCTCTAATCTTCGATGACAGCATTTCCCATATCATATCTTTGTACAAGTTCAATTACCCATCCGTTTGCAGATTCTGCGGTGAATGACCCTCTACGTCGATCCAATTGTATGACTCCGGATGTTCCTATTGCTCCTATCAAATGGACATTTGGACTACGCGAGGAAGGTATGATCTGTACGGAAAGGGAACCCGCGCGGGACCAGCCATATCCTCTTCGGCAAAACAAATCCAAACTAATTCTTTCCCTGCTCTAATAAAATCCACCGATTGTGAGACGTATGATGAACGAGCGATTTTATTCCCATTGCTATTCATGGGTACAGGCTGGGTATGAACAGCTTTTATTGCGTACATTTTACCATGAAGCGTATTAGCCAATGTCGACAGGGCAATTCGTTTTTGGTATTTGACAAACACCTTTTCTTTCAGTTCACGAAGTGTAATATCTGGCTTTTCCTCCATCCATGACAATACGCTGTTTATTTCCACAGTATTTAGCACATGTGGCTTATTGCCGCCCCTTTTTGCTGGAGTTTCTTCACATAAATTAACCCAACGATGTGCGGTTTTATACGAAATTCCTAACGAAGCTGCAAGTTCGGACCAATTGCTCCCGCGTCTGGCTGTTTCCTGCAATCGATTCCGATCTTGATCAGTATACTTTTTGTATGTTTTTCTTGCAATTTGTTATGAACCTACAGGAATAATAATTTAATTTACACACATACAAAAAAATAAAAAAATTGGAGAAATCGATGGTAAAAATATACTTACCATCGATTTCTCCTCGACATAGCGGACATGTGGAATTGACAGATGACAAACATTTGGCGTGGAACAAATGACGACACGGTAGCAAATAGTTTACGTTTCCACGGGTCATATTTACCAAGCAAATTGCGCATTTATCCTTCAACTCCATGTTGTCTTCCGAGACTTTTATATTATAATGTGGTCATGTATATATAATTTATTTATGTCAATACATTTCAAAGCTAACTTCATTAATTTACCCAGCTTTTAATATGTATTTCAAAATCAAAGTTATGTTCATAAATTCAAAACAATTTCTCAATTTCAAATGGAAATATCCTAATGTCAAATGGAATGTTCTGAATTTCAAATAGAAATATCCTAATTGCAAATGGAATTTTCTCAATTCAATATGGAAATATCCTAATTACAATTGGAATTTTGTCAATTTCAAATGGAAAATCTCAATTTCAATTGAAATTTAGTCAATTCCAAATGGAAATATCCTAATTTGAAATGAAATTTAGTCATTTTCAAATGGAAAATCTCAATTTCAATTGAAATTTAGTCAATTTCAAATGGAAAATCTCATTTTCAATTGAAATTTAGTCAATTCTAAATGGAATATTCTCAATTACATTGAGAAACTTCTCAATTACTTCTGAAAATGGTGTAGCTGCCAAGACGAACACCGGTGTCACGCCAGAAATGGTTACAAAAATCCACAAAATGGTATTGGATGACCGTAGGTTGAAAGTTCGTGAACTAGCTGAAGGCACATACATTTCAAAAAGTGCTGTACATGGCTTATTGACGGAAAATTTGATGATTAGAATGCTGTGCACAAGATGGATGCCGCGTTTGCTAAAAATCAAGACAATGCACCATTTCACACATGCACTATTGCGATGGACAAAATCAATGAATTAAAGTTAGAATTACTTCAGCACGCACCTCATTGCCTTGGATTCATTTTTGTTTCCAAACATGAAAAAATGGCTCGGCGGAAAAAGATTTGCCAGCAATGGTGGAGGCAGACTATGAAGCCGACGTGGCACAAATCGGCGGCGCGCCACAGCCGGCCATTTTTTTCCAGCCGGCGCCGCCGCCGATTTCAGCGGCTCACATCGGCTGAAACTCAGCCACCGAACATTATTTAGTGAGTCAAAAAGATTTCTTTTATGCAACCATGAAAATTAAGAATGTTACTACTAACTAATAAAATAGGGTCAGAAATTTTAACGAAGTTCATTTTTGCATAGAAATTTATAACTTGATTGATTACTAACTTGATCTCGCTATCATTTATTTAAAGAAATGCATAATATATCGGATTTAAAGTTTAAAAATGCGTTTTTAGGTTTTTACTGAACTTACAATAGCTCTTGAGAGGCCGAACCAATTTTTACAAAGTCTACGTCGTTTTAGAGAGAAAACAACAGTCACAATAAATTCTCTTTCCCAAGACTAATAAGTAGAGACTTATTGAATCGATTTTCGACATTAAATCAAAATTTTCTTAACTTTTCTTACATGTTTGTGTTAATTTTAGGTTTTTTCATCTAATTGTAAATATCTTAAAGAGCCATTTTTGCCTGAGATTGACATTCGTGCGACTTTATCGACTCAGCCGATTGCTGAAATTTCATCGGCGAAGCCGATCAGCCGCCGCCGCCGATCGGCATTATTCAAAGCGCCGCCGCCGCCGAAAATTTTGTTCGGCTTCATTGCCTGGGTGGAGGTTGAGGTTGATGGCTATTTTCAGGTGCTAGACAGTTCTTACTATAAACAGGGTATCGAAACTATTGAAAATAGCTGGAAAAAGTGTATCGTGCTAAAAGGAGATTATGTTGAGAAATAAAGAACATTTTTCATAAAATTTGTTGCAACAAATCTTTTGCGAAACAAATTCAATGGCCGTGTTATCTCACGTCGTGACGATGTCAATTGGCCGCCAAGATCATGTGATTTGACACCGTTGGATTTCTTTCTTTGGGGTTATTTGAAAGAAAAGGTGTACGTCGATAAGCCAGCAACAATTCAAGAGCCAAAGGATGAGATAATTCGGCACATTAATGGCATAGAACCTCAATTATGCCTAAGCGTCATCGAAAATTTGGACCATCGGATGGAGGTGTGCCGCCGAGGTCGCGGCGGCCATTTGGCCAATATTTTGTTCCATACATAATTGAACCATACCAATATTATCATAATAAAAAGAAATGACAATAATTTCCTAAATAATTTGTGTTTTATTCAAAATCAACATCGGCCCTTAAAATTTAACCACCCTTTAGAAACCATACACAGATTGTTCGAAGCGAAGATATAACTCCCATACTCGTATGTTTATTCTGATTAGTCATCTAAGATCTATTGAGCTGTGTTTGAAATCCGATAATCATGATACATAGCAGGAAAAACACTATCGAAAAAAAACGTGACAATATATCTTTCTATTCTGCTCTCGGAGGGAGATGTAGGGTATCATAAAATCGGCTCCGCCCGAATTTAGCTCTCCCTTACTGGTTTACGTTACTTTACTCTGCTAACTAATTACCGTCATTAAAAAGTGATGAACACTTAGTCCCAATTAGTGAAACTGTAACGTAAAGTAGCATGAAATATCGAAAACGTTTTTGTTCTCAATAATTAAATATTTTTGCACTCAGAGAAAAAATGTATTTTATAACTCTCTTTCGTACTCTTTAATGTTATTTTCTGTTTGTATATCTATTATCCACACTTTCGTGCTTTTCCCCATATGCAATCGGAATTAGCTGATTTCTTCTAACCTCTACTGTTTGACTAATTGGGGCTTCAAATTAATGATATTCATCACATCACATCATCACATGTTTCTTTAGAGGCCATACCAAATAATCTCCCTGCCAAAAATGTGTTGAACAGTGTTTTTCATTATTACTAAGATAGAGAACTGCATGCAATTTTTCAATTCCATTGTTCTGGCTTTTCTATGAAAACTCTATTTGAATTGAATAAAGAAAAACTGAACTAAAAATGGACTACCATCACACCTACTTTAGGTTATAACACTGATCGTAAATCTTAATGCAGCAAGATATGAAAGGAAATTAACATTTCCGAATAAGAAGCTGCGAATAGCTGCAAACAACACATTTCTTCTTGGAATTCTAATGTTTTCCCATTCTCTGTTTTGCTTCCCTAGAAAACGAACACTTGAAATGATGCCACTAAATTTGCCAAAGTTCTGTTTGCCCAGCAGAAGGCACAGAATACTAACCTCGTTAACACACATATTTGTGGGATTAAAACAAAAAAGATTCAAATAAATAAATAAATAACATGGCAAATATGCACAGCTACCCATAGTTTTGTTTTCCCTGTTGCGCATATACATACATATTTACTTCATAATCGACTGGAAATTGTTTATAAAAAAAATCCCATTGGAGATTTTGCTGTATTCCTTTATTTCAAAATTATAGTAAACAGATCAGATTAGATTTTGCCATAGAATGAAATATGTACATATACAGACGAAGAATAAAAAGTAGATGATAATTATTATTTTCTTTGGCCTCTTTCCTCAATAATGGCTAATAAGCCATGATACTGTTATTTAATACAAATCTCACAATCCACCGCAAAAGGTGAAGATATAGATGAAGACGAAGAATGGGAATTTTAATTTTGAAACAAACCCAATTTAAATTAAGAAAGCACCATCACTAGTGGCCCTGGCGCGGAGAGGGGTATAGTTGAGTTCTTTAAATCTATTAAATAGTACCACCATAATTTGAATATGAAGAAGAGGTTGTATGCATGTTCGTTCACAAGAACGCAGGCACGCCATGAATAGAAACTCGAAATACATACAATTTACATAATTTCTATGCCAAACTATGGGAGAAATAGGTATTTGTGAAGCAGCCACCAACAAAAAAAAAATAACAAAACGTAAACTTAGAACTTCACACACAGAAGTGGTATAGACAAGTTTAGACAGTGCACTACACAAGAGTGTATTGGTTGTTAAAATCGGTATCAGGGATTCGATTGTATTCTCCTGTTTTTACAATTAATTTATGAAGGTATGGTGTCACCTAGCAGTGATGAGTCATTTTGTGCTAACGACAAAAAATTAAGTATTTTATCTACTTAATATTATAGATCTTTTAATCGAATTTCAGAAGGAAAAATTAGAAATGAAGATAATATATCTTCCAAAGAAGTGTCTACGAATTTTTAAACTTTTTCTCATTGAAACACATTTTGTTCGCCTTTCTGCGATGACACAGTCTTTTTTAATTTTTATGGACCTGTTCAGTCGAAAAACAAATTTTTCGAATAAAACACATCTGCAAATTCGAATTAGTCAAAGGTGAGTACTGTCGTTATACGAATATGAAAATATAAAATAACAAGTAAGAAAGTTTCAGTCGGGTAAACCGACTAAGGTATACCCTCACTTTGTGAGTAATGTAATATTGAATATTACTCGAATTATTCTGTCAATTTGTGTGGGAGGTACAAGAAGGGGTTTATCAAACACACCTTTTTTTTGCTGAACATTAGATACTTTAAATTCATTGCACTGTGCCGACTTATAAGAATTTATGTGCACTGGTATAAACGTTATGAGACATTAAATTGTGGTATGATTTGGGTATTTTGTGTGGGAGGTACAAAGAGGGGCGTGGCAATAACGCCCATTTTTCACAGGGCTATAGACACTATAAAAACATTACACTGTACAAAATTTCAAGTATTTTTATACACTGGTTTTAATGTTATAAGCTGTTAACTTTTGGTGCAAAAAGGTACCTTTGTGTGGGAGGTACCAAAAGGGGCGTGACAACAACACCCATTTTTCCCTGGACTGTAGGCAATATAAAAGCATAATACTGTACAAAATTTCAAGTATTTTTATACACTGTTATTAATGTTATAAGCTGTTAACTTTTGGTGCAAAATGGTGCATTTGTGTGGGAGGTACCAAAAGGGACGTGGCGACTTCGCCTATTTTTCTCGAGTTGATAACGACTAATAAGCTAATACTATGTGTGGAATTTCAAAAGATTCGAACAAGTAGTATTGCAGTTATTAAAGAATCAATATTTCACAACATTTTAACCCTTTGTGGGGGAGGTACTAGAAGGAGTGGACCAATATGGCCCATCTTCGAACTTAGCCGGAGATAGAAAAAAATATTACCACATACCAAATTTGAGGTCAATCGGTTACTCCTTTCGAGAGTTATCGTGCGCACCAGCCAGCAGACACACAGACAGACAGACAGACGGACAGACAGACAGACAGACAGACGGACGGACATTGCTCATTCGACTTAAAATGACCCAAAATGGATTTCCTCCGAACATACTTGGGGTCTTAGGTCACTCCTTCGACGTGTTACACTTTTTTCCGTAGCAAATGATATATACCCTCGTCACACTAAAGTGAGGGTATAATAAAAAACTTTGTGCATAAGACAAATCTATTCGGAATTCGATTTGTATTCAAGTTCCAAATATTTTGTTAATGCATTTTTTATATAAAACCAAATAATTTGATACATTGAACCCTTTCCTAACATAAAAAATAATAATATTCCATTTTCTTTTCGCATTTTCAGGTAAATTTCGTGCATTATAAATGTTAAAAAATTTGTCTATATAAGTATAATACTCAAGATGTCCGTAAGTAAATATGTAATAAGTATATGCCATAGCTTCCAGGTTTTTGAAATTTTTAAAATTAAAATTTACCTTCACCGCTTTCGGGTGAAAACATTATTTTCACATTCTCTTTTCTTTATTGAAAGAAACATACGATCCGCTGCAAAAGCATAAGTTAGGCTGGGAAACAAACAAACAAAATCAAATAACAGTTCCTTCAAATAACAGTTCCTTCCTTAAATTTTCGTATTGGTAATTATTTACATTGATTTACAAAAAGATGCAGGATACTGCAAATGGCAACGTTTGGAGCAATTAGGCAAATTTGAAAATAATGCCACATGATTCATACATTCAAAAATAAGATTTTTCATCTTTATATATAAAATCCTTTGTACGTTTGTTAGTAACGCATGATCTCCGAAACCATAAAAGCGAATGGGCTGAAAATTGAACAATATATTCAGATTGGGGTCATTTGTGTTTTAGAATTATTTTCACCGCGATAAATTGCGAAGGGGTCAAGTTATTTGCAAAATTCGCATTTCCAGAGCGATTTGACTGAAATTAAAAATGTATGTGTGGTTTGCCTTGATAATAGTTTGTATGTATGATTCTAGCCGGTAGATGGCGCTGTAGTGGACATATGGTCAATATACATTTTTTGATGATTTTTTCCTGAAACTCGGGATGTATGCATTTTTGAAATGAAATACCAATGAATAACAAGCCAATACATCCGAAACAAGACGGGCAGGACAACGTCTGCTGGGGTCAGCTAGTTGTATTACAAAAGGTTAGGTTCATACAGTTTTGGTCAGCTAATTCGTTATGCTACAGCATGGTTGCACTTTTGTATGGTTAATTAAGCCCTTAAGACTGATTTAGGCGAAAGAGAGGAAAAATTCGTCGCAGCATAACGAATTAGCTGATTCAATCTGTCACGTGGAAATCAGTGCAAACCCCACGAAAAAATGTTACGTTTACGTTAATTTACAAACATTTCACATTCAAAGTGAGGTTATGATGCTATAAAATCAACAAAATCGTGATAATAGAATACATTTGTGCGACACTTGTAATGCAATGAAAAGTACGAAAGACAATATAATATTATTAAATTAAAACAAAATTATTTTGTTGCTATATCTGTTTTGAGTGTTACGTTAAAGAAACGCCGATTCACACGAGGCAACTTTAGTTGCGGCAATTCGGAAAGGGAGGAATTGCCCTTTCTATTCCTCCTGCCTCTCTCCTATGAACTTCCGAATTGTAGCAACTAAAGTTACCTCATGTGAATCGGGTCTTACTATATTATAGTGTGGTTGGACTTAGGGGTCAACAGGTTCATCCTTTTCGTTTACGTTAATATTCGTAGGGTTATTTTATCCAAAAGATCTATTCATATAATAGAGTAGTAATAGAGTAGATTTTTAAATGTACGCCATGTGATGCAGGCACTCACAACAAAAATAATAAACAAATTAAGCAACGCTCAGATGGAATTTTTATATAAAGTTAAAAAATAAGATTTATCATTGTACAGGTTTTTCCAACAAGAGGAGTTATTTTGAATCACCCGGTATTTCGGTAGCTGTCACTTGTGAAGCTTTTATTCTTTGACGTAAAAAATGGAACGATACACGATTCAACAACGCATTGAAATTATTAAAATTCACTACAAAAATGGTGAAAATCTTGCAGTCACAGTTCGCAAAACTAAAGCATTTTTTAATCGTCGTCAAGCCATGTGATGCAGCCACTCACAACAAAAATAATAAACAAATTAAGCAACGCTCAGATGGAATTTTTATATAAAGTTAAAAAATAATATTTATCATTGTACAGGGTTTTCCAACAAGAGGAGTTATTTTGAATCACCCGGTATTTCGGTAGCTGTCACTTTTGAAGCTTTTATTCTTTGACGTTGAAACTACGCCATTACTAAAAATGGAACTTTATACGACAACGCATTGAAATTATTAAAATTCACTACAAAAATGGTGAAAATTCGAGCTGTTGGGACAAGTTAGTGATGTGAAGAATAAAACCCGTGCACGTCGCTCAAGAACAACTGAAATATTGCTGTTGAAGAAAACCAAGGTTTGTTCATTCCTCGTCGTTCTTTGGAATTGGGCATTCCACAAACGTCATTACACCGTATCTTGCATAAAGACTTGGGTCTTAAGGCCTATAAAGTTCAGTTAACACAAGAACTCAAGCCGGCCGATCATCAACAACGTCGTGTCTTTGCTGATTGGGTCCTTGAAATGCATGAAAATGATCCGCAATTCCATCGAAAAATCATCTTGACTGATGAGGCCCATTTCCACCTCGGTGGCTACGTCAACAAGCAAAATTGTCGCATCTGGCGCTCGGAAAAGCCAAGAGTTATTATTGAGAAGCCTCTCCATCCTCAACGTGTGACTGTTTGTTGCGGTTTATGGTCCGGCGGGGTCATTGGACCTTACTTTTTCGAAAATGAGGTTGGATCAACAGTTACGGTGAATGGATTGCGCTATCGAGAGATGATTAATGATTTTTTATGGTCGGAGTTGGATGGTATTGATCTGGACAACGTTTACTTTCAACAAGACGGCGCCACATGCCACACAAGCAACGAAACCATTGCTCTGTTACGGGAAAAGTTTCCGGACCGTGTTATCTCTCGAAAAGGTGATCACAATTGGCCACCGAGACCTTGTGATTTAACACCTTGTGACTTCTTCCTTTGGGGCCACGTGAAAGATAAAGTCTACGCCAACAGCCCAGCTTCTATTCAAGACTTCAAAGATAGAATTCGTGAGGCTATCGAGGACATAGGGCAACCACTTCGCGATTTGGTTATGGAAAATTGCATGAAAAGGATATGGTCCGGTAAGGGTGGTCGTGGTGGTCATTTGGCTGATGATGTTTTTCATTATTAACGTCGTACCTTCCTCTTTATTATGAAATAAACATCCAATCATTTATCTCAAAAGATGGCATTTTTCTTTGAATACCAAAATAACACCTCTTGTTGGAAAACCCTTTACATATTTATTTTTATTTTTGTTGTTTGAATATTGTTGCCATATAATTTAGAAATTCACAGCAACACCAGTAAACAAATGAAGGGACGCATATTTTGTTTTTTTATTTATTTATTTATATGAATTACAATACAAAGTAAATTTATATTCTAATTTTAAGGTCCAGGGAAAGGCCGGGTTACAAAGACCATATGGCTAAATGTTTGCAGCAACAGACCAGAGCCTCTGGTGGGAATCGAACCCACGACCCCCAAACTCATAGGCGAGTACGCTAAAAACTCGCCTACTGGGGCGCTCCATATATTGTTTATTATTGTATAACAGTAATTATACATAACATAATTTTTTTCTATTATTCTATACTTTTCGCAAATATAAAAACAAAAACATAAAGTTCTTCCATTGCGTTTACGCAATGATTAATCGTTTACACTGACTTCCATAAGGCAGATTCGATTAGGTGTCTCGTTACGCCACTGTAACGTTAAATTCACGTATATATATAGTTAATCAAGCCTTTAATCAGCTCATTCGATGCACAACATTTCAACATTAAAATATAAGTTAGTCATACGTAAACGTCACGTAAATATCAACAATTATTTGAAAAATCGATGCAAATAGGTACTCAAAAGCAATTCAACCAGTACATATACCTTTATTGAATATAAACTCTTCATAACCTCTCACACAAATTATCACTCCTCTTACAACATATAGCAAATTTAAACTGCATATAATTGTGGTAGACATGTAACAAAAGTTGTTTTTTAGACTGGACATTTCGATTAAAAATCCTATTTAAGTTTATTTTTTTTTACGTTTTCAAACAAAAATTGGTCCAATCCTCCCTCAGATGTATTTCAAAATCACCGCTAATAACTTTGTTGAACTGTTATCTTTTTAATGCTTCTTGGTAGAGCTATGCAGCCTGTACGTGATTTCATTTTCATCAAATGACACACCCTCCGCCTTTCAGCTGGAGAAAGAAAAGAAAATTACCAAGACCACCAACACATGGTGGGTTCACATAACTTTCATCCTTAGATGATGTCTCCAAAGAGACTGGCGGCCTCCGCCCTCTTTAACTCATAGTATGTATGACGTTGGTTGACATAACAACGCGTTTGATAGATAAATGCAATGGAATGACATGGGCTGGGATGAGATGAGAAGGGACGGGACGGGATGTGATGTTATGGGAAGGCTGAGTTAGACTAGAGATTGAAAAAGAGTTAACCACAAAATTGTTTGTTAAATTCGCTGTGACGCCAACGATGACTGTCTGTCTGTCTCTGCCTAACTTACTGTCACTTTCTATGAGAGACAATTAATACAAGCGATAGAAAACAAAAGTAAAGACCTTTAAAAATAATGAACACAAAATTGTTTCATATCTTAAAGGCTCTATGGCAACGTTTGTGGGGGGTGGGGTACCTCCGCACTATTGACACACAGTGGTTCCAAAGCTTGAAAAGGTATTTTCAATTTTACACTTTAGTTGTTTCTTCACTATTTCCCCTCACCTTACAAGGAGGAGGGTATATATTATTTGCTACGGGTAAGTGTAACACATCGAAGTACATATGTTCGGCGGAAATCAGTTTTAAAACATCTTAAATCATTTGAGCAATGTCCGTCCGTTTGTCTGTCTGGCTGGTGATAATTTTCGACAGGAGTGAGCGATTGATTTCAAATTTGGTATGTGTTAATATATTTCTTTCATCTCAGGCTAAGATCAAAGAAGGACCCACAAAGGGTCAACATTTAGTGAAATACTGATTCACAAATAACTTATCCGAATCACCTGTAATTCCTCACATATAAATAGTTTATACGCCGCTTTCACCTTCAGAAAAGTGGGCGAAGTGTCGCCACATTTTTTGATACCTCGAAAACAAAAGAACCATCTTGTACAAAAATTTAACTGATTATATCTTTCATACCAGTGAATATAAATACTTGAATATAATACCTACAGTCCGATAAAAAATTTTAATTTTTCCACGCCCCTTTTGGTACCACCCACACAAATGGTCCATTTTTGACAAAAAGTTTACGGCTTATAGCTTTAATATCAGTTTATACAAATACTTGAAATTTTGTACAGTGTAATGTTTTATAGTACCTACAGTCCAGTGAAGTGGGCGTCACTGGCACGCCCCTTTTGGTACCCCCCCCCCCATACAAATGGGCTATTTTGCACCAAACATTAACAGCTTATAATTTTAATACCAGTACATACTTAAAAGTTATTGAATGCAACTTAAATTGATAATAATTTAATTTAAAAAAAAAATAAAAAAAATTATGCATATTTTTGGGACTGAATGTGAAGGGATTCGTAAGTCGGTTTACCCGACTGAAATTTCTTAGTTGTTATATTTTATAGTTATATATTTTTATATTAAAACCATAGACACCACATTTTCCTGACAATTAGGCTGTCATTTTGCAGAAGATTTTTTTCACAGGAATTCTCTGGAAAAACAGCACATCAATCCATGTTTTTATATAGTCACCATATAGAGGTGGCTCTAATGTTTGTTTTTTATGCCATAAATAACACATTTTCCAGTCGTTTTGACATACAAGGTGGCGCAAAAGTAATCCTCCTATCAGAAAATGCTATACATTTTGCGATTGGCCCCAAATGCCTAATGTTGACATTTGTGTAGTAAACACATGCGAAATACACGTTACGCTACACTGCTCCAGAACGCGGAATATTGCTGACTATTTATTTGACCAATAATCGGTCGGTGACTATGGCACAAAAAACATCGAAAGGTTACTTTTGCGCCACCTGTCATAACTTATTAATATGAATTTTGTGACAGCACATTGTACGGCGACGTGTGAATTAGGTACGGACGGTGGTGCGTTATGAAGTTTTAAAACAGTACTGTTGCAATAACAGAGATGTATAACAGATTGCACATATCAGCTGTTACTTAAATGTATTGAGAGTATGATGATTTTGGAGATTTTTTTTGGTAGAAGTTGGCAATTAGTTTTCTCTCTAAACGAAAATCAATGTATGTATGTATGTATTTCCGATTTATCAACAAAGGGAGAAATGTAATAAATTTTTATATCTAGCATACATTTCATTATTATACGTATAGATTTTTTCTAGCCTATCATTATGATTTTCTCTCTCCAATCCAATGTGCAATAG